>CM070098.1:6732648-7293510 GCA_036178185.1 Liparis tanakae
TTAGGCTTCAAACAGCCTGCATCAATGAGACCAGGGCAGGTAGGTTAGCTTTTCCAAATGATGCAGGCTCTTCCTGCTGAGGCAATGGTGGCCTTCAGGTTCACCATGGAAATCTGTGTCTTGTCTCTCCCTCAACCGCATCCAGAGAAATCGCTCAACTCTGCTCCCGGAGCCTAATTGCTGTGAGCGAAAATGCTAAAGATCGATGGTGATGCCGTTTCGATTGCCTCCCCTCTTCTCTCTTCTGGATGTTACCGGCTGGAGCCGATGAAACGGTTAATACCGGTTGTTATGGAGTAAATCAAACTGTTAATGCGGGCAGAGAGACAAACAGGATGGCGAGGAGTGAATAGGACACGTTAGTGCAATCCACAGTGGAAATTCCACCCGTGGTAGTCAATATAAATTGCAATGTCAGTATTTTGTACATTGTGGACACAACTCCAGAATAATGGATCTATAATATAATTATTATATATGCGTTACCCTTGCAGTAGCTCCATCTTTATGGCATTGGGAAAAAAACATTCCTGTTCCTATTTTCTTGAAGTAGGTACTTAAAATATATATATTAGATGAAAACTACTTTGTGAATATGTATTTTGAAAAGACCATTGTGAATAGGAATTTTTTAAAAGACCATTGTGTTGCACTATTTCCAAGTAAGTATGAACCCCTCGAGTCCGTAATCTTCGGCAAAAGGCTTCCATCGACCCGGTAGCCCGAAACACACACTCACATAAATCCAATGACCCGGGGAGAGAAAACATCAGCGGTGACGATCTAACGCGCTCCCATTCCTCTTCAGAGCCGAGGTCCGCCCAGATCTCTGCCAGGTATCGACTCCACTCAGCGCTGCTTAGTGTCCTGAAATGCGATGCCGGTCAAGATAGTTTTTTGTTTGCCGCTGAAGGGTAAACGGGCCGACGCAGAAGTGTCGAGAAGAACTGCTTTAGCCCCGCAGCACACGGTGTGGTGCTGACCAGAATTATTAATAATGGAAGAAAAAATAAAAGCTCCCACGGCAGCGTGTGTGTGTCTTAGAGTGTGGGACATTGCCGTACCGGCACCGAGCCGATGGTCTGCGTGGGCTTTGATGAAGGGCGACGTGACCCAGTTTGAGAAATAAGCACAGAGAAAAGGCTTCAACTAAAAAGTTATTTTGTGTTTCTCAGTAGAACTCTATAGTTTGTCATGTGGAGGGATGAGCAGATGAAGGTCCAAATGGTTATTATCGTGTATAATGTGGTTGCTTCAATAAGGGTGGATGTGCTCCAAGAAGGATGGATATGCACCAATAAGGAAGAATTTAAGGTAAGTATAAAAGTGCTCCAATAAGGGTGGATGTGCTCCAATAAGGAAGGATTTAAGAGGTAAGTATAAAAGTGCACCAATAAGGGTGGATGTGCTCCAATACGGATGGATGTGCTCCAATAAGTATAAAATGTGAACCATCAAGGGTAGATGTGAACCAATAAGGGTGGATGTGCTCCAATAAGTGTGGATTTTTAGATGAGTTTAAAAGGTTTGAAATGACAGAATCCACATTTTAATTGAGCTGTTCAGTTTTGTAAATCCAAGTTTATCAAAACATGTTTCTGCATGCTGTCAGGACCTAATAAGTAACTAATAACTAATAAGTTTCTTACTTTCTTTGTGCTGTGCATTCCAATATTTATACTACCAAACTATTTAGTATTTCATAAGAAAAAAAGAGATCAATTATGTCTCAATATATTCTATGCCTAATGCAGTTTATCAAGAACAAAATATCAAGATATTCTTGACATACCATACGGCGTAGACGGAGCTACAGGAAGCATTTCAGGGTTAAGTGTCTTGCTCAAGGACAAATCGAAAGGGCCGGGGATTGAACCGCAACCCGCTGATTGAAAGACAGACCTGCTGACCACTGAGCCACAGTCACCCGGAATGTGACCACCATCCCCACCACGGCCATCATCATCATCATCATCATCATCATCATCATCATCATCATCATCATCATCATCATCATCATCATCACGCTGAAAAACTAAACTGCAGTAATCAGGGTTCATAAACATCTCGACCGATGGATTTCCAGGACTTTAAACCAAATGTCCAGGACCAAACATTTTGTGAAGTCTCGGTGAACAAACAAACAAGTGAGAACATTTATTATTTAAAACTAACATTGGAAACTCCAAAGCTTACAGTATATAAACTTAAATTACACAAATGAATGAGAGACAACAGTTTGATTAAAATTTGAGGTGCGTTCACTTGCAGCGCGAAGAATGTGCGCCCCGCGTATGAGAGCGCATGCCGGCTTTATAATTTGAGCATCATTCTTTTGAAAGCATATTAATTATTTAAAACTCAGCATTAATGCACATATGGGTACAACACATTTCCATGACTATTCCAAAACTTTTGGGATTTATTTTGGCCTGGAAAGAAAACTTTTAAAACTCCATTACTTCCAGGTTTTCCATGACCGTAGGAACCGTGGCTAATGAACATGCTGCAGGTTTTCACACCAATGCCCTGAAAACTCCGCATGAGCCGGTTGTCGCTCCATCCTGGCGGCAATCTACTCCGGGGACAACATCCACCCGCTTCCCCCAGCGAGGAGAAAGAGTGACAAGACCGAGCTAATTGCTCTCACAATCATCCCCTGATTATCGCGCTCTCCGCCGCGATACACCGGCGGGAGGCGGCAGCACGGCGAGAGGCGCCTGGCCGCCGGCCTCGGCGCCTCTCGGAGGCTTTTTCGGCGCCGATGGGACCAGCCGCGGGCGGCGCCGACGCAGACAAGGTGTTAATTGATTAGGGGCCAGTGTACCGCCCTGATTAGGAGGATGAGAGGCTCATTTATAAGCTTGACAGGCACAAGATAATTACTAAAGCACACATTAATATATGCAACGGCAGCTGGAAGCGGGGCCGCGGGGTGACGGGCGGCCACAGCACGATGTGTGTGTGTGAGTGTGTGTGTGTGCGTGTGTGTGTGTGTGTGTGTGTGTGTGTGTGCAGGCAAAGATCAATGACTGAGGGTTTTTGTACTTTTATAAAAAAGCATAATAGTGAAACGTCTCATTCAAACACGATACCAATCCATTGAGGAACCGTGGGGAGCTATTGGAGAGGCACGGAAAAAGCAGACTACGAGTCAGCGAATATTTCTCATGAGAACTACTCCGGCAGCTGTGCAAATTTGGGAATGGTGCAAAAACTTTTTCAAGGAGAGGTTTGAAATGATTGCCGCAGGCAGAGGAGCAACGAGCAGAATCCTACTGTGGGTCTGAGCCTGATCGCTGTAAAGCCTGGAATTTCCATTTTTGAGACGTGCTTTGAGTGAATGTGCCTCCAGGTTAAAGGTGATGCAGTGTGTCTGTCCTCAGCTCCAGTTCTGACTGAAGTCATTGCAAATGACTCTACTATAAATGCTCTCTTGGTTTATTCCCTCAGTAAACATTGTAAACATGAGTTTATGTCTCAATCTCTCGTTTCAATTCTTTTTCAATACAACGTAATGTTCTTTTAGCAAATTATGGTCCATTTTGAGTAGAAAAGACCATAAACCAGGTAATGCTTTAGGGCGGGGCTACCTTGTGATTGACAGGTGGGTATGTGACTTCACTCACTTCCATTCACTGGTTGCAAAAAGCCAAATAGATTTGATACTGGCAGTCCAGAAAACCTAAACTGGTGATGAACACGTCTACTTCTTATATATTCAGTCTGTGTTCGTACTATGGAAACACTATATTGTATTTGTCTGCTACTCAAAACGTGATTGCTGCCTTAGAAAGATCAACCTTCCTCTCCGCCGGAAATAACATATGGAGCTTTTTCTTTGCGTTGTATTTGTACTCTATGTAAGCATTACGGGGAAAAATCTATCTAATAAAAAAAAGGCTGTAAAGTCTTTTAAAGGATACAAAATCATAATTATTAAAATCAGGCAATTAGGCTGCCGCCATATAAACAATCGGCAGCCCAGTCGTATAGAAGCTTGTGAAAGTCCCTCGTTAAACTCACCTGCCTCTCCCACTCTGCATTTCCTCTGTGATTGATAACGGTCCACATTCGGTGGGCTGGATTTACATAAATAGAAGCGCCGGGCGAATCCATGCTGCCAATTCCAGTCAATTTGTACTCCGCTCACTGCGTGTAATTACTATCTAATGTACGAAGGTGACAGCAGCTGCGTCTGGGTTTTGCCTTCTAGGTAGATTCAGCAAATGAAGGAGAGCTCATAGAACGCAGACCAGGAATGTGGGGCGAGAACACCGAGCTTTAACAAATGAAAAGATGATGTTTTAAAAAATAAAGAAAAGAAAAAAGTCCTTTAGAAAATAAAAAAGAGAAAAGTCTGTTTTAGAAAGTAAAGAAAAGAAAAAAGTCAGTTTAGAAAATAAAGTAAAGAGAAAAGTCTGTTTCAGAAAGTAAAGAAAATAAAAAAAGACTGTTTAGAAAATAAAGTAAAGAAAAAAGTATGTTTAGAAAATAAAGAAATGAAAAAATATCTTAAAAAATTAAGAAAAGTAAAAAGGTTGTTTAAAAAATAAATAAAATAAAAAAGTCTGTTTTAGAGAATAAAGAATTGAAAAAAGTCTGTTTATAAAATAAATAAAAGAGAAACGTCTCTTTAGAAATATAAAGAAAAAGAAAACAGTCCGATTATGAAAAAAAGAAAAGAAAAAAGTCGGTCTAGAAAAAAAAGAAAAAAAAAGAAGAAATATCTCCTCTTGGACAGAAGGCCATCAGACGCTCAGGGTGGAGCAGTGAAGTGTGTGTGTGTGTGTGTGGGGGGGGACTTTGATGAATGTCTCCTTAGAACACAGAGATATAAAGGCAGCCGAATGCAACTGATGTCATCTCAAAAGAATGCAATCATGAGCCCGTTCATGCAGTTGGTTTAATGAGCCGCCTCTCGTGTTGCCGCTCTTCACCTTCTGTTTCTGGGGGCGCACCTTTTTCAAAACTGACACATTTCCACTTCATCTCATTTTTTATCTTGAGAAGGCGAATCGGCCATTTTGAAGCGATCAATGGATGATAAATCATGACGTTTAAAACATTATGAATGGCAGCGGACAGATTCATCAGCTCTGTTCCCTTCCTCTCATTCGCTAAACCGTTCATATTAGTGTTGAATGCAGGCTTCAATGGGCTTTACAGTGGTGCAGGAATGATTCTGGAAACATGGAAATGAAGTCATGTATGGGTTTTGGGTTAGATGCCTGAATCAAGGCCAATGCTTAAGAAATGTAAATGTTTGGTTCAACAACATACATACCCTTCATGAATTGTGCAGCTTTACTTGTCTTAGTACAAAATGTCTGCAACAGACAACAAAACATACATGGCGTAACAATGTTTTTTAGGTTTTTTTTACATCTGCCGATTGCATTCACACTTTAAAGATCATAAAAGTGGGATTCATTCGTGAAGATAATATTCTGTGTTTGCCACAGAACTTATTTTTCTGCGATAAAATAAATAAATAAAAATGGCGGGAACCGGTGCGACGCTAACTTCCTGGTTTGTCTACAAAAAACATGTCATCTCTGAGGGGTCCTTCGTGTGGCTTAAAGGTGTACTGCAGAGTTAAACGTGAAACAAAAGACAACAAAATATTTTTGGGGGACCCTAATGAAATCTTTTTTGGCTTGTTTTAATAACTTTAATGAATTCTTGGCGAACGTTTTTTGGAAGTCCCTAGACAGTGTAAAGTTGTGGTGCAAAACACCACCTTCTATTTTAAATGTGTCTGTTTCACACCAGCTAATCAAAAACATATCTTAAATCCATCAGTGTAAAACAAGAAAGACTTATCATATATCGCTCTCAGACAAATATCAATTAATACTTATACAACATACTCACAGGGATGGAAATATAACAGAACAATAAATAATAGAACAAAATACAAAAGAAAAGTCTCTTGGCACTTCCAAACGATGGCAAGACGTCTCTTTACTGGATTCATGTTGCACTAATTTCAGAGAGAACTCATTTGATATAAATATTATTATTTTACGCTTTTGACAAGGATTTGCAACAAAGAGCGACATAATGAAGCCACCTGGTAGATGGAAGCTGTTGTTTGAAAGCAATAATGTGTAAAGGAAGAATATTGGGATTTTTTTTGTTTGTCTTTTTGTTTGTTGTTTCAAAAATGTGGTTATGCTGTAGCTCATGGGGGAGAGCGGTTGTCCCGTAACCACGAGGTACCTGGTTCAATTCCCACATTGCATATTAGTTCATGTTGAAATGTCCTTGAGCAAGGCAGTGAACCCCCAATTGTTCCTTAACAACTGAGGATTACAGAGAATACAGAGAGTAATGTTCTCTTTGGGATCAATAAAAGTGTAAGATCATTTAGATAACACACAAGGAAGACTGCATGTTAATGTTGTTCTGATAATTGTAGTTAGGCCTTTGTATTCCTCTCGGAACATAGGCCATTGATGAATTGTTTCCACCCTCGTCTGTCCTGAGCCATCCTCTCCAGCTGTTTCCACGTCAGCCCCTTCTTCTTGAATTCCTGCTCTGTGCTCCTTCTCCAGGTGTGTTTGGGTCGTCCTCTACCCCGTTTGCCTTGTGGGTTCCATGTCAGTGCCTGCTTTGTTATTGCTGTTGTGTTTCTTCGTAGTGTGTCCAATCCAGCTCCATTTTCTCCTTAACATCTACTGTTTCATGTTTTGTGCATTCCCATAGGTGGATGTTGCCAATTGTGTTTGGCCAGAAGACTCCAAGGATGATAATTGTATCCAAAGTATAATATTTAATCTTATATTAAGAAAGCAAACCAAAACAAATTAAATTAAAAAAACACCTAAATGCATTTATTTGGTATGAGTTGTAAAGTAATTTATTCTTTATAACATAAATGTAAAACGGTTTTGATATATTTATATATATCCCGGCGGAAATGGCAGTAAAGGTAGTCTGGAACTTTCATTTAAGCACAAATTCGCTCTTCTCGCGATTTATAGATAACTCAAATTGTGAATTGGGTCGTGATAGTTTTTTTTTTTTTTTAAGGTGGGTCCTTAGAAAAAAAGAAGTTAGGTAAACACTGCACGGAGTGACACAGTCAGATGTCTATTCAACTTCAAAGCCCTGGCTTGAAATCTCCCCTCTGTCATCTCTTGGTACAAGACAGAAATTGGATGGATATTTTGGTCTCTGACATTTCAGTGCAACGTGGCTGCAACTCGGTCGCCTCCCATCACACCGGGTATGAAGCAATTTCAGATAGAGGACACTACCCCGTGGAGTCCAATTGATTCCCACTGATACGTTATATTTACAAGTGAGATATGTTGTGGTTAACGGGGGAGCATTGATGCATGTGTGACATGTGTAGACGCCCAAGGTGTTTTTTTTGGTATTAGTTTTTGAATGAAAGGGACAACTAAGACTCATAAAAGCTCAGTGATGTATTGCATCAGCGAATAGAAGCTTCTTTGTATTGTAGCTGCTCAGGATTCTAGTTGAAGTAGCTAGAAAACAACCAAAAACCAAGACTCGGCAAAGACGCCGCAAAAATCATATCACAAAATATGGGAACTACTGAAGATGTGATGTCTGAGCACAACTGATACATGTACTCCTTTAATGGACTACAATTACAATCTACACTGATTGGACTAGCTAACTTTCAGGGCGACTGCGGGTCAGTTAGCATGTCCGACTTCCAATCAGGTGGTTGGTGGTTCAATCCTAACGTTAGTCGATGTGTCCTTGAGCATTCATGTAAAGTATCTTAAAATGCAAAATATGGATTATTATTGTTAACTAACTAAAATAAAATAGTTACGCAACTATTAGGATTTCCGTGACATCAGGTACAAGCAAACTTTGATGGTACCGCCATCTTCAGGTCAACATTACAATTGTACTTGTAGTTTGATCTATAAACAAATACCCACAAAACCCTGTCTTTTTTATGTTCAGTGCTAATTAGCTAAAGTTAGCATGCTAATACAAAAAACTAAGATAGTAAATATGGCAAACCATGAATTATTCCAACATGTAACTCTTAACACTGTTATTGTGTGTTATTGCAGACGTTAGCGTTGAGTGTCTGAGTCAACTCGTTCCCACACAGCTGGACTGAAGTCTTTATTAGGTTTTTCTGGGGGAACATATTCTCAACTGGATTGCGGTTGCAATAATAAACACTTGGATGACGTTGTAAATTATAGTAATAGAGAACAAAAATGCAACAACATTACTTTTTTTGTCAAGGCAATTAAAATACTCGGTTTTGTTTTTTCCTCCACATCATATATAATTATCAGGGGGCTTTGTCACTAATGATAACCAAAGAAAACACTCAACAATTGACGTGAGGAGATTACAACTGCTGTATAGTTTAAGTTTTTAAAACTCTATGCAGGAGCACGCTCACTAATCTAAGTGTTGGGTATTACACTGGGAACTTAACTCATTACTCACCTACCTTACACAGGGTGCATACACATGTTGACCAATGCACGTTCAGGACTTTTTACAACATTTCCATGCCCAAACATTTTGTGAAATCTCAGTATATACATGGAAAAGTGAACAAAAATTAGTTTAAAATTAACATTAAGAACTCCAAAGCATAAGTAAGTAAGTAAGTAAGTAAGCAAGCAAGTAAGTAAGTAGGTAAGTGTATCTTAAATGACACAAATGAATGAGGGACAATAGTTTGATTAAAAGAATAAACATTTATGTCTTTTCTGTTAAGGTGCATTTACTTGCAGCACAAAAAATGTGAGAGTATGAAAGAGCGTATGCCGGCTTATATTTTGAGTGTCATTCTTTTAAAAGCATATTCATGATACAAAGCTCATCGTACATTAACATATGAATATAACAAATTTACATGACATGATTCCAAAACTTTTAGAAAATATATTTCTTTCAATAACTTTGCAAGGCCTAATATAAACCAAATGACAAATGACATTATAGCAAGAAAAATGTAAAAATAAATAAATAAATGAGTTGAGCGAAGTCTCAGACGTACATTTATTCAGCCTGGTGCACTTTTTTTTAAACACATCATGTACATTTAATTAACTTGAAGTTCTTAAAGTATGTTGGGTTGATGAGAATGAGATTTTACAGTGTACACAATACTCAAGTTGAACCTCAGACTAGGTGATTAAAGTCAGATGGTGTTGATGGAAGAGAATAGGAGTAATCAATAATCGTGCTCCACGTGTTTTGCATGCCTGTCACGATAATATTTAAATACTCCGTGCTACTATTTACCGTACGTACATACTTGTTTGGAGATGTATGCATATGCTCTAATCTGAAAATGAAACATTTTTTCCATTTAAAAACCCTCTCACAAGATGTTTGGGCAAGGATGGAGCGTACTGGATAGCATGAATAGCATCTCCCGAGTCCACCTGAGATGCTCAACTCGAGTTCGTCAAAGTACTTGAAAAGATATTTCATTGTCGAAGAGAGGAGAGGGGGGGGGGGCACATGACAGTGTATCAGTAGAAAGAGGGGGGGGGGGGATTTAGCAGATGCAAAACACAAGCAGAAGGCGCTAAGATTCTGCAAATAACGAGACCGGTATTGCTGGAGTCCCCGACAGATGGTGACGGAAATCAAACCTGATTGCTAAGCACCACCTAGAGGTAATGAATGCGTTGTCGACCAACAAGGGGGGGGGGGGGGGTATATTTGAGATGAAGTCAAACTGCCTACTCGGACACGCTGTTGAGTGCAGGTCTGATGCTTTGTCCTTGATACGGTTCATCTCTGCCCCGTAGATATGCTCATGAATATTTATACAAGACTAAAACACCGATGGCCGTAACAAAAGATGTTTTTTCAACATTGGAATGCTGAACGGGGTTCGACCGTATGAGTGGGCGTCGAGTGTTGTAGGTCAAGGCTTTCAGTGTCATCTGCTCATATCAATCATAAAAGCGATGTGAACCCACTGTACAGGGGGCTGGAGAGCACTTTAAATGTGATTTATATAGAAAGCTAAGTCAAAGTTTAGGTTCTGACCCTTTGGCTAAAACGTATGGCAGCTCCCAGCCACAGTTTTCTTTTTATAAAAAAGAGATGACTCACCATGCATCCGGTGGAGTCCAACTTTCGGTCCGAAATGCAGCGGAAATTGCGGCTGCAGCCTCCGTTGTCTTTGGTGCAGTCCCTAACGGGCCCGAACGAGTCCAGGAGGACCTCCAACGAGTCGAAGGACGAGCTGATCATCAGCTCCTCTCTGTTGAGGCGGAAAGGAGTGAACAAAAAAAAAAACTTGTTTAGTTGTGGAACATTTGTTTTGTGTGTTAATAATAACGAGGACTGATTTGAGTTTGACAGTGCGACATTCATTGAGCCTCGGTGGGTCGATGAAAGGCGATGGAAAGACTGCCGGTGCACATCCAACAACAATGTCATGGCGCACTGACACCACGCAGCACCTCTCGACATCACTGCAGCAAAGTGGGCTGTTCAACAATTACAGCTCAGTTTATTTCTGACAATTTCTGGAGCAGACTTTAAAAAACACCAAACCTTTGATGGACTCATTGGTCGGTGACGAGCTGTGATATCCTTTGAGGACCTTATTTACACCTTAAATTTAGAACCCAGGAGTATTTTTCATTGTATGGATTAGATCCAGGTAGTTCTGGCTTCATATTGCATGATGCGGGTGCACTAAAGACCTTTAGATGACATAACGACATCCTGCAGTCATCACCTACGTGAGGTAATTGATTGCTTTGTAGATGGGCTATCATGCTTCGTCACTTCTCACTCTCTTATCCTAACAGGACATGCGTCACATAGGGGTCCTCGGGGACAGGGTCGGATGACCCCATTTACATCAAAAGATGGTACTCGTGGACACGGTCTGATGAAGACATTTACATCACTTGGGGGTCCTCGTGGACACGGTCAGATGACGATATTTACATCACAAGGAGGTCCTCGTGGACACGGTCAGATGATAACATTTACATCACATGGGGGTCCTCGTGGATACGGCAGATGACGATATTTACATCACAAGGAGGTCCTTGTGGACACGGTCAGATGATAACATTTACATCACATGGGTGTCCTCGTGGACATGGCGGATGACGACATTTACATCACAAGGAGGTCCTCGTGGACACGGTCAGATGATAACATTTACATCACATGGGGGTCCTCGTGGACACAGTCAGATGATAACATTTACATCACATGGGGGTCCTCGTGGACACGACGGATGACGACATTTACGTCACAAGGGGGTCCTTGTGGACACGGTCAGATGAGGACATTTACAACACATGAAAATATAGCTCTGAAATGGTGTCAGTAACCTGTATATCAACTTCAAACAAGCTAATGAGAGTAAAGCATTACTAATTAACTACTGAGTTTGAGTCAGCAATATGCTTTCATTCGACTTGATTCAGATATCACATTTCTTTAGATCACGTTTCATGTGGCAAGAGGACGTGGTCCCTCGGCGTTCTACTTTGAAAGACATGCCGTGACACTCTGCTCTCAAATTTCACCTAATGACGACATATCTATTCTTATGAATCACAAACACCTGCATGTTTAATTCATTCTGTGCAGTCATGATGAAAAGAGCCACGACTTTTCATAGCACAACTGCGATGCAAGGTAGCAAGTAGGCTTGCTAGATGAAACGGGCCAGATGAAGCGTGCCGTGAACCCATTCAGCTCTAACCTCGCCCGAAACGTTGACAAGATTTTGACGTTCCTAGTAAACTTCTTGCAAGGACACCAATACAAGTGTTTGGGATTTGATAGAGATGGACAACAAAGTGGAAAGGACCTCATTGATTTTTTAGGGCAGGTACATGCTGCTTGTGATGAACAAGGACTCGTGTTGGTATTGCTATGAATTTGTCTCGGGACATAAAGAAAGCGAGGATCTCTCAGGCACTGCCACCCAATTCCCTCTACTCTTCTGCTCTCCCCATGAGAAAGGACATACAGTTCCTTCCTCTCATATTAAACTTCATGGTACCTCATAAACCAATTATTCTTTTATAATTGCCCATTGCCTTGTTATCATATATTCAGAAGGGACCTATTGAATAGAGTCCTGGCAGATGATGAAACTCACAGCAAGTGAGAATGCTAAATTATTTGGCCACTGCAAATATCAATCAAAAACAAACAAAAAAGTGATGTTTTGTTTCTCTTCAGTGAAGCTAAAGAGAAACAGTCATCACATTTGAAAAAATATGAAAGTGCTGGTTATCAATTCTTGTGGTCCTTAGATCCTGATCAACATTGTGAAAGGTTCTCTAAAAAAGTCAGTGTTTGGTTTGTCCATTCCGGGCTTTCGTAGAAAGATGTCTGGCTCCGTGGAAAAGAAGCAAATCTAATAAATGGTCGAAATACACCAATGGTTAGGGTTATCGGTCAGTGCATGGGAAGAATTGGGCAAGATAAGATCATCCATGATTCTATCATCCACCTTGTGAAATAGAACCAGTGGATCCTCCTAAATCCTACTCCCTGATCCTTTAAAGAGTACATTCTCCTGGGGGCATGTATTTCTTACGAAAAAAGTTTAAACGCTATTTGATGAAAATGCTAAACATATTTGGAACAAATCAACAGGCAACAATGGACCAAAATATATCTAGTATTAGCTTTTGATCTAAATCTGAATAGAATGTCTGAGTAATGCCATTTGATCAAGGGCCTTGCATTTACTCCTGGTATTAACAATAATAAAGACCATGACACGCTCCGCCAATTTCATGATGTTTGTGAGCATTTGTGTACCCTAGTTTTGGCAGTGTGTGTTGTACATCAATCCCCTTGTTGATGGCTTTTCGCCCCATCAGAGGAATCACTCCGATAGGCCGCTCAACTCAAGGGAATAAGGGACTTCTTTGATGTCTGTTTGGTGTGTGAGGGCATTAACCCTGTGGAGTCGAGGTTTACGCAATGTTTATATTCAGATCTCAGGGAACCGAAATATCCGTAGACATTGTAGTTCCTTGTCCTTCTCAAAAGATTGTACGTGATTCACGCAGCAAGCCGAGTGTCACGGTGGGATTAGGGTGGACCCAAATACTCAGGAGACAGATAACTCAAATAAAGATTCTTTACTGAGAGCTTTGTCAGGAACGGAACAGACAGAATAATCAAACTGTGGAACGCTCGAGGGCTTGGTCGGAAAAACACAAGACAATCTGGGAGAAGACAAGTGCAAGTGAGGGAACCTAAGTAAACAGGGACTAACGAGGGAATGGGCAACAGGTGAGACTGGCATGAGGACCAGGTGAAGGTAATGAGGGACTAACGAGGAGTGATCAGAGGCAGGTGAAGGGAGTTGGACTGACGAGATGGGAAGCAGGATCTGGAATGACATGATGGTTACTGAGACAGGATGAAAACGACTAATACAAAAAGGAAGGTGTGGAGCTAAACTGTTACACCGAGAGCTTGGGCGGGCCGTGTAGCGTTTGTGTCGAGCTCCGCCCTTGAACGTAGTGTGGAATTGGGTGTTCTGTTCTCGTTTGGAAAACGGTTCTTGAAAAAGAGACTAAAATATATAGTGAGTATTTTGTTTGAAAACAATGTTAATTTTTTATTGGCATACATCCCATGATGCTTGATCTGTAGTATGAAGTCATATCTCAATCCCATTTCATCTCAGTTGACATTTGGTGAAAGTAGAGTACCAGAGAACATTTAAAAAAAACATAATAAATAAAAAAAGATATTACAAAAATTGGGTTTTAGACATTTATTTAGATGCATCTACTATTCTCATAATATATTTCACCATTTTAGTGAACCTAAGACTGTAAACCAATTTCCATAACCAAAACAGTCTGTCCACATGAGTATAGGTACATTATCCTTCTGTACACATCTATTGCTTCTATCCATCCTGGAGAGGGATCCTCCTCTGTTGCTCTTCTGAAGGTTTCTTCCCTTTTTTCCCATGAAGGGTTGTTTGGGAGCTTTTCCTGATCCGATGTCAGGTTTTGGGACAGGAATGTCTATGTGTACAGATTATAAAGCCCTCTGAGGCAAATTTGTAGTTTTTGAGAATGGGCTATAAAAAATAAACTGAATTGAATTGAAGTATAATTTGTATATGTCAGATACATATCAGACTTCAACCTTTCAGCTTTAGGGCCAAATTACCACTTTTACACTGTGCCTTGAGATAATGTAACTCGATTATATAGCAGGCTGAGGTTGTTCTGAAAGTATTAATGTATAGTGCCTATAAGAAGAAATTGTGTATAATCGAGAAAATTACCTTGGACCCTATTATTTTGATTCCCCGTGTATTATTGGACCTCAAAGTGGAAAGGTGTTGACCTTGGTTGAAGAATGTGGGCGTACTGTACAGAGCTTCTTAGTCATGATAAAATACCCACATGTTGTAATTAATGACCACATGTATATATGAATGCCATCTAATTCATGTTAACACTCGTAAGAGCTCATTTTAGTTGTATTTGTTCCATAGTACTCTTGAGGTTATTTCTGAAAGAGAAACATTCTTAAATGTATGTTGGTCAACAAGGCTCATGGTTGAACATGAATAAAGGAAATTCTAGAAAACAACAGTACACTTCACTATTGTCCGGCTGGGGTCCGGTACACCACGGCTATGACGGCTAATTCTTTGGCACTTTCAGAATCCTTCTATGCGAAACCTTCTTCCAGACTTTAAGACGTACAAACCACGGCCAATAGCTGTGACGAACTGACAACATACCACCCAGGCCTGTTGTGAGCTCCTCTGTTGCTCTCCTGAAGATGTCTTTTTTCCCCCTGTCCCTGTCAAGTGTTTTTTTCTATTTTCTGGGAGATTTTTGATCCGATGTGAGGTCAAAGGTCAGGGATGTCATTTTTGTACAGATTGTAAAGCCCTCTGAGGCTGATTTGTGATTATGGGCTACACAAAATAAACTGAATTGAATTGAATTGTTGTAAGCTACTGCTCATCAATACCACCTTGAAACTGTATCTGCCTGCTAAGAGCACACATATTTTATTCAAAATGGAAAGGAAATTGTAGAAGGTATAATTTGAGCAACCTATATCGATTGTGATGAAATTCAATGGGCACTAAGCACCACCTGGGATATATTTAACATTTGGTCACAAACGGCTGTAATAAGCCTCAATTATGGGGCGCCATTAACAAGGATAGCAAACAAGGAGTGGGCTAGAAGTACATGTGCGTCAAAACAAGCACCATAAAGAACATTTCATTCAGCCCATTTGCACTAAAAAGTACCACCTGAGGTTTAAATGCCAAGTCATACCGTGCAATTTCCTGACATTAGTAAGTGATTGAGTTCAGAGAGGAGTGGAAATTATCATCAAAAAGGGGCAGATTTTAATGTAAATGTATTTCTAAAGATTGCTTCTGTGATGCATTTGATAAGTGTTTTTTTCTTTCTTTCTCTCGCTCAATAATATCAACTCAATTTGCTTGTATAGAACGCAGAAGCAAAGAGGAGATGGAATATGGAGTTTTCAATTATGGCAATTTGCCTCACAGCTTAAAATATAAGAAAGGCATGAATAATACAATTGTGTCGAACCAGCAGGACACAAGTCTTCTGTAGCGAGGCTCAAGGCGCTGCAACAAGAGCACTAATAAACACGCCAGGAGAACAACAACAACAACCACGGCGGCTGATTCCCTCATTCAGGCATAACTGCCGTGAAGGGAAGGCAGATCACGGCTCGTCGCTACTTATCCATCTGCCGGAGTGACAAATGATCATCAAACGTGGGGCAAGGCGGAGTAAATCAGCTTCAAGATGTGTGTGAGCAGTGTTTCCTCCCCCCCGGGGAGCGCCGCACAAGAGCATTCATCAGATCCCGGATCAGACCGAAATGAGTTATTTACACGGCGTTGTGGAGAGAAAGCTGCTGAAATTAAATTTTTTAAGAAATGTTGAAAAAGATGGAGGGAGGCGTGTGGGAGGGGGGTAGAAAATTGTCAAACTGTACCCTGGAACGGAATTAATTTACAGTTATTATGATGCACTATTTAATGTTTTAATGTGCCGCAGCGCCAACATGAGCTGGCCTCACCGTGGAGGAATCAAGCGCTCCCTGGAGTTCTGCTGTGAGGTGCCACTTATCAGCCAATCAAAAAGAAGAGATGGGCTACACAATAGCCAATCAGAAAAAGAACGTATCTGGTGTATCTGGGTAAGATTTAATCCAGCAACCAATGAAAGTAAAGCATCCTGGAATTGCACGCGACTGACCTCCTAAAGTTTTGTTCTGCAGGGGGGGGGGGGGGGGTAATTTATTCCTGTGGGATAAGTGTGTGACATTTTTGTAATTAAATTTATGTATATATAAATGTATTTATGTATGTGTGTGTGTTAACATCTTCTTAGTGGTTGTCTCCAGTTCTTCCCACAACAATAATCTATTTGTAAAATGTTTCATCTTTAAATACGCACATTACCAATGGCTAACAGGAGAAAACACCTAAATATGAGAATGCAAGTTGTTCCAAGAACAAACACACAGCAGGAGACCCCGATACAAAATAATATCTCTTCATCTTTAACACCAGCTGGAGATGTATTATCATTACTATTATGTTCCTCTGATAATGTCCCCTTTTGTAATTTGTGTCATATTGCTTTATGCATTTCCAATAATACTCCATTTTTTTGAGATATTTGCTTTAACTTTTCATCATGAAGTAAATGTGGATTGCACAATGTGATAATTATGACACCCTCCTTTGAAAAAAATGCAAAACACATTTATATAATATATAACAATAATGAGCTAGTAAAATCTCAGTGACTAATTTAGTTGTTTTATTGCATGTTATGAAGGCCCACAATTTGTCACGGCAAATATTAAAATATGATGGGATATGATGTTAAAACCTGAGGATGTAACCTCACACACCCCCCCGATAATGAGCTGGAAAAACATGGTCAGTTTCCTCGAGGGCTCGAAAACTGTCCGGTGGCAGGGGAAACGAAAAAAGAAGAGGAAAAAAAAAACCTCCTTGATTGCCCACATGCTAATGAGAAAAAACGATGATGGGGATCTTCATTCGAGCGAGACTAATTTCACCCGACGTGGTTTTCACAGGGCAAATAGCCGTCAGGTGAATTAGGGCCGGATCTGACACGGTGGTGCTGCACTAACTAGTTGATGGGGCATGTTCCAGCAGACACTAAAAGACAAATCCCCACCGCTAATCACATTAGCCCACCTCTTGTGTTCACACGGACGGTCCTACTGTCAAACCACACGCGCTCACGTTAACTCCCGTTGATCCGGAACGATGCGGAACACTGGATAAAGAGTATAGTTATTTCCTTTTGGAAGGTAGTAGAGGAAATATACTCCTACTTATCACGCTGCATCGAAGAAGACTTGAAACTAGAGATTCAGACATAAACTCATGTCTCCAATATTTACTGAGGAAATAAATCAAGAGAGAACCATAGTAGAAGAGACTTCTACACAACCAGAGGAGTCACCCCCTGATGGTCATTAGAGAGAGAATTCAGCGTGAACACATGAAACATGGACTTCTATACAACCAGAGGAATCACCCCCTGGTGGTCAGTAGAGAATGCAGCGTTAACACATGAAACATGGACTTCTATACAACCAGAGGAGTCGCCTCCTGGTGGTCAGTAGAGAGAGAATGCAGCTTTAACACATGAAACATGGACTTTTATACAACCAGAGGAATCACCCCCTGGTGGTCAGTAGAGAATGCAGCGTTAACACATGAAACATGGACTTCTATACAACCAGAGGAGTCGCCTCCTGGTGGTCAGTAGAGAGAGAATGCAGCTTTAACACATGAAACATGGACTTCTATACAACCAGAGGAGTCGCCTCCTGGTGGTCAGTAGAGAGAGAATGCAGCTTTAATACGTGAATCATAGATTGTTATACAATCAGAGGAATCACCCCTGGTGGTCAGGGGAGAGAATGCAGCTTTAACACATGAAACATGGACTTCTATACAACCAGAGGAGTCGCCTCCTGGTGGTCAGTAGAGAGAGAATGCAGCTTTAACACATGAAACATGGACTTTTATACAACCAGAGGAGTCGCCTCCTGGTGGTCAGTAGAGAGAGAATGCAGCTTTAATACGTGAATCATAGATTGTTATACAATCAGAGGAATCACCCCTGGTGGTCAGGGGAGAGAATGCAGCTTTAACACATGAATCATAGACTTCTATACATCCAGAGGAATCACCCCTGGTGGTCAGGGGAGAGAATGCAGCTTTAACACATGAATCATAGACTTCTATACATCCAGAGGAATCACCCCTGGTGGTCAGGAGAGAGAATGCAGCTTTAACACACAACGCAGTGACTTCTATAGGACCAGAGTCTGCAGAGACTCTTTTACAAACGAAGGAGTCACCTCCGGCTGGCCTTTTAAGAAAATAATGCAAATTAACTGTGATTCAGACACAATTACTCATTGACTAACAGGCAAACAATACTAAAAGTGCAACTTAATAATGCTACTAATAATGAAACTAGACACATTTTGTGTTTCAACAAATAGTTTCATCTTTTCCTCCAGCTGTGAGCAGATCCTCCAATTCCTCTGGGAAATGCGTTGTGGAATCAGAATGTCATCAATAACTCTTGTTTGAACAAAGGAGATGTCATTACCTGTGTTCGGATGGGTACATTCTGTAATGTCATCCAGAGGAAGTGGTTGGCCCAGATCACGCATTTGAAGATATTAAAAGAGCTAAAAGTACAGACGATGACTTATCCGGAGCCATTTTTAATAATAACCACTCAATCATTGTTTGAAGCTGAGGATCTCTTCATGCTCGATTGCAATTGCAATTTCCGGTAAATTTATTTCTCTAATGTTAACATTTAATAGTGACAACTGGAGTTTATTGGAGAATGTGAAATGGGGAGCATAGTGACACACAACGATCTACTACATCTTTCAGTGTGCGCACAAACTCCATCAGCTGTCTAGACATCCAATCATGAGTATTTTCTTCATAATGTTATTTTTTATCAAGAAGTTTTGTACTTGAGCAAGCAACACTGCCCTCTCTTAGCCCCGCCCCTTTATTCTGATGCGCCTCAGCCGAGTCCACTTTAATACTGCAGCATTGTTTTGGCTCTCGCTGCAACACAGACACAAAAGTAAATTTTCTTTGGAGGAATTATGATCCATTTAACAATCGAAATGCACTCTATAGCCGAGTAATTCTTTATTTATTTATTTATTTTCCCCTCACCGTAGCTTCTCTGCCTCTTCATAATCGATTTTGTGTTAGACGTTAGAGTTTTATTACCCGCTAAATCATGACCGCTAAGACCTCAGCATCAAGCACAACCGGCCGCTGAAGACTCGCTGCAACAATAACGAATAAAAAAACGCCAAATGCTGATTAAGTGACAGTATACCGATAGGAAGAAAAAACAGATGGTCCTGAGAAAGAAAAGCCAATATATATATATTTTCATCTGGAACGGCGTAATACAAAGTGAGCAGAGGTAAAATCTCAAAGCTTAGCAAGATCCTACTTCTCTTTGGTTGGAGCTTTTTCCTATTGATTGTCGGGAGAAAACGCTAACAGTGGAAAGAGCAACCAGTAAACGTCATCTCACCGCACGTCCACCGCGTCCTCCATGACCGTCATGTCCGTCTTGCACTTGGCCGAGGGGTTGATGGCGAGCTCGGCGGGCGGGATGACGAAGCTCTTGCTCAACGGCAGCCACATCCCTTCTCCTAAGGTGTATGTGAATCTGCAGAGGACGAGAAAGGGGGCGGGGATTGATCGAAATTCAAGAAAGAAAAATGGCGTTTTGACACACGAAAAGGACACATACAGAAAACCATTGGGGAAAAACAAGATTGGGAAAAAGGATTGAAAAGCTTCATCAAACGAGCAAGAGGCAGCGTATAGGATTTGGCACAACTAGTGGTGAAGTTGCAGATTGCAACCAAACAAAAAACAACAAAAAGCAAACGGTTCCATCGAGGGTCGTTGTTTGGTTTGTCCATTCTGGGCTACACACCACCGCGAGTTTGGCTTTTCACGTCATTCGTGCCTTAGAGGGGGCGGGGCTTAGCTCCATGGCTTTACTCCGTGGAAACGGTTATCATTTCCTCCATCCACTACTGAAGAACTAACCTCTTGTTTTTGTGGACATCCCACACATGTCGGAATATCTAACAGCCTTTTCTTTGGATTCCTAACATTAATATCATATACATATATATTTATATATATATGGCAGCAGCCAGGCGAAGTCATTCTACACCACCTTGCGTCAAAAATGTGCGTCAATCGCTACAATTTGCGTTCGTCATTGACCTTGCATGGGATCTACTTGCGCACAAAATTTCGCAACGCTTTTGTCGTGAACGCAGCCTCAGAGCGCCATCACACCAGACGCAACTTAAAAATAAAAAAAGGAAAGAGGTACGGCAAATACCAGCATCTATTCCGCGAATTGTGTCTTGATGACGAGCACTTTCGGTTGTACTTCTGGCTGAGCAGGAGTCAGTTGGAGTCGTGTTTAGTTTAAGAATCATAAAGCTCTTCATAATTAAATACCGGTAGGTAAACAGGAACGAAAGCCCGCCTCTTGCTTGATCCGATTGGTCTGCCTTGGCCGAGTGTGACATTGATAAGCGCTCCTAACAAACGCTAGAAAAACGCGTCGCGCGGCAATTAAAAGGCATGAAAGGTGCGACGAATCAATGGTTTTGCTAGGGACGCGTTTTTGAGAGTCTCGTCTGGTGTGATCGAGCCCTAAGGGGACACCAGGGTCTGAAACTAGTTCTAAGGGACTCCATTCATTAGTTGAGAAAACATTTGACTAAAAAAAACATCACGGTTTTTGAATTGGCCAAAGTGTAGGACGTTTTTTCTTTCCCTCGGCTCAAAAGAAATGCTGACAGCTGGTAAGAAAAACTAAAAAGAAATCCTGATCTTCACGTATAAAACTGGAGCAGTTCCCCTTTAAGGTAAACACTCCACCAAGGTCCTACTTCTCCCGTCGTGCAAAAACGATATCCATATCCATGTCATTTCAAAGACAAATGTCTTTTCCGCTGCATCAGCGCTTCATAATAATGCCATCAAGTTGCCTTGAGGTTATTTATATGTTATACATATTTATCTATATCACCTTTTGAGCAAAGGTTTCCTTTTTTCAGAGCTCTTCGTTGAGCAGGAGGACACTGTGAGCTAATGGCCGCAATGAATACCAGAAACCCTGAACACAACCAAAGAAAAACATAAATAATGGGCCAAAAGGACCAAACAGGGCTATACATCTGTAAACAACGGAGGGTTGGAAGAAGAGCTGCAACACTATTCTTCAGCTGCGAGTCAATGAGTATCATCAATCTTTAAAACGCGACACTCTCCAACTTTAAGCGCAGCAGTGAACCCTGATTAACATCAAACGCGATATTAACGCTTATGAATTATGCATTCATACTTATGGCACAAAGGAGGGGGGACTTGTTGATTGAATGGTTAACAGCCTTTTTTTGTTCTTTTATGCAGACTACACATATTACACCCGTTCACAATTATGCAATTTGCATTCGCTAATTTGCTAACTTAGCATAAGCAAAGGCCAGTGTGTATATGTGTTACCGGTCGCTTTAAGAACACAGGGATTGCACCGCTGTGGAAACACTTCATTACGTCCTGCCCGATTACTCTCTTTGCTTCAAAGTTAAGTTCTTTTTTCGGCAGGTCAAAGCGCTGCCATTTAACACCGGCATCCAGAAGTCAATTAAAACACAAAAATGTCCACGTTGTGTTTTTATTTTCACAGGAAGCTGTCATCGCCCCTCCCACGAGTCATGGCGTCATCTCTTGTGGGACCGCATGCTGAAACTCCCGCTGCGATGCCGTGTGACGTACGCGCCCACGGTGACCGCGGGAACAAATTAGCAGCCGCTTAACGAGCGCCGCCATCTTAATCGACGGCTGGGGACCGGCGCGACGCTGCACGACGTAGTCGGACCGCCGCGAGAAAGTCTGGAGGTGGAAAACACTGAGAGTCCCCCGTGAGAGAAAAAAGTGTTGTTGAGAAAACATAGCTGCAGTCCTCAGAGGGCCCCTCCTCTTTGCCTCGCTGTGTGTGTGTGTGTGTGTGTTTGCATTCATCTCCTTGGACGCTGAAGCATTTTGCGTCCCGGAGTCGGCTTGTCTGCGAGTGCCGCTGCGATTCTAATTGGCTCATTTTGCTCCTGTGTTTAACGGTGTTATCTGTTGGTGAATGTTTTTTGAAATAAGGATGGATGGCTGTGCGGCAGCAGAACCCGAGGACAGAGACGTTTTTTTTTAAACCACATGGCTGGATGGAGTTAGAGGCCAAAGGGCCTCTTTTAGAGGGGGGGGGGGCATACCCAGCATGGAGGGTGACTGATTTTAAGCCCTTCGGATGTACGGGAGCTGCCAGCTGTTGTTTTTGCTGCTGCACTGTCTGCACTGCTACACTTGTAATAAAAGACTGGTGGTGCATCCTCCGTTAGATTGGCTGTGTCTTTTGGGGAAAACATTGCGTTTCTCAGAAAGACGATGACACACTTTCGCAAAACTTATTATTTCCTCTTTATTAATTACAATTACAATTATGAAATACATTTAACAAACATGTTCCTTGGAGATGAATCAGAACACAATGATTTCCTGACCTGGCAGAAGGGGGAACAAGTGACTGTCCTATTTGAAAATAGCAAAATGGCATTACATAACATCTTTTAAGGTGACAGTCTCTCCGACCTGTTGCAGAATTACAACACGTAATTTTTTACCTGAAATGCCAATTGTGCTCAATAAAATAAAATCCCGGTATTAAAGTTCATTATCATAAAGTATACATCTTATAATGGCAAGATGTAATGGGCTGCCGCTTGATGACATTATCAGTGTTTAGATTGGTCACAATCTCCAGGGAAAATGAAGACTAAAGGTAGAGAATAAAACGTGATGCCAAATGTAATAAAATAATACAGCGGTGCACTGACAACGTAAAAGCATTACAGCCAGGTTTTTTTTCTCAATTCTTACCATTTAAAATTCAAAAGGCCTGGACATACAAATCGATTGTGGCTATAGGCTTACAAGCTGCTGGGGACGTTTTAGGATACACTAAGCACCTCTCTCCTCTTCTCTCTCTATTTATGCATACATTTACATCCCTCCATTGCACATTACTAATTCTACTTCCTCCCCGGAGTCTTTGGTCTGATTCCTCCTGTCATGGCACTGCTGATGTTATTGTAGGTCTTGTAGATTTCTTTGTACGTTTACGTCAAAATCCAATAATTGAAGTACTGATCATTCCATAATCCATACCGCTTATCCTCATTAGGGTCGCAGGGTGCTGGAGCCGATCCGAGCTGACATAGGGCGAAGGCAGGGGACACCCTGGACAGGTAGCCAGTCCATCCAGGGCACACATAGAGACAGACAACCATTAACTCTCACATTCACACCTATGGGACATTAAGAGTTCAATTAACCTGACTGCATGTCTTTGGGAGGAAGCCGGAAAACCCAGAGGGAACCCACGCTGCCACATGGAGAACATGCTGCCTCCACGCAGAAGGTCAGCCCAGACCGGGAATTGAACCCACAACCCACGGCTAGCCGAGGCGACAGTACTAGCCACTAGACAACCACGAAGTACCGATCAATTCATGCCAATAACATGCCATTCGTCCATCAATCCATCAGCGACATTGAGGGACAAGGAATACGTGTCTCCTTATTGTTCGGCATTCAAAGCCCGCCCACTTTGGCGCGGTCCAATCAAATGCACATTTTTCTAATTTAAATCCATGTGTATCCCTCATGGCTAATAAAGCTAGGAAATCAATTAACGCTGAGAAGCTGATATCACTTCCTTCGGCAAGCTCTAAAAAAAAAGGTTATGATTTTTAATTATGCTGGAAACCGGATAATTAACTTTCTTTCTTGATATTTGAAAACCTCTAATGAATATAGCTATTTGCATCAAGGCTAGATCAAAATTGACTTCAGGAAAGTACTGACTCCCTTCAAAATCACGTTAGGACCTTAAACATGGGAAAATGAGAAAATAATAACTTTTGCGACCCAAAAGTTATTATTTCCTCATTATTATTTACGTCAATTAAATTCAAGTCTCTTGTTTCCAATACATTTCACGAACGTGTTGCTCGGAGATGAATCAGAACACAAGTGACTGCTTGTCTTATTTAAAAATGGTCTCCCTGCATTACAGAACACATTTTAAGGTGACAGTCTCTCTGACCTGTTGCAGAGTTACAAGAAGTTATTTAAAACTATGCAATTTTCTTTATAAAAAAAAAATGCTTATTAGAAAAAGCCCATACCCCACCCCCAACCCCTCACCCCCTTACCTGAAAATACGATCAGAGGGCTGTTCTCCCATCACCAGATCAAACCCGCGCTGGAAGATGGTGTAAGGCCAGGGACTGAAGAAAAAGAAACAGAAGAAGCAGAAATGGATCAGAGGAAAGAGATGAGGGAATACAATAAATGTGTTCAAATTAAAGAGGGAGACTTCTATTTCTCAGTCCTCCCCCTTATTTGAACCCTCTCCACCACTCCTTAAAACCCATGAGCCGGGTTTCAGTGTCTCACTTCAAATCCTGTTCCCGTCTCTCCCCCCCCCCCCCCCCCCAACCCCCTTCCCATGCCCCACCCACACAAATCACAAGCATTATTTACGAGACGGGCTATGTGTAAACATGTCGATTAAGAAACTTTGGCTTGCATCCACCTAACCGCGGGGAGGGAGGGATGAGAGTGAGAGACACAGAGGGCGATGGAGAGAACAGGAGAACAGACGGTGGAGAGAGAGAGAGAGACACACAGAGAGAGACATAGAGAGAGAGACATAGAGAGAGACACAGGGAGAGAGAGAGAGAGAGAGAAGGCAGAGTATGAGACTGATGCCAAGAGGCAGGGGTGAGGGAGGAAGAATGATGGGGAGAGAGACATAGAGAGAGAGACATAGAGAGAGAGACATAGAAAGAGAGAGAGAGAGGGAGAGAGGGAGAGAGAGAGAGAGACAAGGCAGGGTACAAGACTGATGCCAAGAGGCAGGGATGAGGGAGAGAGAATGATGGGGAGAGAGCCATAGGGAGAGAGACACAGAGAGAGATACAGAGAGAAAGAGAGAGAGAGAGAGAGAGAGACAAGGCAGGGTATGATACTGATTCCAAGAGGCAGAGGTGAAGGAGGGAGAATGATGGAGATTAATGGGGAGTGGCAGCTCGAGGACTAAACAGTGAAGAGCGCGAGGAGGCGAAGTGACAGCAGCCCGATGTCATTCCCCAGCAAACTCCTGCACACTGTAACGAGAAAAAAAGAAAAAAAGAAAAGAACATCGGGGAGGAGACGGGGGAGCCGCTTCCCGCGCCGCGGGGCCGCGGTGGGTACACATCGAAGTCACCGCGGGGAGACGAGGCCCACAGGTGCACAGTTGGGTGGGCTGACAGGGAGATTCTGATGTCTCCCAAAACACACCATTGAGGGGAAGAAAAAGGTAATGCATGCACAGCGCTGGAGGTGTTACAGCGGAAGTGAGGAGGAGGGAAGACGGCACGCTGCCGCTGATGTCACGGACCCCAAAGGACGCGGCCGCTCTCGCTGTAACCCGGTGACGAACCAACGCACGATGTGCTTGAAGGAATCTGCTGAGTCATCCAGATTACAGCTTGGTACAAATGGGCGACATTTTTAATGATGTAAAAAACAAACATCTGACAACCTGAACAATACATCAACATTAACGTCAACTAATTCATGAAATCATTGGGAAAGTGTCATTGAACATTGATTCATGATGCACAAATCCACAAAATAAATGTACTTGTGTTTAACTGTTTTTGTTATTGCATTTAATGAGGTGTCTGCCTGTCATATATCACAAGGCTGCTTAGTTTCCAGCTCATAATCAATTTAAAAGTGAAAAAATACATATTTTTCTTTTTCTTTTTCTGAACATGTTCATGTTGTTCTTTTTATATACCTTTTATATTCTAAGTTTCCTCCATCTGTCTGTTGTTCTGTGTCTTTTTGGGGTAATCTCGTCTCTTTGAAGGCATCGATGTTTCTTTGTGGTTGTTTTGTGTCTCTTTTTGGTCACTTTGTGGTCGTTTTTTAGTCAATGTGTGTCTCTTTATGGTCTGTTTGTGTCTCTTGGTCTGTGTATACTCCTATTGTGTCTGTTGTTCCCGTCTCATTGCATCACGTTGAGTGTCTTTCTGGTTGGCATGTGTGTGAGTGTGTGTATGTGTGTGTGTGTGAGTGTGTGTGTGTGTGTGTGTGTGACATATTGTAGGTGAGCACAGGGGGGCCTTGACACTCATATACAATAACATTGCTATCAATTAACTAACAGCAATACTATAACAAGAACCAAGTCATAAAAATTTTAAAAAAAGCTCAGTAATAGTATGACATCATCTCTGAGTAAATGAGTATATTTTCACAGTCTGAATGTCCAGAACTGGAAGAAAAAAGGTTGACAGACGACTAACGATATAAAACTAATCCAAAATCATAATCTCGTAGTAATCCCAGAAGGAACCGTCCAATAGCTCAACAATAATGTGTCTCTAAAATGTGTAGTACTTTCCGGAGCAGTACCCCCCCCCCTTCACACACACTATTAGTGGTCACCCAGCGGTTGGCACTATATGTCTGTAGTGTTAGCCAAATGTCAAGGACTTTATAACAAGCAGATGTGAACCCAATTAGGCGTTGATATGGATTCCTTGGACGGGGGTCTGAAACAGCAATTTTCAATGCCAAACGATATCAAGTCATCACTTGAAATCATTATTGTAATATAGAAGAAGTGACCTTGCACCCAGAGACATGAGCTGACCAAAGAAACTTTGATTAAATCTCTAAACTATTTTACTGACTCACCATTAGCCCGAAAAGTGATATAATGCGTGTGCTAAAACTCATACCACTGTCTTTTTGTTAGGCCAAAGTGTTTAGTGGTTTAGAGGCACTCCAATTTTAGCTGGAGACACATTTATTGTTCATGGAGAGTCAAATCAGCAAGAAAATACCGCTGATGATGTCACAGTGACAACAGGTCGTACGGGGTCAGCCAGGCAGGAAGGTTCGGTCGGTAGGTTTGTTAATTACTTTCAAAGCACCGTTAATTAGATTTTAATTCAGTCAAATGGATTTTGTAAAAAGAAGCCCTCCACAAAGTTTCCGAATTGAACTTTGAAATAACAAGGATCAGAGGACCAGATGGGTCCGAGCGCACAAGAGGGAGCGAGGGAATCGTGTTTCCAGCCAAAGAAATGGATTGAAAACCTATCAGAGAATATTCAAAGAATGTCTGTATTTGCAAGTACAAAAGAGATTTGCTCTCTCCTTGGTACCAGTGAAGAGCCTCGCTGCAGGCGCGATACATAAATGACATGAGTTAGTCATAACAGTCAAGACATGACATAGACATAAAAGACATAAAAGCCATGAGAGATGGTCTCCAGATCCACAAAAGAGCCACAAAGTGTTTTTCAAATTTGAATTCAGAGACAAAAAAAAGAAAAAAAAGATTTCTCATATATATGGCGTATGTATTCGAAGAAAATTGTCTTTTCAGGACTAATCATGAGGATCTCTGTGTTGCCGAGAGAAAACTGATGGCCATCCATCATGTGACATTCATAGAGGCTTTTTATTTATTACCATGAAGTAAACATGCGAGAGCCTTCCACTGCATCTGTTTTCACCAGTGTGCTTTGTGAATTCAGAGAACAGATTTCAACCATACTGTGTGAATATTTAGTCCTGTCTGACATTTAAAAAAGAATATTTTTAATAAATATCCTTGTTTGACATGTAGGTGGAGGTCTCCATCGTGGAATATGCCTATATGAACTATTCATAAACTCTGTCATATTCATTGAATGTATTTTAATCCTAAATCTGTTATTCTGTACACATTACATCTATTGTTCTGTCCATCCTGGAGAGGGATCCTCCTCTGTTGCTCTCCTGAAGTTTTCTTCCATTTTTCCCCCCTGAAGGGTTATTTGGTAGTTTTTCCTGACCCGGTGTGAGGTTTGGGGGCAGGGATGTCTATGTGTACAGATTATAAAGCACTCTAAGACAAATTTATAATTTGTGAAATTGGGCTATACAAATAAACTGAATTTCACAACTTCGTTGTATATGACCTTCCTAATATTTCCTCTGCCCGATAGTGAGCAATCGCAAAAACGTCATAGGGTGATTATCATTACTTACCCCTGATTGGGCCCCCACTCACTGCGAATGCAGAGGTGCTTGTGGACCGGGTCCTTCATGTAGCCGTCGAGGCAAAGGCATTGTCCTGCAAACAGAAACGCAGTAATTCATTCCAACTTCTTCATTCAATGGAGAAGTCCTTTTGCTCCTCTGCTTAATTTCTACTCCATAAGAGCCATCCAAAAGATTATCCTCTTCAAGCGGCTAGAAAACTCTCACTCATCTCTTATCACCTTCGCATTGAAAATGCGGAAGGTAATGTTTTGATCGCTATGTATTTGTATGCGTGCGTGCATAATTAAAAAAACATTAAACCGAATCGCATGAAATCTGGTGGGATGATTGATTATTATCCGGGGAACATTTGATTTGATTTTGGGATCGACCGAGATTAAAGGTCAAGGTCAAGGTCATGAAAAAGGTCAGAATATTCTCGAATCGCATGCAATTTGGTGGGATGATTTGTTATTATCCGGGGACCATTTGTTTAGACTTTGGGATCAATAGTCGTTGTTGGGTTTCTCTCAGGAGATTTGAGCCATATTTTGGTCAAAGCAATATTTTCCAACAGGGACCGTTTTAAAAAGGAGCTGTGGCCGTCAATATCCGGGCAATAGCAATTTATGAAAGCGACTTGAGCTCCGCATCGTGCCTCATGCCAACGGAAGTTATCATGACAGGTTTGATAAGGAAACAATATGTGAAACACTGGCTCACTGTCACACTTGTTGTGACATGGAAACCTCAATGTGTAAAGTTTTTAAAAATGATTTGTTTGCTTCGGGTGGAAAATTGATGGTTCTATGAATTAAAAAAAATATTAGTTGGAAAATAACATCGGAAAAGGAAGGACTCGTTCACTTAGTAATTTCTTGAACTGTAAACCAAAAACCTCCTAATCCGATAACTGTTTCCAACCCTGAACCGTAAAAACAGTTATTGTTACCGTCGTCCATCATGGAAGAACTAACTACTATTTCTGCTTTATACTTGTTGTGGAAATCCCATATCTCACTCCCTTTGGAATGGGTTCATAACATTAATATCATATATACATATATATTTATACATCATAACATCACCCGTGGACTTACACAGCTTGGTGACTTTCACCGACTACGTATGAATAACTGACTCTTCAAGCGCTACAGCAGCAGCAGCAGCAGTTAGATTCACCAACGGCTGAGCATCTCAACGCTGACTGGCTTTCGCAACTTGGCGTCAGGCGCAAATTCTTTGCCCCGTGTCAAACAAGCCGTCCAGAAAACCATTTGCATCAATCTCAACCATTTGCGTCTGTACGCTGACTTTGCATGGGATCTACTCGCGCAAAGAATTTGCAACGCTTTTGGTGTGAATGCAGCGTTAGAGAAATGAAGGAAAATTGTTTTATAATTCTCCTTGTCCTCTGAACATCAGCATTTGTGACAGCTGGCTTATTTGCTCTCCCGCTTAGCAATTGAACTAGCTCCCTTGGCGAATGTCAGTGAGCTCGCTCCCTTGGCTAATGTCGTTGAGCTATCTCCCATAGCGAATGTCAGCGAGCTAGGGAGCTAATGTGTTCGGCTGGTAAGCATAGGTTTGTTCACGGCTAGCTAGCATGCAGCGGCTTTCAGTTTTTCAGGATTACTGATTTCTTTAGCTCGCTTTCTTAAACGTATCAATCACTGTGTTGCACAAGCGGATCTCGGTCACCATAAAGCTAAAGTGAAGAATAAAAATGCCAGAGTAGTAAGAACTTCGTCAAGAAGATGAACAAACTTTCCCCCCGAGTACCCTAGTTTTGTCCCGAAGCTAACGGAATTAATTATGTTGCTCCGTTGTTTTTTCCAACATGAGGCCACATCTAGAGACAATGAAGGAATCAAAGAAGGAAGATACAAAGCCCCAGAAAATTAAACATTTACAAAAATGTAAGTGCAAATTTAAAGTCATCCCGAGTTGTGTGACTACAGACCCGAGAGCAGAAGGAGAGAGTGGGTTTCCTGGCGGATTTTGGTAATCAATCTGTCTGCTGAGTGAGCTGCTGCTTTTGTTTCCTCTTGCTCCCGGCCAAATGGCATCCACTGAAAAACTCCACTCTGTTTTGTGTCTTGTTATCTTGGGAGTGAGAAATAAAACCAACACTCTGACTTTGGAAAGCACAACAGTTTCCCATCCCCAACTGGTATTTGTAGCTGATATTGAGAATATTTTTTCGGTCCCCATGATAATGCAGCTATGGAGGACATAAAATGACATAAATAAATGCATGAATAAATACCGGAATAAATAAATGAATGCTGAAATAAATGTATAAATAAATAAATACAGGTATAAATACATAAATGCTTAAGTAAATGTATAAATGAATACAGAAATAAATACAGGAATAACTTATACCTAACAGGACATCATTAAATAAATATATTTCTACATTTCTGTATTTATTCATTTATTTATGTCTGACATTTATGTGTCCTTGTATTCAAATGAGCTGGGGTGGTCCGAACCTCATTGTTAAACAGGATTGGTCAAGTAGGGGAGCAAGACAGAAGCAATCGATCTCTAGCACTTGGACATGTAGACGAATCAATGTGTTCCTGACTGTACTTCTCTGTACATTCTAAATACTACTGTTGTTGAGTCACGGCATGTCATTTACAGATGTTTTCAGGCGAGAAATTAGTAGATTAAGCACCAAATATGTGGTCAGTTTTTTATGATTCAGCCTACCCTGGGTAGCGACCCTGTGTCAGGAAAGCTACGAGACATTTTATAGTTATTACTGCTTCAGTTAATTTGCATATAAGGACCGATACATGTCACGTGTGGATGTTACGCCCCTGGATAAGGGGAGAAATAATCACATGAGTGATATAGTGATGTTTTCACAGCAAGCTGCTTAACTCGAATTTACTCAAGACACATTTACAATATAAACATTCACAAAACAAACAGCATTTTTACATAGATACAGCAACAGATGAACCAAACAACACAACTACATTCCACAGCAATGAGCCTAGCCAACAGGCTAATCGGCGCTAGCTTACGGGCTAATCGGCGCTAGCTTACGAGCTAATCGGCGCTAGCGCTACATATACAAATACCCTCTACACTTTATCTCTGGACCTATCCCAACAACATACATTCTATCATAGCCTCGGACTCATTACACACATTTTACCACTGCAGAACAACGTCACCCTACCTGGATAAGGGGAGAAATAATCACATGAGTGATATAGTGATGTTTTCACAGCAAGCTGCTTAACTCGAATGAGGAAAACACCGCGAAATCACTCCCAGTATCCAGGCGCAGCCAAAAGCAATCGACCCCAGATAACTGATCAGGCTACTTAGCAGATGACAGACAAAACAATTTCCTATCAACCCTCAACACAAATAGGTACAATAAAGCATGGACAAATCACCATTCAAAATAACAGATCAACAATAGCATTTACACTTATTACACTCTCCCCTACACAATAAATGTCGTCTCGACATTAACAGAATCCACATTCACATATTTCTTCTTTCCACATGACTCGGATGATCTCCCGTGAGGTTGGACTCAAAGGTCAGAGGTCAAAGTTTGACGATGGTCAACAGTCCATATCTGGTAACTGGCCAGTTCTGTAAAATGACCCGTATCTTGTCCATGACAATAGATCAGGGGACCAGTCCATAATTTTTCCACAACAGTCTGTCACCAGATTCTACATTGTCTCTGAAATTAGTTACACATGTCCAGTCAGTAGGCTCACAGGGGCTGGAAGAAGTATGGCTGTAAAGATGGCAGCCATGGGACCAGTCCTGGTGCGTGATAGAACGGCACCATCTGATGTTCTGGCTGGACACAGTAGCAGGAGGGATGCCAAGGTGGTTGTAGGTCATGCTTGGCGTTGGCGGGTGTCTGTCTCTCTGTGGTCGCTGGTGCGGCAACTCCTCGGATCCAGCAGCAGCACTTGAGGGAGAAGTATCCAGTGAAGGTCCATCGAGCAAGTTTCCATCCGGTACATCCATTGTCTCACCTAGCAACTCTTCAACAGGTGCATTCAACTCCTCCAGCTGGTCTCTCACTGGGGGCTCTGCTGGCGGTGTCAATGGAGCTTGTGGTCCAACTATCTTTTCTGCCAGTGGAGGCCTGTGTCTAAGTTCTCTTTCGGATTCAGCAAATGCCTCATGTCTGTTCACTGGCACTATGGACCGGAGTGGCTCGTAACAGTGTTCGTACTCCTCACTACTATCATCGTCAGATTCCAGCGTTTGAGGTACAGACTGATCTTTTCTCTCTTTACGTTTTCCTCCAGTTTTGGCCAACTCTGGTTGTGTGTCAAAAGGTAAGTGATCACAGGGCATCAGCAAATTTCTGTGAAGAACTCTTAAGCGTCCCTTTCCTTTTTCTGGTTTTACTTCATAAATGGGTAAATCAGAGCCCATTTGTCTCACTACTGTGTGAACTGTGTCCTCCCAATAGTTGCGGAGTTTCCCGGTTCCTCCTCTGGGTGACAGGTTCTTCACCAAGACACGATCCCCAGGTTGCAGCACTGAGCTTTTCACTTTTGTGTCATAATATCTCTTGCTTCTCTCAGCAGCCTGCTTAGCGCTCTGGTTCGCGATGATGTATGCCTCCTCCATACCGTGCTTCCATTTTTCAACATAGTCTCGCTGGTTACTGGAACCTGAAGTCTCATGCAGTCCAAAGAGCATATCAACTGGAAGTCTTGGTGATCTCCCATACAAGAGGTAGAATGGAGAGTAGCCAGTTGTCTCACAACGTGTACAGTTGTAGGCGTACACCAATTTGTTCAAAGACTCCTTCCAGTTGGATTTCTCTCTCTCCGTCAGCGTCTTGAGCATTTGCAGCAGTGTTCTGTTCATTCGTTCAACTTGGCCGTTTCCCATCGGGTGATACGGTGTCGTCCGGGACCCAGCCACCCCGCTGAGTTTCTGTAACTGACTGAACAGTTGATTTTCAAACTCTCCTCCTTGGTCGTGGTGGATGCGAGAGGGGAAACCAAACTTCAAAGCAAAATCATTAAAGACCAGGTTTGCAGCAGTTTTTCCTGACTTTGACGTGGTGGCGTATGCCTGGGTGAAACGTGTAAAATTATCAACAATGACCAGTATGTACTCATATCCACCTTTACATCGGTCAAGGTGGAGGAAATCAATGCATACCATCTCAAATGGTTGTGTTGTCACCATGTTTGTCATGGGGGCCCTCGTGTCACGGCAGGGCTTTTTCTGTCTTAGACAACTGCAAGTTCTTGTGACATAGTGCTCGATGTCTGACTGCATATATGGCCAGAAGAAACGATCGCGTACGAGAGACACTGTACGATCAGCTCCTTGGTGTCCCATGTTATCATGCAGCTCTTCCAACACTTTCCTCTTATATTTTTCTGGCAAAACCAGTTGTTTGCGGGCAGTGGTAGTTCTGTACAGGATGCCATCACCATCTATCGTCAACTTGTCCCACTCTCTGAACAAACATTTAGTCTGTGTGCTGAATGTACTCAGCTCCCTAGCTGGTGGCTTTGAACCTGACAGTTTACTCTTAAACACATGACAGATGGCCAGGTCACATTTCTGTTCTTCCCTTAACTGTTCAGTCGGTATTTGGCTGATTGATGCGGTGGCTAGCTCATTTTCAGCCAAAACTGACATGGATGCAGCTGTGAAGGTCCAAGTTGCAGGGGACATGGTCTGTGCTTCCACAGCTTGGGTAGTTGCAGTGATGATGTGAGGCGGCAGTTCTTCAGAACATTCTCTCATCAACGACTCAACATCCAACGGCAATCTTGAAAGAGCGTCAGCATCACCATTCTCCTTCCCTGGCCTGTACTTAATCGTGAAGTAGAAATCAGCCAACTCTGCCACCCACCTGGAAGTAGTTGCATTCAGTTTTGCGGTCGACAGGATATGGGTGAGTGGGTTGTTATCACTGTACACAGTAAAAATTGGAGCATAGTACAGGTAGTCGCAGAACTTATCAGTAATTGCCCATTTTAAAGCCAAAAATTCTAGTTTACCTGCATGGAGGTGATAGTTCTTTTCAGCTGCCGTCAATGTGCGAGAACCATAGGCAATGACTCTGAGCTTGCCTTCCTGTTTTTGGTACAGTACCGCTCCAAGACCTTGATGTGATGTGTCAGTGTGTAGAACAAATGGCTGAGTGAAATCAGGGAAACCCAATACTGGTGGATGGAGCAAACACTCAATCAATTGTTCAAGTACCTGCTGGTGCTGGTCTGTCCATACGATCAGCTTTCTGGAGGGAACAACATGATTCACTTTCTTGAGTCTTTGTTTTCCTTTGCCGTTACTGCCAACTGTCTCATCAGGTCCTGCTTTTAGGAGGTCATACAAGCAGCTGGCTCTTTTTGAGAAGTCTTTGATATACTGCCTGTAATAGGTGAGTAGACCCAGCATTTTTCTAAGTTGGCCCACCGTCTGTGGTCGGATGTCTTTCAGCGTTCTCACCGCTTCAAGGTCAGCAGGATCCACTTTGTTTCCCTCTTTAGAGACGATTCTGCCCAAGTAGCGGATCTCTGCCTTGAATAGGTCACACTTACTTGGCTTGAGTTTAATGCCGTATTCTCTAAGACGTTGCAGCACACTTTTTACGTTGTTGACATGGTGATTGAAGGTTTTACTGAAAACCAATGTGTCATCCAGATATGGAACACAGATTTCATCACGGAGTCCTTCCAAGCATTCCTCCATGCAGCGTTGAAATGCTGCTGGGGCGTTCATGAGGCCGAAAGGGATACGAACCCACTCGTAGAGTCCCCATGGAGTTACAAACGCTGTCAGCGCCCTACTCTCTTCTGACATGAATCCCTGATGGTAAGCTTTTCCTTGATCTAGGAGGGAAAACCAAGATTTCCCACCTAGACCGTTCATGATATCCTGAACTCTGGGGATAGGCTGACGATCTGGGTGGGTCTTTCTGTTCAAGTCTCTATAATCTATGCACAACCGTAGGGTGCCATCTTTTTTTCTGACGCACACAACTGGTGAGGAGTATGATGATTTTGACTTTCTGACCCAGCCATGTGCTATTAGATCGTGAAGGTAACCTTTCATTTCCTGATAGAGTGGGCTAGGCACAGATATGTACGAGCGCTTGACTGGTTCAGTGTCTTTAAGAGAAATGGACATCTGCAATTTGTTGATATAGCCAATGTCATCATCCGTTCTGGAGAAGGAGTGACACTCTTCTCGAAGCATCCGTTTCACTGTTGCTCTCTGATCCTCTCCGAGGTGACTTAGATCCACAGGTGGATCCCATTGCTCACTGTTATGACTTGTAGGTTTCATGCTCGTGTGATTCACTGTGGCTTGTGTTTCACTCTTCTCAAAGATCTGAGTGGGTAGGACCGTCATAATGTTCTCTACAATACCGATTGCAGTACGTCCTGGCAACGTTATGTCGTGGTCTGTCGTGTTAGAAACATCAACAGTAATAACTGGAAGCACACCTTTCCTGACTTTCACTAGTGTGTCGTAAAACTCAAGACCATCTGGCCACTCTGGGTTCAGGTCTGGCTGGAACAGCATGGTCATGTCCTCTTTAAAGGGCTGCGCAGCTACACAACAGTCAATTTGGATGCAACTGCGTTTTGAAACTGCAACATCTTCTCTCTTTGTTTTTACTGCATATTCACTTGTTTGCTCCGTGCTTACAGCTTGTATGAAGGCTTTTACCTTGCTTCTTTTGAGTCTTGGGAAAGCTTTCCTCACTGTGTTGTACTGTTTTGTCTTTTCAGTCTTTACCAGGATATGTTCGATAACATTGAAGCCTATGATGGGACGAGACAGGTGCCAACCTTTCATCACAAGCACTGGAATTATCAGTTTTTCAGCTTTGTCAGTTTCAGAAGCTAACCTAAAAGTCATTTCAATCCATCCCAAATAAGGCATTTCAGTTCCATTTGCAGCAGTCAATGTCAGATCATTAGGTGAGTCCAAGATCTCTGAAACATTCCTCAACGTTGTTGTTGGTAAGTGTTCCTCTTTCCATCTTTCATCAATTATGGATACCTGAGAACCTGTGTCCCATAGAGCTTGAACATGGTGGTTATTCAGGTGACATTCAACAAGACACTGCCGACCAACTAGTGAAGTGACTTTGTGGGCGTGGCCAGCTCGAGTTGACAGCGGTGGATCATTGGCCTTTTTCTCTTTACCGGAGGATTTTTCACAGTAGCTTGACATGTGGGTACATCTCTTCTTATGTTCAGCCCAGTTTTGTTGTTGACATGTTTTGGAACAGTACAGAGTTTCTTTACAGGATGAGCATTGTTTCAGTCTGTCAGGTGAAGCAGCACAGCCACAGTTTAAACATTTCTGGGACTTCTCACTGGTTATGGTTAACACCCGGCCCTCTCAGGTTGTCTGGCTCCTCTGTATTTACATCCAGCTTGGAAATGTTCTACACTTCCGCATCGGTAGCAGTGCATACAAGGTTCATTCAATCCGGTCTGCTGGCAGGCAAAACATCTCCGTGGAGCACGTGTAACACGGTTGGCAAAGTGACTTGGTCCATACTGAGGCTGACTGTACTGGTTGTAAAGCCGCTGTGGTGTAGCAGATGTCTGTGGGCCTCTATCCAGAAAAACTGGTGGTGGGACATCGGGTCGTGGCTGAAACCGAGGCTGCTGTAAACTTTCTTTAATCTGCGCTATTTCTGCACTGAGGCCCTTTAAAGAAGCTACACCTGTCCGAAGCGCCTGTATTTCAGTCAGCAGTTCAGGAGAGACCTTGGTTTGGGCTTCCTTCTCTGGGCACTTAGTAGTTAGCAAATTGTCTGATTGCACTACACTTGCACTTGTAGCTGACTGTGGGGTGGTGAACTTCTTTTTATTTCTCCTTTCCATCTCAGTAGCACAAGCAGTGTTTAACCTCTCTAGCAAAAGCTCATCTGCGGTTTCAGAATCTAGTAAGAGGGGCTGCATATCTATCCTGATGCTGTCATTTTGGAATCCAGTGAGTAATGTGTGCAGACACATGCGCTGAACTAAGGTTGGGTCATACTTCAGTCCGGATTCTGACTCCTGGGAAGCAAACAGTACTTTCTGCTTCAAATCTAAAACTCGCATGAGGAAACTCCGGGGGCTTTCTTTGCTATTTTGTGCTTCTGCAGCTAACTGTTTGTAAAGTTCAGTGGCACTTTTCTCTTGGAAGTGTGAGCGCAGGATACGTCTAAGTGTAGAGAGTGTCAAGTGAGGTTTTCCTTCCAAATAGCTGCGTAACTGTGAGCCGGGGGAAATAGATCTAAGTACAGCATCTACTATCTCTATTTCAGGATAATTTCGGTTAAGTCCATTCTCAATCTGATGAGCAAGGCTGGAAAAAGTAAGTTTCTCCTTCTGACCTAGTTCGCCAATTTGCCCTGCGATCTTGAAATCTTTGCGCCAACCTGTATTCTGCTGCACACTGCACTGTGGACTGATGCTCGGTTGGGGCTGGTACTGCGTCTCAGGATCCCGAGAGGTAGCAGAGAGCGGCTCCACTCGTGCCTTGGTATGCTGCTCGGCAGTTCTTGTCTTGTCTTTGTTGCTCTTTGTCGCTGCTGTTAACACAGCTTCCTCAGCCTGTGGCGTTCCAGGACCTGTGTCAGTGGTTAGATCTGCGATGTGATCATTTAGGAGTAACAATTCTGACATACCTTCATCTTCCAGCTCTGACAGCCCTTCTCTGTCCAGGTATTTCATAATATGCGTCAGGACCGACATGCGTGACTTCCCTTCAATCCTCATTCTCTGCTCACATGTAGGAAATCACACACTGCCAGCAAATCGTCTTTTGTGAGTGTATGTAGCTTTATCGCTATCTCCTCCTGGAGCTCTTCCAACGCCGTCATGATCACAGGTCAGTAGAAACGCTTACTGTGCAGGAGTTGACTACGAAGTGGATGTTCGTTGATGTCCTCGATGATCTTGACTGGTCTCGGTGACATGTACTCGGTCCACAGCTTCTAGCTCTCCTCGAACAGCAACACCTTTCACACTGCGCCTGGGTTATTTAATGGGGGGGATTTAGCTGCCTCAGGGTTCAGTTGCCTGGTCGTAGACACCAAACGTCTAAAGAGCAATCCCAGCGGTGCCTCCAAATGTTACGCCCCTGGATAAGGGGAGAAATAATCACATGAGTGATATAGTGATGTTTTCACAGCAAGCTGCTTAACTCGAATTTACTCAAGACACATTTACAATATAAACATTCACAAAACAAACAGCATTTTTACATAGATACAGCAACAGATGAACCAAACAACACAACTACATTCCACAGCAATGAGCCTAGCCAACAGGCTAATCGGCGCTAGCTTACGGGCTAATCGGCGCTAGCTTACGAGCTAATCGGCGCTAGCGCTACATATACAAATACCCTCTACACTTTATCTCTGGACCTATCCCAACAACATACATTCTATCATAGCCTCGGACTCATTACACACATTTTACCACTGCAGAACAACGTCACCTTACCTGGATAAGGGGAGAAATAATCACATGAGTGATATAGTGATGTTTTCACAGCAAGCTGCTTAACTCGAATGAGGAAAACACCGCGAAATCACTCCCAGTATCCAGGCGCAGCCAAAAGCAATCGACCCCAGATAACTGATCAGGCTACTTAGCAGATGACAGACAAAACAATTTCCTATCAACCCTCAACACAAATAGGTACAATAAAGCATGGACAAATCACCATTCAAAATAACAGATCAACAATAGCATTTACACTTATTACATGGACAGATAAATAGTATTTCTTTATAAAGAAATAAAGAAATACAGAAATGTAAAAATAGATTTGTTTAATGATGTGGTGTTTGGGTATAACTTATATTTATTTATTTCTATATTTATTTCTTTATTCCTGTATTTATTTATACATTTATTTAAGCATGTATTTATTCCTGTATTTTTTTATTTATACATTTATTTAAGCATTTACTCCCGTATTTATTTATTCATACATTTATTTAAGCCTTAATTTATTCATTCCTGTATTTATTCATGCATTTACTGTATTTATGTATTTATTTATACTTAAGTAATTTTATGTCCTCCATTTACATCATGTTAATTTACCCGTAACAGTAAATCACAAATACAAAAAACACAATGATTCTTACTTCACACTTCAAACCACTTGGTCAACTTCTTTGGGTTCCTTGGATAACTTTCTTTCTGTAGCTTAATTGCACAATGCCAGATAGCTGAGGAATAAATACTGAAATTAACGCACATCCTTACTCCCAATGTCAACTTTTAATAGGCTCAGTTTTTCACTGTTATCTGACTACAGTAGTCCCATTAACTGAATGACAAACCCAACCTGAAAGGGAAGGGATTAAGATCAGTGATTAGTCTAATGAATAGACACTTGGCACTGGTCATTATTTAGAGAAGAAAAAACGTGTTGAGGGACTACAGTTTTCCAAAATGCACTAAGCGTTCAGGCCTAAGGCAACTTTCTGCTAATAGGATCACATGCAACACTGCTCAACGGTATCTACTTAAAAACGGAGCCACTGTGATACAAAAAGGGTTTGTCAACCCCTGGTTCAGAACCACAAGTGGGATGGCTTTATTTGAAGACAGGGTGAATATCTACCTATAGCTGATCGTGGATTCAATTGGCCAAAATGAGTTTCCTCCGTAGGATGACTGGGCTCAGCCTGAGAGATAGGGATTAAGGAGCTTGGACATCAGGAGGGAGCTTGGAGTCGAGCCGCTACTCCTTCCTGTCAAAAGGAGTCAACTGAGGTGGTTCGGGCATCTAATTCGGATTTCTCCAGGGACGCCTCCCCTTAGCGGTTTTCCAGGTACGTCCAACTGGGAGGAGACCCCGGGGAAGACCCAGGACTGATAACCCAGGAGGAATTATATCCACCAGCTGGCCTGGGAACACCTCGGGATCCCCAAGAATGAGCTGGAAAGTGTTGCGGGTGAGAGGGAAGTCTGGGTCGGCATGCTGGGTCTGCTGCCCCCACCACCCGACCCCGGATTAAGCGGATTAGAATGGATGGATGGATCTACTGATAACTGATTGATATATATGAGTCATATCTTCCAACGCCTCTCCAATTGGTGAAGAACAACATAATGGTGGAGGGATGTGGATTGAGACCATGCTGGGCATTTGACGTGAAGCCTTTAATAAAGAATGGTTGAAGCGTCAGCTATTCGTTCAACCGTCAACACCCAGGAGAAACGGCGGCCTTGACTTCTGTCGGTATGAGTGATGGGGCCTTCACCTGTGGTTTTAGAGGGTTACTCGGAGGTAACGCGTACAAGATGCTCCGCTCATGCTCCGCTCATGCTCAATAGGAGGCAAGTGAAGGACACGGGCCCTGGGCTTAAACACCACTGTTAATGGATAAAGGTCAGCTGTCAGTACCTGCCAGGCTAAAAGGAAATCAGACTCGCTGATTGACCTGCTCGTGGTGCCCGAATGGAAAAGAAACAAAGACGTGACCATAGCAGTCTGGGATTTGTTCAAGGCCATTTGTAAGATCAATCTTTGTATTATTCTTGAATTCTGTCCATGACGAGTACCATCGAGTGAAACAAAGAAGATATATCATATTAAGCGATACAAAGACAAAAGGAGATAGTAACCGCTTAGTGACTTGGAACTGTACACCCAACCCGTAGAAGCTCTTCAAACACCCAACATCCGTTTTTATCTTTTGTAGAGTTGTAATGTTTTTTATATATACTTGCACATGAAAATAAGAAATTCTATGGTTTTAAATTAATACGTAAGAAAGCTAGGAAAATCAATAATGGATATTGTGAAGGATATTCCAAAGAATGTATTTTGAAAACATAGTAGAAAGTCACCGTCAATGAAAATATGATTATTATTATATTATATCCTTGCAACTGTAAGATTTGTTATGCTTATTATAACTATGGCATGACGTGAGTATAAATGAAATGTATTGACTTTGGGAGGCGGAGTCAGAATGGGAGTTTCTAGTAGAGATCGTCATAATAGATGTTTTAACCGGAAGCAGACATTTTATTTTGAAAACTCTTATTGTGAAGGAATTTATATGAAGTATGCTAGTGGGAGTAGCATTGTTGTGTAGTAGATAAGATTAGCCCGCCTCCTGTAGGGGTTAGCATATAGCATGCTGTGAAATTTATATTAGAACTTTCTGAATCCGGAACTTTTTCCAGCACTAGGATCTGGCAGATCTTTTTTTTAACTTAACACTCTGCTTTATGACTGGACAATACAAAGCAATTTGAGTGTCTCAGTTAGTTGAGGTGCACGGCATGTGAAGGGGGATGACGACGGGAGAAAAAAAGAGCACATTTTAAAATGAACTTGCTTTTTCAGTCTGGGCTGCAGCTGCAGCAACAACTTGAGGTTTCTGGTATGTCAAAGTCAAATAGGTACTAGGGTACCAGGTCAGAAAGATCGTATGAAAAGTGCACTGATTAATGTCCAGACACATGACTCAAAGAAACCGCTCAGCCTATCAGCTCTACAGCTGGGTCCATTTGATTTAAAAGCAAACTATTAACCAACAAGCAGGGAAAGAAAACACAAACATCCCAGGAGCTGGTTTCTGTTTTCATAGTTTTGGTCTTCATGTCGATCTGTGATGAGAAACATTTTTTTTCACTATTGGATCACTGAGCAACAAAGTGTGATGGGGGAAATGAATTCATATAAGAAACAGACGATTGGGTTTCAAACAGTTGAGCCCCGTGGTTCTCAAACTTTTTCTGTCACGTTCCTCTTTGGAAAGAAGAAAATTGTTCACGCCCCAGCGCCCCAGCAAAATGGTCTATGCCGACTTTTTATTACTTTTTGTTAATCTGCGCTTTTTCAAATAATAGAATAAAGAAAATTTCAATCACTTTCAAGTAAACCAAAATGTGCAATCACTTTGTTAGAACAATGCAAATAAAGTTATGTGTGTGCAAAAAAATAAAGTCCTGCTGGCTTTATAGCAGCATGGCAACATTGGAACCCAACCAACACACACATGCATGTCTGTATCAAAAGAAGTTTCCAGCTAATTTACAAAGAAATTGTAGTACAGTGAGTTTGAAGGTTGAAGTCGACTGTGGGTCAGTGGTTAGCAGGTCTGTCTTCCAATCAGGGGGTTGGTGGTTCAATCGCCGCCCTAGTCGATGTTTAGCTTCGTCAATGGTGTATGAATACATGTACAGTGTCTTTCAGTACAGTAGTAAAGAGCTCATTATTACAGTAGTAAAGAGCTCATTATTCATTGTTATTAACATTTCTTGAGAGACCAAGCCCCCAAAGCCCATATTCCTCGCCTCTCAAATTAATCCACGGCATCCCCGTTGAATAAAGTCGAGTTCAAAGCGCTCATACAGTTGCTTAGCTACCTCATTCAATCGCACACTCTGCCCTTCCGACCTTTACGATAACATGTTTCTGCCAAAACATCACCGGGGTGGTGTGCGGTAGTGGACTGAAAACCACCCCTTCTCTTAACACCATTTATACTTTGCTGCTTTATTAAATGTGCAGCGAGAGAGCTGAAATAATTGACACCGGAAAGGCAATTTCACAATTTGACTGACAGTGTAAATTGTGTCCAAGAAAAAAAAAGTTGAAAAAGGGAAATGAGATCACAAGAGTTTCAGCATTTCATTTAGATTAGCTGCAAAGACAGCTGAACAAAGCTCGACGCCATGCCTTGCTTTTTAATTGCCGTTTCATTGCCTACTGAGGTCACGCCACTCAAGCTTAAACTTGTTCTACACTCGCAAGGTGTTGCATCCCCTAATTGCTGAATATGCAGGCGCTGAGCCAGCTTCCTTTTCATTGCTGTTTGTCACCTTATGACATACACACACAGAACTAAAGTGATGTTAGTGCGACCAGAACATTTACAGATTTTCTTTTAAATAGCTCGGAACCTTAGATCTGTTGAGTGGGCAGCAATTAATTATTGTAACAAAATGACTCGGCTCATCACGCAGATATCCATCCGCACGCTGATCCATTACGTGTGAGTTATGATGTGGGAACATCAAACAGGGAAGATGATTCTGTGCGTGTTTCACATAATCCAAACACACATACTCTGAAGCGAAACTCGCCCTCCCCCTTAAGTGAAGCCTAATGCGAAAGTATCTTAAACCTGCATTCTCTCTTCTGACCACCAGGGGGCGACTCCTCTGATTGTATATAAGACTTTGTTTCATGTATTAGAGGTGCATTCTCTCTCCTGACCACCAGGGGGCGACTCCTCTGGTTGTATATAAGACTGTGTTTCATGTATTAGAGGTGCATTCTCTCTCCTGACCACCAGGGGGCGACTCCTCTGGTTGTATATAAGACTTTGTTTCATGTATTAGAGGTGCATTCTATCTCCTGACCAACAGGGGGCGACTGGTGGTATGAAAGTCCATAACAAAATGATTCACTGGCTGTGATTGACAGGTCAACGCCGCTACTAGAGTTGTATGTCTACGTCACCTCAGATACGGTTCCAAGAAAGCATGCGTGAGCCACACCGGGCCCCGGCTTTTTGATTCATTTAAAAGGTCTCGGAGCTCAGTCTGTGTTGGGCTGATGCATAATGGATGCAAAAACCGGAAAGACACTTCAATCCTCTTTTAATGTGAGATTGCACTTAAAGTTTAAGTGACGCACTGGCGGAGACTTCCCAAGTAACCAGGTAACACTAAAATTATCCATTCTGGACACTTTCTTAAAAAATAAGAACATTTATAAAATAAAATAAAAAATAAAATTGATATGAATATGATCTAATACTTGAAATTTGACAATCTGTTAAGAAATTATGTCGGAAAAAAACCTCTGTGATGCTTATTAAGTTGCTGATACTTATTTCAGGCTCATCTAATGAGAAGATAATGAAGGCATTTCTCATAAAGAAACTAATTCAAAGTTTCTTTTTTTTCTCTTTCTCTTAGCCTCTGTCATGCACTGGGCACATATATTACCGTCTTCATCAAGCCAAAGCTATTTTTAAAAGTGAGTTGTTGTTTTTTGCTGGCGAGGCATTCAAGGCCTCCACAGAGGACGTGTCATTAATAAGCCCTGTACATAAAACAAGAGAATAAAACGTCTTGAGAACTTTTAAAAAAAAACACAAGAACTTATTTACGACAGGCAATCATTGAATTTAATAATTTAATATCTTCTGAACGATAAGAAACATAGGGAAAGAAGAATAAAAAAGATTTACTTGCAGAGATGAGGACTTTTAAAGGACTTGTTAAAACAACGTTATATTATTCTGTTTACAGACTTCCGCTCTTTGCACATTGGATTCGGGGATGATCAAAATGTATTCACTGGCAGAGCACTCGTTAAACAACACAGAGTTATGCAATTCTGTTTTATCAGCACGCTGTTCTCGTCGCTTGGACTTTGAATGTCTTGAATAAAGCAGCGTGTACAGGGCCAGAGAGGCAAGGGGGGCCATTAAAATGTAAAAAGGAATTGGTTGAAATAAACAAGTACAACATCTTTGTATCATTTATAGAAAATACTCTTTTACTCTCTTCTAATCCCTACTGATTGTTCTTGAGAGTGCCGGTTAGATTCTAATTGCATATCACAATAACAACAAAAAGATGTTTTATTTGGGCCAATTTCCTGGACAATATTTGAATATGAATTGCGATCACGATTTTAAGTAAACAAACCTGATCGACTGCAGTACTGACGCATTGATCGTGCGCTATGCTCAGAGAAAACTAAGCCGCTTATCAAATAAATCGCCTCCTAAACTGACCGCCAGCCACCAAGAGCGATCCTAATGTTGTATGTTCTCTCTACTGACCACCAGAGGGCGACTCCTCTGGTTGTATAGAAGTCTATAAGAAAATGACTCCACATCTCTCTTGATTTATTCCCTCAGTAAACATTGTAAACATGAGTTTATGTCTCAATCTCTAGTTTGAAGTCTTGTTCTATACAGCATGATGTTCATTTATTAACTGATGGTCCATTTAGAGTCACACAGACAATAAAGCAGGGCATACCTCAGGGCTCGATCACACAATGTGTCGCCAGCCAAACCATTGATTCCATTGATGGTACAGCGCCTTTCAGACGCCAAACACCGCACGGCGCATATTTCTTGCGTTTTTCAGGCGCGCTTAAAAGTTACAATATTCTCAACTTTAAGCACGAGGCGCGGAGGCGAACCGCTCATCAATGTCACGCTCGGCCAAGGCAACCAATCGGATCAAGCAGGAGATCCCATCCGGTTTTCCCAACGAGAACCTCATATTAGCGGTATTTAATTACCAAGAGCTTCATGATCCTAAATCTAAACACAACTCAAACTGACTCCCACTCAGTCGGAAGCGCAACTGAAAGCCTCGCCATCGAGACACAATTCGCGCAATAGATGTTGATATTCGCCGTACTCTTTCCTTTCTTTTTTTAAAATATCTTGAACTCCAAATCAACGGTTGGTTGCGCTCCACCGGCGCACCGCACTGTTTTGCCCGGCATGTTTCTGCCAAGGCGTTTTTGGTGCGGCTACGCTTTTAAAAGTCACGTCTGATGTGATTGGGCCCTTAGGGCGGGCTTACTCTGATTGACAGGTCGTTACCGCAACCAGAGCCATATAGGGCATCTCTACGTCCCTCCTCCATATTCCTAATATGGTCACTTCAGTTCACTGGTTGCAAGAAAACAAAATGCAGATATCTATGCTTCAAAATGGCGGGTGACGTCAATGCGACTATGTCCACTTCGTACGTATACTACAGCCATCAGTTTAGAAGAGTAGAATGTATGTTCATCGTTTTAACAGGGGGCAAAAGCAAAATGCACTTTATCCAGGTGATAAGATCCATATTTTAAGTCTAATGTTGTTGCAAAGATTTGATAATTAGCAGGAATTTATGCCCAATGTGAAGGTTTAAAACATTTTGGGGGGGGGTAAAACGTTTCTCTAAGAACGAGTCGCTTGAATTACATGATATATAATGTCCCTAAGCATCAGATTTGAGTTCTCAGCACATAGCACCAGCTGCATTTAACACCAGTCTTTGGTTTAGGTGTTCAGCCGACAGCATAAGAAAGCAATTTGGTGACAAGATATAAATTATAAGCAGTTGTGAGTCACTCGTTCTCAGAGTTCAGTACATATTAATGCTAGAGTACAACAATACCGAAATTGATTTATTTATTTCTCACTCCTTTTTTAAGGTTGCAGAGAAAAAAAATGCATGTACCGCATGGCATAAATCAAAAGTTATTGACATGTTTACTGAACGTCCATCAGTCATTTCAGGCACACCATCAAGCTTAGAGTACACCCATCGTTCCAAGCCATCACTCATCCAGCCAGAGCGTAAGGGTCCTTTACACACACACACACACACACACACACACACACACACACACACACACTGGTGTGCAGGGCTGAATACCATTTTTTGTGTGTGGCTTTCACCGTGTATGGCTCAAATAATGGTCCGTGACACCAACGCTAGAAAATATTAACAACGAGGTCACACAAAGGAATGAGAACAGAATAAAATAGCAATGCTTCTTTGACCATGTGCTAAAAGCATACCACTGCGTCTGAATGTACCCGGCACTCAGCGTACCATAACTGTGTGTAACAACGTGACACGTTAAAGTGATACCACCGCGTCACTCGCAGATACTCATTGTGGCCCTGCTCTTAAGCTGCGTTCACACCAAAAACGTTGAGAATTTTTCGAGGGAATAGATCCCATGTAGAGTCAACGCACAGATGAGAATGGTTACGAATGAGGCGAAATTCAAGTTGAAAAATATTTCAATCTTGGCGAAAAACTCGCCCGACGCCGAATTGTGAAAACCAATCGGCGTTAAGCTGCACCGCCGTTGGTGAATCTAACGACTGCTGCTACTCTAGTACCGCTGGAAGCACCAATTATTCAGACGGAGTCGCTGAAAGTCACCGAGCTGTGTAAGCCTACGGGTGATATATATATATATATATATATATATATATAATAATGTTATGAACACAAACACAAGGGCGTTAGATGTTACGACGTTTGTGGGATGTCGTCAACAAGTACGAAGCAGAACTAGTGGTTAGTTCTTCCGTGGTGGATGAAGGACATGATAGCGGTTTCCACTGAGTAAAGCCACAGAGATAAGCCCCGCCCCCCTCTTCGGCGTGAATTAAGCAAATTAAGCGAATGAAGCGAAAAGCCACAAACCAATAGTCAAACGATCAAACTCACGTGTGAAAAAGCATTAGGAATATTCTCAACACTTTTGGTGTGAACGCATCTTTGCAGTCACGCGGCTGTCACCTGGGGTCTGAGCACCACTGGACACGAACCACCATGCTGTCTGCTCACTCCAATGTAACTATAATATTCAACCGGATATTGGATCAAATTTGAATGAGATGTTTCATTAACAAGCATATGGCGCAATTAATGAGTGAAAGTGAACGACATCAAAAAGGGGAGTGGCTCCAAACTGATTTAACGTGGCATCCGGCAGGGTTTTCTTTCCAGCAGTCTGGAGGGGCGGTGAACTGAGTGGCAGCTGGTTCGGAGATGCAGAGCCGGGCTGAAGGCTATAGAGTACCATGTATTTTAGTTTGTCCCAGTAAAAATGTATAATTACCATTTATTTTGCCATGGTAATCCACCAGATGTCTCCATCAAAACAACGCGGGCTTTAATGAGTTGAACTGTAATTAAAGTATAATTCAGATGCCTTGACTGTGGTTGTGCTGCTGACTTAATTACCTAGTTACACCTATCAGACGTGCCATGTTATTTTTATTCTTTATATTTGTTTTTCATTAAGTATTAAGAATGATGTATTTTTCTTCTACCATTGAATGTTTTATTTTTTATTTTTTATTACTTTTAAATAAAACTGGACTGTTACTCCTCGAGGAAACAATCTCTTGAATTAAAATGTTGATTTCACCTTTTTAAGCAAAAGCAATTTGGCCACGATTATTCACCAGATGAAGGAGCTCCGAGCAGTCGTTCACATTTTGGCAAATTAATCCTTGACCTTTGTAAAAAAAACTCCAAATCTGTTCCCTCTCCAGTCGCCCGAGATAAACGCATTAGAGTTTATCTGCGATAATTAATTCAGATTTTCAATTTTTCCTTTTTCAATTTTTCTCCACTCGAAAAATACATACAGATTAAACTATATGGTTCTTACTTCCTGCTGTCCTTGGCAGTACAAATGAAAACTAATTGATCAGCTCCGTGCACAACACCCCTGGGGAAAGTCAGGTCAAGTGCTCCAGACAATCTATTTTCCATTTCCAGGCCCTGCGGTGCAGTGGAGTGTAGTCATGGTCACAACTGTAAACAATTAAAGCCCCAGCGAGTGATAACCGCTCCGAGTTGTGGAGGCTTTGCCAGACTGGGACTCGAGACATACAGTGCCTCCTCTGTCTCGAACCACACACAGTTTTTTAAGCTTTGCACAGACAAATGCGTTGTCCACCAAGTTGCACATGAAGCGAGGCGGAGCTTCCCCTTTTTCCACTGAATTAAAAATATAAAGAACTGTATGACCTGGAGCAATAAGAGAGTTGACCCTTTGCTCCGCCCAATCTGATGCTACTCCATCAATGTATTTATTTAAGTTGATTTAACCAGGAAAAGCCTCATTGAGATTAAAAATATGTTTTACAAGATACAACATAAAACAGTGACAGGCAATAAAAAAGGAAAATATTCATTTAGATCACAATATAAGTAAAACCAAAAGTAAGACTCGAGTCATCATATCCCAGTGCACACAGGGGCACATACCGTAGTATTAAAAAACATCTACAACCAGATGAACCTTCCTCCAACTCTTTCAATCTATTTTTAAAAGCACCTAAAGACACCGATTCCAAACCTGCACTGTCAATAACTCACTGATTGCACTCCATGAAGAAAAAGGATGGAAAGAGAAGCATCCAGAAGGGTCTAAAACATGTATTGGAAGGATATATGCAAACGGATTCAGCAGTAAAAAAAATTATGAAAAAGGTAATAATGATATTAATGAGTTAGATTTATATAGCGCTTTTCAAGGTACTCAAAGGCCCTTTACATCACATAATTAAAACATCCAAGGAGCTATACAATAAAAATAACTACAATTACAATAAAAACAATAGATACAAATAATAAGAACGTAGAGCCCGCTCCTCTAAAAAAAAATGTTTTAAACGATCTTATGGTTTGGTACTTTTTGTAGAGAAGAAAAACATTTTGCGTAGGCACTATGGCTTAGTGGGTAGGGGCACCGTCTTGGTGAACAAGATGTACCGGGTTCAAGACCCGGCAGTGACAAAAAAGAACTTGAATAATTTTTTTTTGATGGGCGCATTTTTTGCCGCCCCCCTCGCGGGGGCGCCCTAGGCGTCTGCCTAGTCCGCCTGTAGGAAAAACCGCCACTGGTTGCATTCATTAAAAAGTGTTTACATTCAGTACACCTCCAGTATCGCAAGCCTAGCATAGAAGCGCTACCGCTAGTTAACAATATGCTAATGTCCCTGCTAACGTTAGCTCTACAGGTTTTTTTACCTAAAATGTTTTCTTCCAACATTTGAAGGGAAACTGGAAATCAACAAAACCAGTCAAAAGATGAAAGTGTCAAACTAAAAGACCAGCGCTAAATGTCTTCTTGTTGATTCTTGACATTAATTTGATTGACACACCCCAATACGAGTTTGTTTTTTGTTCGGTGAGATGTCACGCAAACTAGCTCGAGCATTTAGGTCTCATGACTCCTTTCAAGCCCCGATGTGTCGATTTGTTAATGATATAAAAGAAAAACGGGAAGGTCTATTGGTGTTGTAAAAGTTATTTTGACGATTACATATAAGTTATTTCCTCCGTTTCACGGCGGTTACATTCTGAAGCACAAATAAATAACCATTGAACACTCAGCAGACAGATTTACTGTGCAGATAGGCGCTCTCCGCTGCATTTCACTCATTACGTCCACTACGCAGTAAATATGATGCAGCAGTAAATGTCGCCGCGGTGAGAAAAGATGCTATTTAGACAGTGAACCGTAGGCAGCCAGCAGCAGCCTGGTCCCATGGCATGGGGAATACGTGTTTGGTTAAGATGAAGTCTTCAGGCTGGAGGAGCCTCCTACTTTCTTTAAAAGTTACCAGGAAAAGAAATGGTTGAAGTTCTTCAAAAACATCATGCAGGTTGTCAACAGCATAATGGAGACATTATGTAATTATGACATTATGACATTATGTTTTTGTAGGTCTGAATGTAAATGACTGAAAAGGTTTACGTTAATATGGTGACTATTTCTCTTAAGCTCGTAACATGACATTGCAAAAAAAGTATGTTAGTTGAAAAAGGTGCTAATGAGTATAAAGCAACTAGCTGGAACAACATTAACGTGTAAAATGCTAGAGTTTAATTATATGTGCCCTTTAAGAAAGAGAACATGTTGTGATTAATGTCCAAGTGTATATATAAATATCATCTAATTAATGTTTACACTCATAAGAGCTCATTTCTGTTTAATTTGTTCCATAGCTCTGACTTTCTTCTGGAGATTGATGGAAAAGGAGAAACTGAAACATTTATCTTCAACAATAGGGCTGATGGTTGAAAATGAATGAAATCAAATCTGGAAACATCAGTATGTGTACAACGTAATGCATTAAGTTAATGGAAACATACAGACACATTCACAATGGTCACTTACATTGGTTGACCTATGATGCGTCAAACTTCAAGACTTTGTTCTGCGTTTCAAAGTTACTGGAGGATCCCATTGTAAAAATGTCGGCCATGACATTTTTCACTTTTACACTTTCTTTCCATCATTTTGTCATCATGATCCCATGAGAGACTTTTGCTTCTTGCTCAGTTCTCACTGTAAATAACATATTTTGAAAAATATAGATCACACCTGTTTTTGCGCTCTTGAAACCGGGTTTTTTCAAGAGGTAGTGCCACCAAGGCGACAGAACACAAGAGAAGACTTTTCAGATGCAAAACCTAAAGAATCCATTCATCATCGCATGTGCACAAGGCGACCGAATGGGGGAACATGGGAATTAGAACAGTTGACATTTAGGCCACGGTGCCCCATCAGTGCCCCATCAGTGCAACACCTTCGAGGTGTTACCACCATTCGTGTTATTGGCTCGCGATGTTTGGTTAAACAGAGTTCAACCTCGTAGCGTTCCTGTCAAATTTACGAAAAACGCCTATCCAGGCATACCCAAAGTAATGGTTTTACTCTCTTTTGAAAGGTAACACTGAAGTTTTTTTCCCCCCTAACAGTCAGAATCACTTTATGTGCTGCAGGCATTGAGTAGTATGAGTTGGAACACACATAAGTAGGACATTTCTAGTCCCGCCTGAATATTTTAGTCAAATAGATGCCTGCAGATGATTAGAGCTGGGACTTTTAAGGTGGAAAACACAATGGGAGAATACAGCAAAGTAAAAAAGGAGATTATAATTCCGATTTGACATGTACTTTTTTTTTATTACTAAGGGTATGTTTAGGCGTTTTCCAATAAAGGCCATTTGGAGACTCCTTTTTTCGTCTCTAATGAAAGGTGAAACTAAGCGGTATCCTGTCTCATTTACATATTCACTATTGCTGACAGAGTAACTGAAGCATACACAGATTATAATGTTTTTTACCCGATTTGAAACTCATTGAACCAACATCCACAGGCTATCATTGAAATTCCTTGTTGCATTCTACCTGGCAACAGAATCTGCATAGTATTGGTTTTATCTTTCACCCATAACCCTCATAATAAATATCTCTATGGACGTAATGAATAGGTAAAAGATACCAACATTTCACAATCTGTAACTCTAATATGCCTACTACCAACTATGCCATGGCCCTGCGGATGCCCCGCCCACTCCTCCTCTCTACCTCCATCTGCCTGATGGATCATGGAGGTCTGGATCGTGGTCCATGACGACTACCAACTATTATTACACACTGTCATTCATTGAATGTGTTTTAACTCTAAATCTGTCCTTCTGTACACATGACATATATTGTAGAGGAGAATCCTCCTCTGTTGCTCTCCTGAAGGTTTCTTCCCTTTTTTCCCCTTGAAGGATTGTTTGGGAGTTTTTCCTGATCCGATGTGAGGTTCTGAATCAGGAATGTCTATGTGTACAGATTGTAAAGCCCTCTGAGGCAAATTTGTAATTTGTTAGAATGGGCTATACAAATTAAACTGAACTGAATTTAATTTAATTACTCTCCGTGGATTTGACGATGGAAGCTAGTCGAGGTAACCACCCTGTGTCCTGGGCTCACCTGTCTCCGGGTCACACTGGTGCTCGCAGGGGTCCAGGAGGCGGCGGCCGCACAGCTCGCCGAGCCACGGCCCGCTGGCGTTCTGCTGGTAGTACAACAAGATCTGTGCCGGGTTCAGCCAGTCCGAGGCGTCCAGCTGGCTCCCCTGCAGCAAGATGAACCTGGATCCTGGAGGAGGATGGAGGGAGGAGGGGATGGAAAGAAAACCAATTAGAGAGAGGGGGGAGACCGGGATACGGAAATAAATATTCAAATAGTTCAAATATGAAAAGGAAATTGTGGACTTCAATGCAGCTCAAATATCATTATTTTAAGACAGCAGGTCCAAACTGTAATGTAAAAATAATAGGTAATTTAAATATAGGTACTTTAACCAAATGCGAAGAAAACTAGCACAGCGTGATCACATACAAAGTTAATAGACATAAATGAAACAAATTATGCAAATATGTGGGATTCACTCCATTCTCGCAAGTTGAAGTATGTCAACTTGGGGGAGAAACTTGCGTAAGTCAGAAATGGCCCCCAAAAATATCCTAGCGACCGAATTTCAATGAAACATACACGTGGCTGCGATAGACGCAACATTTTTCCTGGCGACGCGTTTGGGGCGACATGATGTGGGTGACGTGTTTTCAGCGGCGCAATTTCCGCCCCTAATATTTCAACTTTGAGGCAATAATTATGCAATTTTTTGTTATTGGTCGTCTCCACAGCAGCATGTTACTGTCTCTACGTGTTGCGTCTCCGCTCGCCGTCTCGCACGCCGCTGAGCCGGAGTGCGCGCGCCCCCCATAGCATCATGCAGCACCATAAGTCGCATTTAAATTATACGTTAAAAATACTATATAGCTCTCAATAAAATATAATAAGGAAATATTTGGCTTTTATGGCTCTCCAAGTCAAAAAGGTTCCTGACCCCTGGTCTAGATGTTCCGCTCTCGTAGCGCTGGAAGCGAAAGTCTTTCAGACGTAACAGTAACTTCACCGGTGAAAGTGACCGAGCTGAGTGAGCCTACGGGTGATGTCATGTATGAATATATATATGTATATATATATATACATATATTAATTTCATGAACCCAGACACGAGGGCGTTAGCGCGTGGATGAAGGAAATGCTAACGGTCTTTACGGAGACGAGACAGAGATAAGCCCCGCCCCTCGCGGAGCATCTTGACGCTTATGGCGAGAACACGGCAAATGGTTGGGCGAGAAAGCTCACGCATTCTGGGAGTCGCTTTTGGTATGAATGCACCTTTACAATAACAATAGCGTTGCTGCCTAAAATATACAATATTAGCATTGCCTAGCCCCGAATTCCGTTAAAAAATCAAGCCTTTTAAAATTATTAGAGTTCTGTCGTGATGCTGCGTTCACACCAAAAGCGTTACGACTATTCACAACGCTCTAATCGTGTGAGTTTACTCGCTTGACTATTTGTGGCTTTTTCACGTGATTCCCTTCGTTCGCTTCATTCGCACCTTCGTTGGGGCGGGGCTTATCTCCGTGGTTTTAATCCGTGGAAACAGTTATCATTTCCTTCATCCACCACGGAAAATAAATAACCACTAGTTGTGCTTTATACTTGTTGACGACATCCCAAAAACGTCGGAACATCTAACGCCCTTGTGTCTGGGTTCATAACATTAATATATATATATATATATATATATATATATATATTTATATATATATATATATATATCTATATATATATATATAGATATATATATAGACATAGATATAGATATAGATATAGATATTGAATTGAAATTGAAATATTTTAGGTCAAAAGATGCCGAAATTGTGTGTGTATTGCAACTTTTTTTTTTTTGCAACGCTTTTGGTGTGAACGCAGCTTTAGAGGTAAATACCCAAACAAAGTGAAATTTTTAAAAACTCAAACAAGCTTCTCAGCTACCACTGTGATATTTGATAAACAATAATCCTGATTCTTTGATATCCTTGAAGCTGTAGCTGAAATCCAGCCAGGACAACACAACTCACCAGCTAAAGACTAAAAGCTACACACTCACGCTGTGCTCGGCTGATGGAACAATAAATGCAATAAGCAGGACTGACACTCCTGTTGGTTTATTATCAGGAACCACAGGCCGCCACCTTGTTGCCCCGCAGTCACACAATGCGGGGACGGAGAAGAAAATAGCCCATTTTGTTGGCGTCCAGCTCCGCACTGTTTGGATTAAATATTTTTGCAAGGATTAGAACGGTAAAAGTTTCTGACAATGTCATACATAAATAAATGGCACGTTAATGCCGTTTGCACAGTGTGCATTTCATTCAATGGTAATTTTTGGTTATTACATTGGCCACACCCCCTGGTGACTATCGCCGGAGGGGGGGCTCGGATAATGTCGAGCATCTGGAAGAAGAATAAAAAAAGAAAATCACTCCTCAAACTTGGAAAACCATCCTGGCTGCTCTGAAGTTTTACGCTTCAAAAAACACCAACATTTACCAACAGTTTCTGAGCTCCCCTGAACTCCCCATCAATCTGCAACAAGCTGCCTTCCCCTCCTTCGATCTTCACGTGTATTATTAGCAGCACTCGTGGCATAAAGAGACGGAAAAAAGTATTTCACAACGTATTTCACAAATCACGTTAGGCCTACACAAAACACGCTACACAAATATTTCATAGAATAGAACCACATTTCACAAAAAAATCATATTTCACAAATAGAAAAAAAATTCAAGAAACACAACAGCAAAAGAAAAGGCATAACGACTTATAACGATAGTATGTGATTGATGTGAGGTCGAATGTGTACAGATTGTAAAGCCCCTTGAGGCACATTTATAATTTGTGATAGCGGGCTGTACAAAATAAAATGAATTGAATTGAAATGTCATGTTTTATGGTCTTGGGAAGTGTTGTGTTTTGACCCCTTAAGGCCACCGTAAAAACAAGACAAGGACTGCATTAGCCATATTTACATCCATACATTCTCATCCGCTTAGTGCGGGGTCGGGGGGTGGGGACCAAAACCAAAGACGTCCTGGCAGGAAGTCGGAGGCCACCTGCCACCTGTCCCTATATGCACCGGGTCATATGAAATGACTTCATGCCCCAGTTAGCTGGATCCCTGATGACGATCACTTTAAAAATAGAGCCCACGCCGCTAATGGCCGTTCACATCTCGTGTGTCTAATTGTTGCACGTTATGAAGCAGCTCGTTAAATCTTTCAAAATGTACACACCTATCGGCAACCTTTATCTTTTTAATGGCACATTTTATGTGCTAACTTTTGCTCATGGATTATTACGTCAAACAAACATTTTTGGCGTCCAAAAAGAACAAACAGCTACGAGAAAGTGTCACACTACAGTCCAAGATGGCCGCTCTACGGAACCGTGAGATCCTGAGTCACTCAGTGGGTCTTTGATAAGAGGGCATCCTTCTTAGTGCGTGGGGAAAGAAAACCTTCACAGGAAGGTGCAGAGTAAGAGAAAAACATAACTCATAGACTAGCGTTAAAGAAGTGGACAAAGTCGCCATCACATGAATTATTGGTCTGGAGAGGGCGGAGCTAAGTACAGGGTTCATAAACATGGTGACCAATGGATCTCCATCACTTTAGAAAGACGTTCCCATGAATTTAAACCAAATTTTCAAGACCAAATATTTTTTTTAATATCAGTGCAGTGAGAAAATTGGCATAAATATTTGGAAGCCTTTGAGTTTGTCCAGGTATTGAGTGTGCGACATTCCTGAGGCCATTAGGCTCAGCAAATATTCGTCTTGACAAATATTCGTCTGCCGAAGAGCTAACCAAAAATAAGAAATATGTTCCTCCTGTTCCATATTAGCATTCTTTGTAAGCCTGTGGAGACTTGAAGGTTTGGCCCTCTTCTTTTATTTATATCCACCCTCTGGCGAGTCGCTACGATTGCTAACCATTCTGTGATAGTTTCTGAACATCCCTCCAATTTCATGAGCAGCTGAGTGACTGGTATTATTAGGTTCCGGTAGACGGCCGGTGATGGCTTTCGGATTTCATGTGGACATGTAACATCTATTTCCACAAGATATCATTTGAGATGATGAACCCACATTTCCCTTTGGGACTCCAGGGTTGCCATTTGCAAAAGTTTGTCCTGTCCTTGGTTACAGTCTATCTGGGTTGTTTTTGAAACAGACGGACATCTACAGACGATTACTTTCTAGGGTGCATACATATATTGACATATAGGATTTCCATGACCTTTCCATGACTTTTCCATGACTTTAAACTAAATGTCCATTACCAAACATGTTGTGAAATCTCAGTGTATACACAAGTATACACCTTATATGCACCTATAGTATACACCAATAGTATACACCTATAGTATACACCAATAGTATACACCTATAGTATACACCTTATATACACCTATATTATACACATATAGTATACACCTTATATACACCTATAGCATACACCTATAGCATACACCTATAGTATACACCTATAGTATACACCTATAGTATACACCTATAGTATACACATATAGTATACACCTTATATACACCTATAGTATACACCTATAGTATACACCTATAGTATACACCTTATATACACCTATAGTATACACCAATAGTATACACCTATAGTATACACCTATAGTATACACCTTCTATACACCTATAGTATGCACCTTATATACACCTATAGTATACACCTTATATACACCTCTAGTATACACCTTTTATAATACGGGTAGATGAAATCAAGCATTCTGATTGGTTGAGAGTGAGTCACGGGATGTGGTATATTCAGCCCATAATGTACAGTACGGCCTGTTTACATTTATCTTAAAGGGGCGCGTTCCATATCAATGCGCACAAAAACTAATGTTTAGCTTTTGCACGACCGTTAGTTGTCATTTCAAATAAATCCTGCAGCTCCCTTCAAAGCTACTGGGCACCACCTCTCAATGAAAGACAGCGTTGGAGTGAATATCCAGCTGGAGACAGCACTTCCAACACGGAGCCACCCGCAAAGAGAGAAGAGGAGGCGATGTCATCAGAGACGAAGAGGACATGAGGAACGTTTTCCATGGATGATTAATGGATATATCCAGATCAACATAAGCAGGGCTCTCAAGTTTTGAAGACAGGCAAGCGTGACATGACATGACCAGCGACAGGAAAGTGACCCACGGCGAGCGTTGAGACGTGGGTCTGAGCTCGATTCCTCCACAGTGAGCGCGGCTCACGTTGGCGCTGTGTCACATTAAAACATTAAATAGCCGAGAGTTTTTTTAAGCGTGAGAAATATGAGTTAAGACCGAAATGCGTGAGTCTCACGCTCAATGCGTGAGACTTGAGAGCCCTGATAAGTAAGTCTATCGAGTCCCAAGTCGCTCGTAACTATAGTTTAGTAAACAGCATGTATAGCTAACATATACCCAGTGCCTACAAAACATTTAATAAATATTATTTTATTGAAAGTGTCCCATTGTCATTGTTGTTATTTTAAAGGCAGCTTTTATAAAATGAGCAATTTGAATTAATGAGATGTTGCGAGAACTAGCTACTATCTCCCCTCATTTAGCTAGGCTAACGAATGTAAACAATGCCGTTTGTCCGTTAGCCACACGGAGGGGACTACTTTCACACGGAGGGGACTATTTTCTCTCGGCTACTGAAACGCGATGCATAACTTTTGTTGGCAACAACTATTTTGTGCTGAAAGGCAGCTTACTATTTACTTATTATTCATAATGTCGCTGGTGACCGTACTATAAAAGCAATAAGGGACTCGAGGCAGTACTGTAACGTCAATAAAGTACTATTCAAGGGTTGCCGGCCCTCCTAACAACACCCTTGAACACGTACTATATTGACGTTACAGTACTGCTTCTCGTCCCTTATTGCTTAAATATAGACATATAGTATACACCTATAGTACACACCTTATATACACCTATAGTATACATAAATGAATGAGAGACCAATAGTATGATTAAAAGAATGCATATTTACGTACATGTTTATTCTTTTAATTAAATGGCGTGAATTATCATATGAATAGAACACATTTCCAGGACTTTTCCAAAACCTTTGGGGTTTAATAACCCCAAATAACCATTTCAGAAATTCCAGGACTTTTCCAGGTTTTTTCCATAACCGTACGATGCCTGCGTTCCCCATTCTGAAAGGCAAGGAGAAAAGGTGTCGCTCCCCGTGTTTCCCTTCAGGGCATTCCAGGGCGGACGCCTGCACAGCTGCTGGCATGATAACCCCCCCCCCCCCCCCCTAGAAATCCAGATTCTCGCCGCAACGTCAAACTCAAATCCGATGAGATTCGCAAAGACGTTTATGGAAACATTCCAAATCGATCCCGGTGTTTTTTGTAATTCATCAGGCGACTTTGTCATCTTTCATCTCCGCTTTCAAAGTTCCCCTCCCTGGAACATTAACGCCTCCCTGGTGCCGCCGGCTCGTAGTCTATAATATATCTGGACTCCAGTCGCACCCCCTGCAATATTCCCCTCCCTGCAGTGTTCTTACCCAACCACACACACACACACACACACACACACACACACACAACCACATACACACACACCCTTTCATCCGCAGTGGTCAGACGTATATCGGAGAGAGCGCGAGGGGAAAGAGTGATGAAGGGGGCCAGCGGCGGGTGGTCACCGCGACCTGGCCTCGATGTGCTGTGATGCTTTGAGGGCACATCTGTCGTGGGGTCTTAACTGGGGGAAACAGAGGGGGGGGGGGGGGACCTGGCATTTAGCTTTTGTCTTAGCTTGACCGCAAAAAATAACCCGGGCGGGTCCCAGTTTGAGAGGAATAACGAGCCGGACTCCCAGGAGAGCGCCGGGGAGAAATGCCAGCTAAGCCGCTCCGGGGGCTTTGAGCACAAACAAGGTGTGTGTGTGTGTGCGTGTCTGTGTGTGAGAGTGTGTGTGAGAGTGTGTGTGTGCGACTTTACCGTCGGCAATGAGGTGCTCTGGCACGTGCAGGATCACGCGCACCGCGAGGCTGCAGGACATGTGTGAGGAGTAGACCAGGCCGATCACGCAGCTGATGACGCTGATCAACGTCAGGGTGGTCTTATTGATGGGGCTCCGCGGGGAACCTGGGGGGGGGGGGGGGGAGTAGATGAAGAAGTAGGAAGCAGGTGCCAGTTTGTATTAACATTTTTGCTTTATAACCCCCCCCCCCACCAACACCACCAACATGCCCCCTACAGACACACGCACACACACACACACACACATGCACACACACACACACACACACATGCACATGGCGGAACACAAACAGCTTACACACAGAGTTTTTATTTTATGGGCTCAGCGCTCATGAAAGTCACTTTTTTGAGGATCAAATAGACCTAGAAGAAGAAGAAGAAGAAGAAGAAGAAGAAGAAGAAGAAGAAGAAGAAGAAGAAGAAGAAGAAGAAGAAGAAGAAGAAGAAGAAGAAGAAGAAGAAGAAGAGACATGGGCCTCGATAAGAGGTTGTTTTGCCACCATCCCTCTTCTCTCTCTCGCTCTGCCCGAGCGCAAAATGCCTCTCTTATCTCTCTCTCTCCAGAGTGCAACGCGGAAAGTGTTAAACGTGTGACCCGCAGGGCGGCGCGCACACACACACACACACACACACACACACACACACACACACACACACACACACACACACACAGTGACCTTGAATAACGCCACTCGCGCTCTGTTTCAGAGAGGGGTTTAGTTTCTCACCAGTAGAATAACTCTAGATTACGTTGTCACTTTTTAAATTACTGGGGCAGCAGCCGCCCGAGGCCATCCTCTGAAGGGAGAGACGGCCTATCGGATCGCGGCGGAAAGTTTATTCAATCGAGTGACTCAACACAGAAGTTTTTTTTTCACAAGTAGATTCTAATTCTCATAACATTCCCCCCCCCCCTGTTCTATTCTTAAGCCTCGCTCTAATTAAAGGTGTCGGCTGCACTTCTGGAGGCATCGCCGCCGCGTCGGTGCCACCTGTGCACGCGCGGGGAGGGGGGGGGAGTAATTGGCTCCGAGGGCCTCGCCGCGAAGGCTTGTAACGCCGTCTGACAGCGGTTATTATTTCGAGGGCATTGCCTCTTTTATTTTATTCATTAACGTGACGCCGCTCTCCCACAACCCCGTCGCTGCACTCTGACGCTGCGGGGACGTGACAGAGGCACCATCACTTTGCCACGGGAAATATTATTTATTGTTATGTTCTTCACTTGCAGTCCGATATTAAAATACTAGGGAGAAAAATGTCCGACACGTCGTCCTGTCTTGTTCCAGTCGACACGGGTGAGATCAGCACTGCATGCTCACAACTACTGTGCAAAACACACACACACACATGTACAAACACAAAGCTACATTTATGTGGCATAATCAAGTACACGTACACACACGTACGAACACAACACACACCGTGAACACAAAGCTCCATGTATGTCCTTTTGAAAAAAAGGGGAGGGGCATGTGTGTGTGAGCACACAATCACACACACATGTACGAACACAACACAAAGCTCCATGTATGTCCTTTTGAAAAAAGAGGGAGGGGCATAATCACGAGTACACACACACACACACACACACACACACACCATGGAGCCATCCATCTGCACTGCAAAAGGTTACTTGTCATGCGTGGCGGCGACGGTGATGCCATGAGACGGCGGGATAAACATTGTGTGTGTGTGTGTGTGTGTGTGATAGTCCTCCTTACCCCCTGAGACCCACGCGCTGTTGGCGTTACCGTTTCTCATACCTCGACTCCGGCGCCGGCTGCGGTTGGGGTCGGTGTAAAAGGCGAGCTGAGGCTCGCTGTCGGCCTCCGTTCCCGAGTCCCCGTCGGGGTTCAAGAATGTTGAACCCGCTGTGGGATTCAAAGAAAAGATAGATCTGAAAGGAGGAAAAGAATTGTGACAAAATTGTGGTCCAATGGTGGGGAGGGCTTTTTGCCACACGGAGGATGTCAGAGAAAGGGCAGCCGGCGGCATCGAGGCCGGAACAGATCAGAAGAATGTCCTTCAACCAATGATATGGAGGTTATTGGAGATGGAAGCCATGCGGAAGTTTCCCCGTTTTCTATATTAAAGAAAAGTCTGAAAAATATGTTTTCATCCCGCAAGTGTGCTGGTTTTACTGTAATGGTTGATTTGGCAACTAACCACACCCCACTGCCCCATAACCACCCCCCTGCTGCACACCCTCTGCCCACTAACCGCAGCCCCGCTCCCCCATAACCACACCCCCACTCCCCCATAACCACACCCCCGCTCCCCCATAACCACACCCCACTCCCCCATAACCACACCCCCACTCCCCCATAACCACGCCCCCCCTGCCACATAACCACACCCCACTGCCCCATAACCACGCCCCCACTGCCCCATAACCACCCCCTGCTGCACACCCTCTGCCCACTAACCGCACCCCGCTGCCCCATAACCACACCCTGCTGCCCCATAACCCCCCCGCTGCCCCATAACCACACCCTGCTGCCCCATAACCCCCCGCTGCCACATAACCACACCCCACTCCCCATAACCACACCCCCACTCCCCCATAACCACCCCCCTGCCACATAACCACACCCCACTGCCCCATAACCACGCCCCCACTGCCCCATAACCACCCCCTGCTGCACACCCTCTGCCCACTAACCACCCCGCTGCCCCATAACCACACCCTGCTGCCCCATAACCCCCCCCTTGCCCCATAACCACACCCTGCTGCCCCTGCCCCTCCCCTGCTGCCCCATAACCACACCCTGCTGCCCCATAACCCCCCCGCTGCCACATAACCACACCCCTCCCCATAACCACACCCCCACTCCCCCATAACCACCCCCCCTGCCACATAACCACACCCACTGCCCCATAACCACGCCCCCACTGCCCCATAACCACCCCCTGCTGCACCCTCTGCCCACTAACCGCACCCCTGCTGCCCCATAACCACACCCTGCTGCCCCATAACCCCCCCCTGCCCCCATAACCACACCCTGCTGCCCCATAACCCCCTGCTGCCCCATAACCACACCCTGCTGCCCCATAACCACACCCTGCCCTGCCCCATAACCACACCCCACTGCCCCATAACCACACCCCGCTGCCCCATAACCACCCCCGCTGCCCCATAACCACACCCGCTGCCCCATAACCACACCCCTGCCCCATAACCACACCCCGCTGCCCCATAACCCCCCACCCACATGCATAACCACACCCCTGCCCCATAACCACACCCCGCTGCCCCATAACCACACCCTGCTGCCCCTGCCACATAACCACACCCCCCTGCCCCATAACCACACCCCCGCTGCCCCATAACCACCCCCCGCTGCCCCATAACCACACCCCGCTGCCCATAACCACACCCCGCTGCCCCATAACCACACCCCCGCTGCCCCATAACCACACCCGCTGCCCCATAACCACACCCGCTGCCCCATAACCACCCCGCTGCCCCATAACCACCCCGCTGCCCCATAACCACACCCTGCTGCCCCATAACCCCCGCTGCCACATAACCACACTCCGCTGCCCCATAACCACACCCCCAGCTGCCCCATAACACCCCCCCCCCCTGCTGCCCCATAACCCCCCCCGCTCCACCCACTCTGCCGCTGCCACGTAACCACGGCCATTTAAAGCTGTAGTACGATCGTAACAGAAGCTGCTCTTCCAGTATGTCGTGCCTGTAATGCGTCTCAGCCATTAGCGTTACTCAGAGGGCATGCATGGAGGCTCGTAGTACGAGTGTTTAGCGGATAATCACAAAGTGAGCGGGGGGGGGGAACCATCAATGCAGCAAAGATTTGCTGCTTCAGCGGGACACGCGTGTGAACGGAAACAAAACGTTGCTCAGCGACGAGAGCTTTAAAAAAAGAATCCCAGCGTTTGATTAAACTGGAGAAGAAAGAACAACAACCGCAAATAATAAACAAACGTGCGAAGGGGAACGCAGTTGGCAGCAACGACAACGTGGCAGACCGAGAAGCACTTTTTCATGACAGCAGCTTCATCAGCTTTTCAAATTGTTGCTTTTAGAACAATGCGCAGTGAAGAAATGAATGCGTAGTGTAAATATAATTAGCAGGCGTGACTATCTGACAGCCCAGATGTTGCCGTTGCTTCACTTCACAAGTGGGATGGCAGTTATTTTTTTATTTAATTTTTTGATGACGCCATTCTTTCAGCAGCATTTCACACGACTGATTTAATAATAAAGCAATATTCAAGAAATGTTTACGGGCAAGGAACAAAGGCCTTAGGAAAAGTATTCACCGTTCCATTAAGAAGCTGCAGTAAAATGAAGACAAATGTTGTGATTGGGGAAGAGAGAAATATGTTTTATAATAGGTATAATATAAATTATTATAATTGTTTCAAGAAACACAAAATAACAAAAGTTGACTGCTGTGCATCACCAGCTCCGACAAGTTTTGCTTTTGAAGTTCAGACACTGTTGGGCTGTTTTAATGCATAAGGCAACCATTTTTGCAGGAGTGTTATTTAATTTGGAATTATTTTAAAACAAGTTAAAAATATTGCTAAAATACAGACAAATAGTTTAAAAAGTGTCCTTATTGACTTCCATGAAAAGCAAAATGTTTGATCCACTGACCATCACAGCATAAAAGTCATGCATTCTATTATATCAGGAATCATATCTCGAGCACTGGTTTCAAAATTTTACTTTTTAACATTTTTATTTTCTCATAAAACCAAAGAAACTGCAATGAAATCAAACATTTGAAGAGTTACAAAATAGAAGCTCATTTGGAAGTTATAATTACGACTGCTTTAAAAGATTAAACTCTGTGAAAGTAGAACATTATTTTAATTTATCATCACATCAGAGCAACTTTCTTTAATGTGAGGCAAAAAATAGTTAAATATTCATCATGCGGGGACATTTTAATAATGTGTGACACGTAAAAACATAAAGTTCTGTAAAAAGAGGTGTCTCACTGTATTACATTACCCTTTGGAACAAAAGCAATCATTTCCTTGGAAAGGATGTTGATGATGTTTTTAGATTAGATTTTGGTTTCTGCTCGTTTTGTGGGAGCCTCGGCGTCTCAGGCCGTCTGTTGTTCTTCTTCTAGTACGTCAGTACTAATGTAGATGATGTGGGTGGAGGCAATGAAACCACACAACGGTAAACAACCCTTTGAACTTGGACTACAGGAGTCACATGCTCAGAAAAATAAGAACATCAAGTCAGTGGTTCTCAAACTGTGGGGCGCGCCCCTCTTATGGAGCGCCAAGGCATTACAGGTGGGACTCGAAGGGAAAAGCTGATTTTTTTAATTTCAACACCTTTATTGAGAACGTCATATATTACAAAGTACACGCACATAAAATTAAGTCATTAATAAACTAGAACAGGCACTCGGTAGAGCGCATACCTTCGCATATCACAAGATTGGGAATTAAATTATGAACATTTTCGCATTAGTTGCATGACACTTGGATACAAATTGACCGTGCTATCGTAAAAAGATGTTGACCTTTCATGACCTTGACCTTGACCTTTGACCCGATCCATCCCAAAATCTAACCAATTGGTCCCCGGATAATAACCAATCATCACACCAAATTTCATGCGATTCGGTTTAATACTTTTTGACTTACGTGAATAACACGCACGCATACAAATACACGATCAACACATGACCTTCTGCATTTTCAATGCGAAGATAATAAAACGCAAAACTCCTGTACTTTAGTGTAAATGTTTATGTGACGGCGTTAACAGGTTAGGCTGCGTGTTCGCGACGGCCGAGATATTTGCAGATTTGCCAAGAATCTCCGTGAGTTCGGCTTTCTTGCTGTTGCCCGTCAAAACAAGAGCTCAACATTGAGCTTTATTGAGAGTGGCAGTATCAAGCCTGCAACCCGTTTTAAAAGAGGTGTAGTGGAAAGCTCATTGCAGCGTTTAATAGTGAGAACACCTGATGACTCACACATATCTGAACTTGTTTTGTTTTGTTTTGCAAAGGTTGCACGCTATTGTTGTTTTCAAAAGATATGCAGTGTAAAACTCAGCTCGTTGACAAATATTTGCACTTGAGTTTTGTTTAGTTTTTCACAGGTTGCACATTATTGTTAATATCATGAAAATATATTCAGTGCAAAACAGGTTAATTGTAGCCAAAATAAGCTACATTTGTATTCTAATAAAGTAATTAAAAACACATTAGTTTTTTGTCTAATGGAGCAATCTGGTTAAATTGACAATGATCGCAAAATATTATGAGTCACAAAAAGCTATTTCAATAAAAATTTTGCATGGACCATTTTGTTACAATATTGTTGGGGCGTGAACATCTTTCTTTCTCCGAAGGAAGGAAACAGTTTGAGAACCACTGCATTAAGTATTATAGTCAAGAAATAGTCGATCCACTTTCTAACGATCAATTCATAATTTCAGCACAAAGTCGCTGGCATGACAGACTTTTCCATATCCACACCAACATGTAAGTACTTATATAAAGCCATATTATATTGTTATATCTTTTTTTCAGTTGGAAAGATGTGACAATTGGGCTAGAAATCAGCAATTAATTTTCAGCCTCCTTATTTCAGACTCTGTGAGAACACTTTCAAATTCTAGGCATGCTTTATTGCTTGTACTTTTTTTACTTTTATACCAAACAAGCAGTTGTTATGGAGTTTTAATATTTCATTAGAATTCTCAAGCTCGCAACTTTTGGTAAAAATTAGGCTTTCTGAAACACCTGAATGGAGCAGAGAGCTGCAGAGGACCGCTTTGAGAACATAGTAGAGGAGAGAACATAAAAGGACCGTCGGACACATTATTGGAAGAACTCCACTGGAATAATTTTAAAGCGCTTCACAGTGAGACATCCTGTTTCTTTTGTTTTTCTTTTCCCTGTGAAGCACGAGAGCAAAAAAAGAAAAGTGTTTGAGGTGAGCTGAAGCTGAAATAAGAATTCACAGCAATAAGTCAAGAAGAAAGAAAAAAAAGAAACATAGACGAGAAAATATCCAATTAGTGCGAAAGTTAGATGCTTTTCCACAGGGCTTCAATTCCACTAGCGGGGTGGTGGTGGTGGGGGGGGGGGGCGGGGTCGCCTTCAACGTTCAGAGAGGAGAGTGGACGGGCCTCCTGAGGAATTAAGACAAAATCTGGCACGGCGGCTATCCATCAGACGTCATTAAAGCCGGAGCAGAAAGGTGCTGCGAGTAAAAGGAAGCTGTGGAGAGAATACGGGGAGATGACACAAGGCCGACAATCCATCCTAAGCGAGCGGGGGGGCGGGGGGGCGGGGGGGGCATGGACGACAGCTTATGAAAAGAAGGATTTGTAAGAGAGAAATACAACCGCTCCCCTCAGCGAGATTCATTAGGAAAGAGCAGCTTGCATTTCAAAATCGCAAAAAAGGCAAAAGACGTAAAAGAAAAAAGAAAAAGAAAATAACTTTTCTCTTTCTATTTTTCGGCGGAATGAAAACACAGCTTTGAATCACGTAAAGACGCAGAGGAGAGCGGACTTCTGAAGGAGCCGGATATATATCTATATATATATAGATATATATATATATATATCTATATATATATATAGATATATATATATATATACGACGGAAAGAAAAATGACTTGCACTAATTAATACAATCAAGCAATAAGGCATGGAATCTGTGTGTGTGTGTGTGTGTGTGTGTGTGTGTGTGTGTGTGTGTGTGTGTGTGTGTGTGTGTGTGTGTGTGTGTGTGGGTAACCGTTCATCCGCCTCACTTCAGTGTAGAAGTTGTTTCAATTTGGAATATTAATAACCAGCATCAACAAGCCATAACGCTCTGCGGGGGAGGGGGAGGGGTCATCTGGGCTCCCATTGACTGCAGCTCACTAATTGGTCAATTTGGTCTCACAAAACTAAGTTTTCTTTGGCTTGATTAGTCGTTTTTTTCAGCTTTTCTTCATGCAGACTTATTCCTAAGAAACTTGTTTGTTTTTTTCAATGGATACCGCTGGTATTTAACAGACTCCAATAAACAGAGAACATACACTGGTGAACGAGATGACAATAAGGTTATGGCAGCTTCCTTCACTCTTAGTTTTAATTAACCTAACGTGTGAAAAGATTCAACAGCATGTTTCCCCCCCGTGGGCTGAGCGTTAAACATGCATGTTGAACCCAAATAACCACAACGTGAACATATTCCATCAATCTAAATCATGATCTGTGGCTCACTAGATTGTGGAGATAATGGGACGCCATATTCCACTTTTTCACATGTAATTGTGAGCTGTGAGATCAAAGACACTCGCAGATGATGAGTAGGATTGACGAGTGGGTGTTGGAAAAGTTCGCAAATGGCAAATGTCATGGAACAGGAATGTGCACGGAGGTCGTCGTCACGGCGACGACTGCTGGAGAGGACCGACGACAGGAGATGAAGGGTTAATGACGGACGGCGAAGTCATATTTTCTCATCGTTCTATTGGCTTTGACGTTGCTGAGTATTGAACAAAGAATGAAGAAGTAAAAGCAGTCTTCCCCACATGGCGTCATGTCAGCCAAATGTAAAGAAAAACAAACACAAACAAATAAAGATGTGTGTGTTTAGGTACGTGCATGTATGTAGACGTCTGGCTTGGCGAAATGAGGTGACCTTTTTTTAATGTATCTTTATGTATTTACTGTCATGTCCTCTAGGTGGGTGTACCAGAGGGTGGGGTGGGACCAAAAAGATGAAAAACAACGGAAGTATCCGTTTAAGTACATAATATGTAATTTGTGATGTTGGGCTATACAGAATAAACTGAATTGAAGAGTTATTGTCGACTGAACCACAAGAGGTCAGGAAGACATACACACACTGGGGCTCGCTTTCATTAAAACAATTTGTAATCTATCTCCATTAATACTACCGGGCAGCATTTTACAAGTTGTCATGGCTTGGTACCTGTCAATATTTCCAAATCAAAAAAGAAATAATGTTTTGGTAACATGTGGCTTCATGCGCTCCAACGATGTCTCGCTCTCCATTGGTCGTTATATTGGTTCCCACGCCGCGTGTTGCCGTTGGCTCGTTTCCATCCCATCCATCCCTAAGTTACGAGAGGACCCCGGCGTCATGGCGCTCGCGGTTATCCCCGCAGCGAAGGGAAACCTGATCTTCGTTTAGCAGAGGGAACTTTTTATTAAGTAGAATAACGTCAACATGAATCCACGACCCAACAGGGCCTACTCATCAATCGGGTTCATCAATAATCACCGTGGAGGTGTCTTCTATGCCTCTCCATTGGCCTGCCTCCTCCTCCTCCTCCTCCCCTCCTCTTCCTCTCACGTGTACAGAAGTTGTCTACATCAGCTCTGTCTGTGCATATTTTTATGGCAGAGACGAAAACTGTCGACTGGAACCGGCGACTGAAAAACTGCAAAATCTCAAAATCTAATTGCCTGCTGAAACGGCTTCATTCCTATGCAGCTGGCTTTGGAGAACACCAACCTGTATCAGTGTGTATGTGTGTGTGTGTGTGTGTGTGTGTGTGTTGAATGCATTAGGAAGGCAAATCCTTGTACTTTCCCAAACAAAGCTGAGACAACGATTATAATGAGCGTGCAGGGATCCGTGTGTGCGTCCTCCGCTACCGTCTGGTTTCCCACTCTGCATTCCTTTAGATAAAAAATAAGGACGAAGGAGCCCAGTTCGCTACAGGACACGAGGAGACAAGGAGACAAGGACACGAGGAGACAAGGAGACCTCCTCCGTTTGGTTTCTGAGTTTACAGCAGGACACAAGCCAGTCATGTGATGTCCTACTCTGTGACCCCGTGTGAAACCGCAGCCAACTTACCAACGTACGCAACAAGCAGAAGACACACACGTATTTAGATCTTTGTGTTGTTGCCCAATGCTCAGAGTATTGGATGTATATAGGACATCGCACCCAAAATAAATAAACCGTTGTCCGAGGATACGGTGCAGCGTGTTCTCCTGAAAACAATGTTCAGTACTTTGACAATTTCAAACTGATTGTGCCTTGTTGCTGGGAAACGTTTCAGGATACACTGAGCACCGATCTCCTCTTTCCTCTTTCTACTTATAGATAAATTTACATCTCTCCATCGCACATTACTAACCCAGAGTCTTTGTGACTTCACGCGTCATAGGGTGTCTGTCATACTCATTGTATGTGTTTATATAACTCTGTCACATGACATCTTCACATGATCCTCCTCTGTTGCTCTCCTGAAGGGTTCTTCCCCTTTTCCCCCGTGAATGTTTTTTTTCTTCTATTTCTTTGGAGCTTTTCCTGATCCGATGTGAGGTCAAAGGTCAGGGAAGTCGTATGTGTACAGATTGTAAAGCCCACTGAGGATAATATGTAATTTGTGATATTGGGCTATACAGAATAAACTGAATTGAAGAGTCATTGTCCACTGAAACACAAGAGGTCAGGAAGACATACACACACTGGGGCTCGCTTTCATTAAAACAATTTGTAATCTATCTCCATTAATACTACTGGGCAGCATTTTACAAGTTGTCATGACTTGGTAAACAGAACCATTATGTAATTCACATTTCAAAGTAGCCACTTGGAATGTGTAGTGGCAAACGTCTGATTGGCAAACGCAGCACGTTGCCGGGCGACATTGCCAGAGGACCCGACATTTGTTTTTTTGAGAAAACCTTGTTGTGCCAAGAGAGCCATCTCATTAAAATGAATGAGGAGTCTTTTTTTGGGGGACGTTGGCACGAGTGTCTGAACACGGCCTTGGACCTTTTAGATTGTTTCATCACTTTGGTATAAAGCCTTGCAGACTGGCTGGGAAAGTAAATAAGGCTGTGTTGGGTTTCAGGGCAGTGAAGTTAGTTTAAATATTCCAACACCGTTATTTGGAGATGCTCCACTGCGTGGGCCTCCGGGGACATTCCCTCTTTGTTCTCATCCTCCAAATATTGATAAAAGGGTTTGCATGAACGTTATTTATTTTCTTCCTCCTCTGTAATTCTATGATTTGAACTTTTATAGCTGGACAGCCATGCTGAGTGCATGTGGGCACGGAAACAGTGAAGGTCATACAGGAAATAAAAAGTGCCTCCTCTAAAGCTGTGTTGACACCAAAAGCGTGGCAACGTTTTCGAAACCCAACGTTCAGACACGTTTCGTTAGCCGCAAATTGCGATTTCGCCTCAAGTTGAAACTTTGGTCAAAAATTTGCCGGATGCCAAGATGCGAAAACCAATCAGCATTTCGATGCTCCGCCGCTGATGAATCTAACTATCTGCTGCTGCTCTAGTAGCACAGGAAGAGACAGTCCTTCAGACGTAGTCGGTGAAAGTCACCGAACTTTGTGAGCCTACGGGTGATGTGATGAATAAATATATAAATATATATAGTATATTCATTTTATGAATCAATAGACAAGAGTGTTAGATGTTCCAACGTTTGTGGGATGTCTTCAACAAGTATAAAGCAGAACTAGTGGTTAGTTCAACCGTGGTGGAGGGTGGAAATGCTAACTGTTTCCACGGATTAAGCCCCGCCCCCTCTAAGGCACGAATGACGCAAAAAGCCACGAATAATCAAGCGAGTAAACTCACGCGAGTAAAGCACTGCAAATATTCGCAAAACTCGAGATTACATTTTTTTCCATGAGCCGCGTTGACGTGAGCCACCATTCGTGAACACAAAGTAAATACAAAATGGACGCTTGCTCGAACAAATGCGTTGGATGGGGTCTGTGATGAAAGGCACAGCTGAATACCTCCTCACTTGTGTTGCAGCTTAACAAACACAATCCCTGCTGACAGCTGGGAGAAGAACTCTGTGGTACTTTCTCTTAATGAGGTTGTATTTCTCCACGGCGACTAACACCGCACAGTTGTTTTTAATTGGGCTGATAATAAAGCCTCTGGGCAGCCATGTGCATTGTGGTACGAGGTCAAGTAAAAATCTCCCAAAAATGACTTTTCCTTTTTTTTGCTGCCTTTCCTTTTCACTTGTTCAGCATAATGGGATAGTGTATGTCCCCGTTACATCAACTGAAACCTCTATACCGTATAAATTAAATTGATTTAAAGAATACATGAATGTTTGTTTTCTTTTAATCAAACTGCATATGAACGTATGAATAAAACACATTTCCATGACTTTTTCAAAAAGAAAATTGATTTAATTAATTTTCCAGGACTTTACCAGGCCTGGAAATAACTATTTTTGAAAATTCCATGACTTTTCCAGGTTTTCCATGACCGTACGAACCCTTCATTGTGCAATAATAATGCACTCATTTATTTTGTATGTTTGTCATTTTGCATCGCATGTACATGTTCGTAGCTCTAATGGATTTCGCAAAAATGAGTTTTTCCATGTTTATTAGCGGAGCTCTAATGGCATATGACAGAATACATTTAAAAATATCGCAAAACAGAAGCATGGGGACTGGATTAATTGCAGCCGACCTTGAAGGTGATCTCCAACCAACCAACCAGCCCAAATGCCATTAAACTGCCCCGACGAGAAGAGCCGAGATGGACGCTAAGCTAACGCAGATAAAGATCTGAGGCCATTCCACCACCCAGCCTCGTGCTGGCTGTCTGATATCCGGTCGCAGAAGACGGATGAAATAGGATCGAAGGCAACCCCAGCAGGGTTCTGAGCACCGAGCATCACTGATGTAAACACAATCAGTCAAAGTGGAGGGACAATGTTTCCCTCATGTCGAATGTAATCCTTAAGATGTCGGCAAGACTTTTCTGGCCAGAAACTTGTTCTGGCTTCTGCTGTTTACCTTCCTCTGGATGCAAATGAAAAGGAATGTACCACTGTTGTTCTGTTGTTGTGCTTGGCACGCTTTTATTGCGTCGCAAAAGAGTTGCGACTGCGTTGCTCAGGTTGGCCCGGGTTACGCAACGACAGTTAATGCTCCTGGACTCCTTGAATGCAGTCTGTACTCACCAGGGACGTGCGGTCAGGGGAGGCAGAGCCTCACCTGTCATCATGAGTAAAACAAGTAAAAAATAAAAAGTAAAACATTTATAATAATAACATCACATTTATATTAATATTTGTCTAACGATGTTTATGTATGATTAATTTCGAACATTTTATAGATAAGTTTATTTGGCCTGATTTGCCACAGTCTGGCTAAGGTCTTTAACCATTACAGTTTAATGTTTGTAAGTGACATATAAGTGACATATTTAGTTTCGCTGATGGGAAATAAAGCCGCAGTGAAAAAGCGCAGGGTGAGGCACAGAATATTTTGCCCCACTGCAGAGGGCGCTATTGAGCCAACTTGTTGCTTCTTCTTCTACGCTGAGGCACCAGACGAGTCAAGTCCGTTTGTTGTTGTATTTTGCTACGCCAGACCGCCAACATGGAAGAGAATTATATATCCAAGCTTAAAAATGTCTCAAAACTGGACTTTCAGTCTGCTTCAAAACTCTTAATGTACCGTTTGTGTGTGTGCGCGCGTGTGTTGTGTGGAGAATGCTGATGAGACATGAAATAACCAGTACCAATTGAATACGCCCCTTTTGGGTTTATATATTTGTAAATCTGACACTATAGGAGTCAGTACCTCACCAACCATGAACCTCACAGCACGTCACTGGTACTCACGTAAATGTAGATACACATGTGATTATGAGGCGCGGAGCATTTATACTACGTCACATAGTGTATTGATGCGTTCACACACTTTACTTGCGCAAATATTTAGTGATTCGCTTCATTCGTGTTTTATAGGGGGCGGGGCTTATCTCTGTGGCTTTACTCTGTGGAAACAGTTATCATTTCCTCCATCTAAAAAGGAAAAACTAAACACTAGTTCTGCTTTATACATGTTGAGGACATCCCACACATGTCGGAACATCTAACGCCCTCGTGTTTGTGTTCATAACATCTATATCATATATATATATATATATATATATATATATATATTTATTTATACATAACATCAGCCATAGGCTAACATAGCTTGGTGACTTTCACTGACTACGTCTGAATAACTGCCGCTTAGCGCTACTAGAGTAGCAGCAGAAGTTAGATTCACAAACACTGGCACTTGCAAATGTTTTGGTTTCGCCCTAATCGCTAAATCGTGGCGCCCGGCGAAAAATTGACATCAATTGAAAACCGTTCCCGTCTGTATGTTGACTTCGAATGTGATCTACTTGCACGAATAGTAATGCTTTTAGTGTGAACGCAGCATAAAAGGTGGTCAAACGAACACAGGACTTTCAACCAGGAAACTGTTTTCTGTTACACAAGCGATAATGTTGACATGTCTTCCGTACTTATGCTTCATCGTTTACATTTAACATAGTTAACGAACCAATTTTTTAAGCCAGACAACAGTGTTTTTTTCCGAAAACCTCAATGCGACCTCAGGGCGACTGTGGATCAGTGGTTAGCAGTTCTGTCTTTCAATCCCCGCCCTAGTCGATATGTCCTTGAGCAAGACACTGAACCCTGAATTGCTCCCTGTAGCTGTGTCTACCGGGTATCAATGTAACATGAGTGTAAGAAAATAAAGCATTTCAGATTGGCTTCCACAGGGGTATGACAAGAAATACAGTTTGAGAGATGTTGTCGAAAAGACCGCAAAGAACCGCGAGGTGTATCCGTTAGCTAAACAAGCACAACACATTCCCACTGAACACTTTTTACAGCGTCAGGGTCCAAAGGGCATTCATCTCTCCCATCTAGAACACAGAGTTTATCCTCTATTTTCGAGCAAAGTATTGGTTCCCTGTATTATTGATAACTTTTGCCCAGCAAGTTGAAAATGTCTCGGGGTCCTTGGGAGTTTTCCAAAAGGGCATCCGTGATGTTGTCAATGATTAAACCTGCGCAGTGGCATTCAGTGACTCGCCGTGGTTTCCTGCATCCTGCGGAGCTGCGAGAGATGAACAATTGTTGATAAAAGATGTGTGCCGCTGGGCGATGATCGGTAACGCTGCTGCGTGTCCGACACCTCGTACCTCCACTTCAGGCATTTTCATCGGAAACGTATTCACCCTCGCAACGATTACTTTCTGAGCCCTTTGTGACCTGCGAGTAGATTTTCAATGATGAGTAGAAACATAACTGTGAATCGGACGTTGAAGGGGTTCTACGCAGCCAAAAGTCAAACTGACATTACAGTTCACTTCGATCATCATCACGTTGATTTTGGTCAATAACGATATCAGGATTATTAAACTTAAAACATTTTTTTTAAACTTGTGTCTTTAAATATGATTATTTCAGAAGTGTAGACACATTTCTTTGTCGATTATAAAAACTGTGATAAATTAATCAATGGTGTCTCCTTCATCTCAACGCACCAGAAAGGCTTCTTTCTATCTTATTTTCTTCCGTCTTACGTGCGGACGCACAAACACCTATAGTTTGTGCTTTTGCCAACATAAAAAAATTAACTGCAGTATAAGAGTTCTTTAACTAATTTCATGCAAGAGTCTATTCGCATTGGGGGCGGAGGAGAAGTTTGTAACGCGACTACATTGAGACAGAAATGACATGCCGGTGTGTAGATACGATCAATAACAAACGGCCGTTTAGTTGAAATAATGAACACGGTGGAGATCTGCTCTTTAGGAAAGTGAACCATGAATTACTTTAATTGTAATCTGGCGCTATAGAGAAAATTACAGAGGGGCAGGGGGTGATTTCAGGGATTATAATGGTAGGGGGAACACTGCTATACATAAAAATAAAACCAGGGTTTATAAACATTATGACCAATGGAGTTCCAACATTTTTCAATGACTTTAAACCAAATTCCCATGACCAAACATTTAGTGAAATCTCTGTGTATATACCATAAAGGACACAAATGAATGAGACAATAGTTTGATTGAAAGAATACATATTCATTCTTTTAATCAAACTGTGTAAATGAACATTTCAATATAACAAATTTCCATAACTTTTGCAAAACATTTGGGATTTAATATTTTTCAAGGATTTAAAAATGTCATGACTTTTCCAGGTTTTCCATGACCGTAAGAACCCTTTCAAACGGTCTCAAAAGAACAAAATAATAAAGATACTCATCCGTCTGTCAGTGTGTCCGCTCGTCTCCGACAGAGCGCCGGCTTACTTACCGCGGGTGTTGTTGGAGAGGCGTTTTCGCTGGCTGGTGGAGGTGTTGTGCGGCAGCAGCGTGTTCTGCTGGTGGTTGCTGTCGATGGGACTCGTGGCAATGATGTTGTCCTTGTACTTGTTCATCAGGGCCAGCTTGGTGTTGTCGCTCACTGCGGACGAGCGGGATTACGGTTAAGAGCGGGGGAGAAGCGGCGGGCACAAACTTAAAAGCTTTCTCTCTGGAACGAGGAAGCAGCCACTTGGAAAAGATGAAGACACAACAACATAATAATTGTGTTGTTGTTGGCTGGATGTTGAAGGTTTTAAAACCACAGTGTAGCAGGGATTAAGTGTAGTGATGCTCAAGGAAACACAGCCAGCAAGTTGTTTATTCAGGGGAGGAAAAGCTGGCTTGAAATTAAAACCCATTAAGGGAATGTACTGAACACATTCTGAGAGGGAATTATCTGTTTTGCTAAATAATATGATATGAATTCCAGGGAACCAATAACAAATACAATAATATCATAAAACCCCATTATGTAATAAAACCAGCACTTTGGTTGAGATATCTTAAACACAATTTGCTGGATTATGACAAAATTGTGCCCAGAGGATGATGCCTAACGTTGGGAGACGTTCTATCCTTTACTGTTAGTTGAATTACCCCATTAAGATGCTATCTTCTCAAAAATCAAAACAAAAATCTCCAAAAAGGTATCTTAAAGTACTGGACAGGTATAACTACATCTTACGTATATATATATATAATAAAACAGGATGTCGAATAATGTTATAATATATAAATATATTAATATTAAATGATTGTCAATTAATCTGCTGTTCAAGATCAGCTTGTCATTTTTGGTGAATTTCTGTTTGTTAATACGGTAAAGTTACCTTTTTATCCTGAGTGAGGAGTTAAAAACATGTTTTATTTTTTATTGAAATGAGTTGTATGTTTAAGTTAAGGCACGCAAGCAATTCACATTAATCAAACCTGAACTGTTAACAACACAAGGGGTTTATCCTTTCAGTTTTATTCCCAAAGACATGTCAAGATGCATTTCACAGAGTTGTATAGTGCTAATAAAATGTTAGCTCCATCACGCTTACATCACCTGCATTTTCACCTAACTTAAGAGTAGACTTAAGGCTTTCCTCTTCGATAGTCTTATAGTTAGGGCTGAATCCGGTTCACCTGGTCTAGAACTAGAGATGCTGCTATAGGCTGCTGGGAACGTTTTAGGATACACTGAGCACCTCTCTCCTCTTATCTCCCTCCTTGTGGATGAATTTTCATCTCTCCATCACACATTATTAACTCTGCTTTCTCCCTGGAGTCCTTCTGACTTCACGGCATAGACCCTATCTGCCTGATGGATCATCAAGGAATATACCTACTATCAACTATTCATACACTCTGTCATATTCATTGAATGTATTTCAACTCTAAATCTGTCCTTCTGGTCACATGACATCTATTGTTCTGTCCATCCTGGAGAGGGATCATCCTCGGTTGCTCTCCTGAAGGTTTCTTCTCTTTTTCCCCCTGAAGGGTTGTTTAGGAGTTTTTCCTGATCCGATGTGAGGTTTTGGGACAGGGATGTCTCTGTGTACAGATTGTATAGCACTCTGAGACAAATTTATATTTTGTGAAAATGGGCTATACAATTAAACTGAATTGAATTGAATTTTACAACTGGGTAAGTGTTTCTTTTCCATCTCCACGGTGCTTATACACCATTTTTACAACACATTTATTGTTTTGTTTTAAAACTACCGACTGGATTGCCGTGCAAAGATTTGTTATCGCTCTGGAACGCGATTAGCTTGTGCCGAGTCATCGCCAACCAGCCTCAGCTGCCCGTTGTGTTTGGTGCTACTGTTAGCACGCTAACAACATGCTAAACATTACCCTTTCTTAGCACTGCCAATTACATTTATGATGGGTTATGTATTAATACATATTATCTCTTAACAGAACTAAGAGATGTAAGCCTAACTTGCTATCACAAACTGGCATGTTAGCCTGTTTGTGCTAGCCAATTAGGCTTAAATCAGGCATGTTAGCATGTTTGTGCTAGGTGGTTCAGTGTTTCAAGTACGCATGAAACGCTTTATATTTGGATTGCTAAAAGTTTAATATATACTGTAAAGCTGCCATACTTACAAATATACTGCACAATGTTGAATCAATATATATGTAGCATCGTCAACAGGCATGACCCTAAAGAACCGTTGTAGAATTTAGGGTGGACCCATTAAACCATCTTAAATGCATAATGCACGTGTTTATGCCGCCTCCATCACCTCTGGGGTCGGGCTGTTCATAGGACCGCCGCGTGTGAGCACCTCCACTGTGACCGATCTCTTGATGAATCCGAGCAGCGAATGCGCCGCTAATTATAATTAAGGGGCGGTGGTGGTGATGGTGTGTGTGTGTGTGGGGGCGGGGGGGGGGGGGGGGGGGGTATCTTGGTGAAATCTGCTTCACTTCATACAGTCTTCCTCGTGGGAGCGGTGCTCAACTCAAACATCCACTGATTATTAAAAATAGATATTTCTAGGAGGAGTTCTCTGCCTTTTGATTATTAAGTGTGAGCAGTAAACTCTTCGAGTGAATACCTGCAGTTTGATATTCATGTCTGGAGTAACAGCTCATGTTCTTACACGGATTATGAAAACTGCTGTTTGAGGGCCACATTTGCATTTGCCGTCCCAGTTGTTGGTGTGCCTTTCGTGTTTGTGAATCTCACATTACAGTCCACCATCATTTGGTCTACGTTACGTTTGATGATTACTTTGCACCGATATGAGAAAATAACACGTGGTATTTAATTAAAAATCTAATTACCTCTCTCATTATGTAAATGGTTCCAACTGTGCTAATGTAATCACACTGTTGCCTGCTTCGAAAACTATTTGTATTTCCTCTCCAATACAACCTAAAGTAACCTTTCTGACATGCAAGCTTCCTACTTTGTCTCTCACAAAATAAATCGTAGGTCTGTGCAGGAGGAGAATAAATAAGGCTTTGTAATAAGTGGAAGCTTCTGCCACAGAATCTAGTTAGTATGCAATTCAAAATTGTTAGAAAAAATAAGGCACCTGATAAGAAGCACTTAACTCTGCTGGTGTCCCAATATATTACTCAGACAAACTCAATGCTTATGATGCAGTGTTTAGCAATATTTCTATGTCAACGTATATCAGATAGATAACCCATCGTTGATGAAAATGTGAATACGGTTATATATGAAACAGTTGAAGAAGGGATATTTAGGGGGATTTGAGGGTAGCAGAACAAGCTTGACTGACATATGACGCTGCTGTTGGGAATATGTTTCCTATTTACACACCCAGCAGAAATACAGCAACGGGCGAGCTCATTCTGAGTCCTGTTTTTCGCCACCCTTGAACTAAAATGTGGTTAAGCTCTATGTAGTGCTGAGTGGAACATTCTCTGTGGGTTCATAACCGTCACATCGCACACAGTTGTTTCATCAGTACTTTACAGAGAAATTGACATGACATACTTTTAAAAAGGTCCACCGTGGAGGATTCAGTGGCAACTGGTGGTGAGGTTGCAAATTGCAACCAGCTCAAAAAACCCTTGGCTCGTCAATCCCGTTTAAATCGTTCCAGCTGATAGATTTATTTTGAGCCAGCGTTTGATTTGTAGAACTTTAGCAAAACATGGTGGTGCATGGAGTGAAAACACAGCAGTTCTTATTATCAGCTGATTAGACACTAGTGAAAACCGACAGCTGTCACAGGTAACTGGTATCAGGTGTTATGCTGGCTCCAAATAATAAAACCTGTTCCTCCTCTCTACCTCCATCTGCCTGATGGATCGTGGAGCTCTGGATCGTGGTCCATGCCTACTACCAACTATTCATACACTCTGTCATATTCATTGAATGTGTTGTAACTCTGTAACGTTGTTCTTTCTGTACATATGACATCTATTGTTCTGTCCATCCTGGAGAGGGATTCCCCTCTGTTGATCCCCTGAAGGTTTCTTCCCTCTTTTTTCCCTGTGAAAGGTTTTTTTCAATTTCTTGGGAGTTTTTCCTGGTCCGATGTGAGGTCAAAGGTCAGGGATGTCTATGTGTACAGATTGTAAAGCCTTTTGAGGCAAACTTGTATTGTGTGATAATGGGCTGTACAAAATAAACTGAATTTAATTAAATTAAATGTAGCTTTAACATCAAAGTGGTTTCATTGCAATTTTGTTTGCAATATTAGAGTCAGTGTCAATAATTTCAAATGCGCACAGAGTCTCACAAACGCAAACGCAAAGATTCACAACGGAATAATTCACAAATATATTGGATTTACAAATGTACGCAGAAGGATTCACAAATACATTCCGATGCACACATGAATAAATTCCGATTTATATAAATGTAAAAGAAAAATAACCAATATATTCCTGCATTTGTTTGTAGATCTTTCAATTTCTTTCGACACCAGGCTTTGGTCTCCATCTCCTGAAGGACTTTTTCTCCGAAGTGCTAAATGTCTTGCTAACTTTGCCTCTCTGTGGTCTCGTTGTGTTGTTTACATCGGATTTATTATGTTGGGATTTTCCCCTGAAAACAGCCGCCTGCTTCTGTGATTCTGTCACATTACATCCAGCTGATTCAACGAAAACTTCTATTGATTAATAAAGTATTGATCAGTGGAACTTTAAGGCTGTTTTGCTTGTATCTTTGTACTTGGTTGACCTGGCTCAACTCACCAGGCGTGAGGTCCATACTATTCTTGTCATTACAGCCCTGGAGGGAGTCCAGGGTTCTGGTGACTTGGCTGGCGAACTCCTCGCCCCCATTCATACACTCCCGCTGCAGGTGATGGCGCAGGTCCGTTATGTCATACTCGTACCTGAGGGGATGAGGTAAAAAAAATAAAAACAATTTGGGTAACACGATCTTGACTGATAGAAATTAGAGTAAACATCACAAGCTGCTGAGATGCTTGACGGAGCGGTAAACAGAATAAGTATAGATACGGTAAGCTTTTATAATCTTCGGGATTAAAAAAAAGAAGGTGCGCAAGCTGCTCTCCGAGTATTGAGTTTCAAACGATTCAAATCGATTATTCTTAGAGTTAAATGTGGAATTATATAAAAATGTTGGCATTTCAGGATCCATCCACCCTCCCCAAACCCGATCAATTAACCCAAATCCTACTTGTACCCATCCAAAATCGGTGTCTCCCGGATGCTGAGGGTGCCGCTGGAATTGGGCCCCTGGCCCCTAGAGTTCCTCAAGCTCTCCCGGGCCTGGCCTCCCATCAGCACCGAGGGGATGTAGTGGATCTCGTTAGCCGCCTCGGCGCTGGCGCTCTTCTGCGGCTGGGGGATGCGGCGGCGCTTACACCAGCGGCGGCGGGTGTAGAGGATCAGGACCAAGCACAGGATGGACAGCAGAAGGGCGATCATCCCACCCTGAGGGGGGAGGAGGGTGACATTTGGAGAAGAGGGGGGTAGAGGGTGTGGGGGGGGGGGAGGGAGACAGAAGAGTCAAAGGGGAGAACAGATTGAGAGAATCTTGCCAAGTCGGATAGGGATCAAAGTCAAAGCAGTGATGCCAACAGTAGAGTTTTTTTTTCTTTCTAAAAAGGGCTCCAGAGGCAATTTAGTGAATAACACCGACGATGTTTTGAAAGGACAGCAGCTCTCGTGCTACTGAGCGGTCACTTCACCTTGAGACAGAAGCACTTGGCCCGTTTCCATGTGGGCAAGGGTCAGCGGCTATAAACGTTGAAAGTGCAGAGGTCCCCGACTGTTATAGATATGGTTCAATATTTCCTTTAGATGGAAAAGTTTGACCACTTGGGAGTTTATGGAGTGACAGTCAGTTTTGGCATGTGAAAGAAAATGTGTCATTGATGAAAGGAAAGCATAAAAAAAGGAAATACAGGCTTTTGATTATTCATTCCGATTAGTTTTTTTTAACTACAATCACCATGTATCAAATGAGGCTTTCTGAATAAGGACAGGTGCAATAGATGCCACGTGTTTTAGGATACACTGAGCACCTCTCTCCTCTTCTCTCTCTCCTTATGGGTGAATTTTCATCTGTCCATTGCACATTATTAACTCTGCTTCCTCTCCTGAGTCCTTGTGACTTCACGTCTCATTGGGTCCATTGGACCTGGCTGATGCCCCGCCCACTCCTCCTCTCTACCTCCATCTGCATGATGGATCATGGAAGTCTGGATCGTGGTCCATGCCTACTACCAACTATTCATAAACTCTGTCATATTCATTGATTGTGTTGTAACTCTGTAATGATTCCTTCTGGTCACATGACATCTATTGTTCTCCCCATCCTGAAGAGAGATCCTCCTCTGTTGCTCTCCTGAAGGTTTATTTCCTTTTTTTCCTGTGAAGGGTTGTTTAGGAGTTTTTCTTGATCCGATATGAGGTCCTAGGACAGGGATGTCGTATGTGTACAGTTTGTAAAGCCCATTAAGGATGATTTGTAATTTGTGATATTGGGCTATCTAAAATAACGTGAATTGAATTGAGATGCGTTAGCCTAGGCTCACCTCTATAGATACCGACAACGTTTCATCAACAAGGGCCGAGGCAACCGACACTGCTGCTTCGTACATGGTGTGGAGGTCCCTCTTACGTCTCAACTAAACAACGGTAAGTCTGTAAGTTCTACCCTGAACTAGTGTTGCATGGTGTACCGGTACTAGAAAAGTACTGCGGTACCCTTACGTTTAAAACGGTATGGTTTAGCATATTTTTTGTACCGATACTTTATTAAATATGCACGCAATCAGAGCGCGCTCCCTGTTCCGCTCCCTGTCAGGCTGCATCACTCACTGACTGCCAGGGCGGGGCTACCGGCTCTCTGATGCGCCTGATGCCGCTCTCTGAGCGCTGCGCTGCGCTGCGGAGTGCAGACAGCATTTAACGGAGCGGAGCAGCGCGTGATATCTCATCGCTCTTTTACTGAAGTATTGATACTAAGACTATGCTCATTCATATCGTGTTTAACATGCGGGTACTTCGTTAGCATCGCTATACCGTGCAGCGGGACAGTAGCGGACTAACATTCAAGCTAACCTAACTTCCCAAACGCTATCGACATCTGAACGCTGATTGGCCGAGACTCGACACGTCCCATCAAAGATGTTTTGTTGAGAAGAGCACCAGTTCAAATTTTCTCCGTGTCTCGCTGCAATCTCAACGGCAGCGGGCCAGGAGAAACAAATAATACATCGGAACGCGTCTCTGGTATTATTCAGGGGGCGGGGCCAAACGGGCCGTAGTTTGGGGACCACTGGTCATGACTATTATAATATTATTGTTACAGCATGTTCAGTTGCTAACAAGGCCATCATAAAATACATTGAAGATAATTTATTGAGTTATTGAGTAAATAGTTTGTAAAGTGTGTAAATAGTGTGAATATTAAACATGTTTGTCATTGTTGTTTTGAAATAAAGGGGAGAAATTGCCCTTTAATTATGTGTCCATCTTTAATGTACCCAACCCACATAGGGTTAGGTTTTTTTTCCAGCTCAAACATACATCTGTAAAATTATGTATTTCATACATATGGAAATAACTATAGTCATGTAGTCAGATAAGGACAATAGACCTACATAGCCATGCATAATCAATGCTATGATGTCACCATGTAGTTTTCATTAACATCTTGCTTTAGGCTAATATTAATATGAATGCCATTTGTTAAGTGTTCAAAAAGCTGTGTAAGAACAAGCTGGTAAAAAAGTGAACCATACAGATGTTTTAATTATTACTATCATAGATAAATATTCCAGTATCATAAGGTATTTGAGGTATTGTATCGTAAGTATCGAGTATCGTGATATTTTGGCAGGTATAGTATCAAAGTCATAATTTTGGTATCGTGACAACCCTACCCTGAACCAGCAAAGTGTGGTTTCATCAACATTTGAGTGAATATTTTGCAGCCAAAACAAAATTGTTTCCAGGATTTCCAACCTTCCTTTCTTTATAATGTCTGCAATATTTGACTCCTGGCAGAAGTAGTCGACAAACCGAATAATTTGTTCTCTTACATTTCTCTCATTAGACCTTTTGGAAGATAACTGCAACAGAAAGTTGAGCTCGTAGGTCACGTTCATGAGTTTGGGTCGTGGTGCCAAGCGAGACGATGAACTAAACTTAACAGGCTCCGTCCTCTGATTGATATCTGATATCTCCAACTGACAGTCTCGGAGGTAATTTGATCGTTTGGCTTTGGTTTTCTCTTCTTAAATAAATTGTAATATCCTGGGGGTTTGTTTCAATTCAATTCAATTCAGTTTATTTTGTACAGCCCATTATCACAAAATACAAATTTCTCACAGAGGGCTTTACAATCCGTACACATACGACATCCCTGTCCTAGGATATTACATTGGATCAAGAAAAACTCCCAAGGAATAGAACAAAAACCTTTCACAGGGAAAAAAGGGAAGGGTTTCAAGCCTTTGGGATTGGCTACTCTGTGGAAATATGGGAGAAAGAAGACAATTTGTAACGTTGACTATCAGCTCATGAACATAATCCAGGAAGCATCGATACCATCTGACTGTGTCAGGTCGCTTTTCTCATCTTCCCTCGCTTTTGAATGACATTTGAGCTGGTTCGAGGGGTTCGAGGGATGCGGCGTCATCCACACCAGCACCTGCGTGGTGTTGGGGGGGGATTTGGTATGCGGGGATATGATGGACAGATGAAGGGCGCTGAGCCTGAGGACCGGTTAGACGGAGGAGGAGGATGGGGGGGTGGTCAGTGACAGAATCAGACATAAACCAGAGAGGAAATGAGACCAAGGGAGGGGAGGCAGTCAAAGAGAAACCGTGGCTGAGGAGCTGGATACGGATCAAAGTCGAGGCGAGTCAAACGTGGAAAACACTGGAGAGAGAAAGCGACTGTCAGTTTGAATAACAGAACACATCTCTTCCATGAAAGAAGGCCAACAGCGCAGATTTATGTTCAGTTTTATTCTGCCGATTCTAAAAGAAGAAAAAAGATCTAATCTTATTATTTGCATTTTTAAAGGTCACTGAAAGGGATGTTTTTTGAAGATGAGGAGAGATAACACACAGATTGTGAGTCGGACCCATAAGTTACGTGAACCACATCTGATGAAAAATCTAAATCAGATACGTTGTACAATTTGGAAAATGTCAAACAAACGAGTTGTGAAAATGTCAAGGTGGGATTAGTTGAAGTGCTCCCTTCAGCCAGGTGCGTACACATGTTTCCGTCTGGGCTGCACTTCCTTTCCCTTTTTAATTATGTTTGATTGATTTGAGAGGTACAAGCCAAATGACAATGATACACATTAATTGCCCAACAATAGTCTGGCCAGCACAACAGTTGAATAACAAGAGGTTAAGTGAAAACTGAAGACAAAAATAAAATGAATAAATCTATTAGAGCTAAACTGTGTGTCAGCTCAGTCAAACGAGCAGCGTTTTGGAAAAACTAAGCGAAAAACGATCAAACGAAACATGGATTTTAATCATCATCATACATATAAAAAATCCCCTTTCATGCATTTTGAGAAATCTGAGACTGGAGAAAAAAAAGGGGAGGTTCAGTTGCTCATATTAATTCAAATAAGCAAAAGTAGAGGCTTTAATCTGCATAAACAAGGACACAACAAACGACACCAAGACATCTGCATGCACAAGTGGTCCAAAAGGAGAGCGGAGTAATTTAGTTAGTAATGATTACATTTTCAGCACTTTGAAAGTCACCGATGAAGTCAATAACACATTGACCGTGGACTAAAGACAGCAATTAAGGACACCCACATATTCCATAATTGAACTGAATTACTGAGTAAAAATCAGCACTATATGCTGACCTGTTTTTCATTGAAGGCATGGTTTGCTAGTCATTATTTTGGTATTATTTTAGGATATGTTCATGTTCATAATGTACATATGAGGGAGTGCTTTGGTCTGCTAGCAACTTTCACTGCAAAAAGGTTACCGGTGTTTTTTGGTAGGACTTTTCTCTAGCTTGCTAGTTTCTTTAAGGACATTGTTTGGTTTAGCCTCACCAGTTTTAGCTATTTTCAGCAAAAGAGGCTCTAATAAAAACGATATCAATATCTGCCGAGCTAGCAACGTTAGCTAGTAAAGGTATTGAACAATTAAGCTAAAGAGTCACTGAAGAGATATTTCCCTCAGGAGTTGGTGGGGACCAAAACAGAGTGTTGAGCGAATGTTCCGCTTAAACCAGGTGTTAACTTGCCATGGAATGTTTCTTTCTACGAAGTGCATGAATTCCCTTTAACTTTTGAATTTTCTCTTTCGCTGATACACCATACGCTAAGTCCCACCCCTAAAAGGCAGACTGGCGAATCACAGTATAGCAACGGCCAACTCTTGCAAGGGTCGAACCCATATGGAGCTTTAGCGGTAGTTCAGGAAGGAAGACTCTCTTTAGAAGGCGGGTAATGCATAGTGTCTCAATCTCCCTGTGATTACGCCATTGGCTGATGTGGGCGGGGTTCCACTTCAAACGACCAATTGGACGCGGCACGGTGTCTCTAAGCCAATCAGATCGTTGTTGTGAAACTTTAAAGGAGTGTTCTACGCAGCTGTCAGTTGTTGTTTCAGCTGGAACCAGAGGGCGACCCTCCTCCACCCCAGCCACCACCAGGACGCAGGCAGTCATACCCTCATTCAACAGCAGGGGGCAGCAACTCCTTCCTTCACCACCACCACCACCAGTGTCTGGCCTCCAGGGGGGATTCTGTCAGATCAGAACTCTGCCTCTCCGGCCCTTGTGTATCCTGGTTCAGGATAGAGTTTGATCGCAAAAGCTTGTGCACAATTTCATTTTTGTAATAAGGATTATTGTTGAATTCGGAATAAGTTTCTCCTGATTGAACTGGCTATTAGAAGAGTATGTTAGCGCATCATGAACTAGCGTTAGCTCTTCTGTGCTACGCTAGCCACTTTACTGAATGTCGACACATGCCGCATTGGATTTTCAATGAATGTAACGGTGAATAAAGTGTGTGCTTTGTGTTGTTCTTTAATGCCATTGTTAGGTTAACAGTTTGATATACTTGATCAGTGGTCCCCAAACTACGGCCCGCGGGCCGGATCCGGCCCGCCTCCACATTTGGACCGGCCCCCTGAACAATACCAGAGACGCGGTCCGATTTACTATTTTTTTCACCTGGCCCGCTGCCGTTAAGATTGCAATGAGACGCGTAGAAAATGTGAAAAGGTGCTCTTCTTCGCAATAGAAGATCTTTGATGGGACGTGTCGAGTCTCGGCCAATCAGTGTTCAGATGTCGACAAGAGCGCACGATCAGAGCTCCGCTCCGTTAAATGCTGCCTGCACGCGCAGCGCTCACAGTGAGTGGCGTCAAGGAAAACGTAAGGTGGCCCTCTCAGGAAAAAGTTGGGGACCCCTGTACTTGATCATTTCTTCAAACATATTATCAAACCCTCAACAAAAAATTAGTTAATATCTCTCAAGGAGCTGCAGTTAGTGACAGTGTGGGCCCGAAAAGGGTCAGTTATGATGCATTTCTCTGCTAAGTTCATAAGTTACTTTGTATGACAGAAAACATTCATTGCTATGCTGCGTTCACACCAAGTAGATCCCATGCAAAGTCAACGTACAGAGGTGAGTGGTTGCGATTGCTGTGAAGTGTGTGAATCATTCGCCTCAAGTAGAAATATTTCAACTTTGGTGAAAAGTTTGTCCAGTGTTGAGTTGCGAAAAAAGCCAGTCAGCGTTGAGATGCTCCGCCGTTTGTGAATCTAACTGGCTGCTGCTACTCTAGTAGCGCTGTAAGAGACAGTCATTCAAACGTAAAAGGTGAAAGTCACCGAGCTGCGTGAGCCTACGGGTGATGTTATGTATAAATATATTATGATATTAATGTTATGAATGGGCGTTAGATGTTTCAACGTTTGTGGGATGTCCACAACAAGTATAAAGCAGAACTAGTGGTTAGTTCTGGTTCCACGGTGGATGGCAGAAGTGATAACTGTTTCCACGGAGTAAAACCACAGAGATAAGCCCCGCCCCCTCTGAGGTGCGAATGAAGGGACTGATGCGAAAAAGCCACAAATAGTCAAGCAGGTAAACTCACGTGAGTAAAGCATTCACAACTCTTTTGGTGTGAAGGTAGCATTAGAGAAAAGTATAATCTTGTTCTTGTTGGTCCTAAGGAATTTCAGAACTGAGCATATGTAACTATTAAAGTGTATATGTAATGTTCAGCCATGCCATTGCTTCAGTTCTCCCTGAGGAAACCAGGACAAGTCAAATGTCAAGTACTTCAAATGGCCCTCAATCAAATCTACCTTGTGACAAATGTAATTAAAACCCATCAAGCTGCATTAGCGGCCGTGCGGAGACGGGGCTAACATGGACCAAATGGAAAAAAGCTGTTTCACGTCAGCCATTACTTGGATTCAATGTGAGGACTAAGTGGGCCGTGTCCTCTCCTTCGAGAGCCAATAAAGCCAAACCACACATGGAAGTGTGCCGGCGCCACGGCCCCGTAATCCACTTACCAAGCGGATGAAGATGATGTTATAATGGCGCGAGTGCTCCTCATGACTTACACTCCCTGTCATGTAAGTCCTGAATGGAACGAGAGAGGAGACCGCGGCCTTACTCCGCCTGACGGAGACCGGCATGGTATTAGAGCTGAGCTATCAATCTGTCACTTAGTCTCTGGGATGCGAGGCATGAAGATGTAGGAGGGAGGAGGGGGCCGGAAAGATCCAGATCGTCTTGACAGCCACGAGATAGCAAAAAAGGAAGTTCCTCGCTTCGAACGCAATCAGCGTCGTCGTGTAGTAGCCGGAGGGCCGGAGAACGGATGCGATATCGGGCCACAATACTGTTCCTGGAAATTGACAGTTTTTTAATGCCGTCGAAGTATAATACAGATCCGGTTTTGACTTTGAACAGACGTGAAAGTCAATTTCACACACGTTGCACAAGCCCTGGAAATGAGTATTAATGGTAGGAATGGTTTTGAACCATTAGATTCAATTTGGTGTGTTTCGCAAGAGCTAATATAGCATGAAGCCGTTGATGGTGATAGCGCGTGTGTGTGTGTGTGTGGGGGGGGGGGGGTGTAGAAGACGTTCATTTGTCACGTAAACATTTATTCTCTTTGGAATTAAATGAAGCCGCTCGAGTCGGGTGCTTCAAAGAGCTGAGAAGACATTACGAAATCAGTGTTTCTTAATGTAGCATCATCAGAGACTGTCGCATTTAAAGCTACGGTACGTTTAAAAAATTTAAGAAAAGTCACATTATACATTAGCAAACATTTTTCAATTAAACAGACCGGTTAAAATTGCTTTTTCCCCCTCTATGTGTAGTCGAGGCACCTGGATGGGATGCTGGAACAGGCCTCATAAGCGAGGATGCAGGGTGTTGTGTTCAGAGACGTTCCAGGAGGAAGAGGTAATGACTGCCTGTCGGGTTTTCTTATCCATAACGATCATAGTTGAGATCTACAGAGACCTTTAAATGTTTCCAGAAGCAGATTTTCAGCATCAGTGTGCTCTGGTTGGATCTGCGGTGGGCGGAAAGGGAAGATGTGTGTGTGTGTGTGTGTATGTGTGCGTGTGTGTGTGTGAGCGCGTGTGTGTGTGTGTGCGTGTGTGTGTGTGTGTGTATGTGTGTGTGTGTGTGTGTGCTGTTGTCAGTAATCATGAGGGATGCACCAAACTAAGAAACATATTTACATTAACATTAAAAATCGTGTTTTCCTGATACAAGTACAAAAATTAAAAGATTAAAAGTTTGTTGCCGTCAGTTGTTGCTCACTTCGGGGCAAACAGCTGGGACGTGTGTCTCCCCACTAAGTTCTCGATCTTTAGTTTCAATTATTTTCCAATACCATTATATATTCAAAATTGCTCCCGTAGCTATGCCTACGCTGTATTAACGTGTATGAATGTTAGTTACTCCTGATTGGTGTTAAAGCACTTTGAGTGGTGAGAAGACTAGAAAAGGTCCATTTACCAATTACCAAGACAGCATGATGTTCCTTTAAGTAGATACACAGTAAAGCAGGGCGGGGCTTACTGTGATCGACAGGTCGCTGGCGCTACCAGAGATTATCCGCCGTCCCTACGTCACCCCACAAACCAACATGTGATGTCACGATGATCAACTCTTACATATAGTTTACATGGGCCGTCAAGTCCGTCATTCAATCAGGAGGTTGGTAGTTAAATCCCCGCTCTAGTCGATGTGTCCTTGAGCAAGGCACTTTACCCTGAGTTGCTCCCTGTAGCTGTGTCTACAGTGTGTGAATGTAACGTGGTTAACTTTGGATGAAAGCGTGTAACAGGTATATAGGCTCAGATCAGTCTCAATACTTGCAAATCATAGGCGACATCCGGTTGGCTACATGTATGTTGAAAACACATCGAGAAACAGATACATAGAAATCCACATAGAAATGCAGAAATATGTATACATGATTTTTCTTTTATATTTCGATAAGTCATAATTTATGTGTGTGCTTTGGAATGTATTTGCAATCATTCTGTGTACATTTGTAAATCCAATATATTTGTGAATTGTTCTGTGCACATTTCCGAATCTTTCTGTTTGCGTCTGTGAATCTTTGTGTTTGCATTTGTGAATCGTTGTGTTCGCATTTGTGGATCGTTGTTTTTGCATTTGTGAGTCTCTCTGTGCACGTTTGAAACTATTGAGACTGATGCTCTTCCCTTCCTGGTTCAGAAGGAAACGTGCAGCAGTGAAACATTGGCATCATTTGCATGCGCGAGGTGCTCCGGCTATCGGCCGCGCTGCCATTAAGGGCTTGGAAGTCACTGATGAAGTGACACCGGGAGATGGAGTGTCCCGGGTGGAATGAATAAACCAATTAACAGAATATCCCTTTTAACCTGCGACAGAGTGTCCACAAATAGAACAGCTAGGAAGCATATGGTCAGAAAGGTGCTTCTTCCCTCCTACACTGACCGAGAGGAGGTTCTTTCTCCGGGAGGAAAGAAATAACGATGCCAGCTGCAGTCGTGCTGCCATGTTTCTGCCGTCATTAAAAACGTACCTATACCACTTAAGAATAAGGTACTGAATAATATAGTGCTATAATACTACAAATCAAAATGATATACACACACATATATATATATATATATATATATATATATATTTACCAATTACCAAGACAGCATGATGTTCCTTTGAGTAGATACACAGTAAAGCAGGGCGGGGCTTATATATATATATATATATATATATATATATATATATATATATATATATATATATATATATATATATATACAGTATGTGTACATATAAAGCACCGAGATAAATTTGTAATTTGTGAAACTGGGCTATACAAATAAAATAAACTGAATATATATATACACATATATATAAATAAATAAATATAAATAAAATAAACTGAATATATATATATATATATATATATATATATATATATATATATATATATAAATATGTATTGAATTTGTTCCGATTTTCAATTGCCATGAATTCTTTTTCATCTGCACAAATCCAAAACTAATTTCTGGCATCGCTCAGGTGTGACCGACTCATTTTATAGCAATTTCACTGTTTCTACAAAATGTTCTGTGAATTAGAAATATGCAGTAGAATGCAACGGCAATAATAATGTCCCGGCCGTTCTGCATAAAGCCTCACGACGTAGCGAATTGTGACGGCTATCGAGCGCCGGGGCTGAGATGACACCGAACGTGTCTCGCATTTCTTTTCTACACCGTCGTTAACTTAACTATTTATTGCTCATATCTGAAAAAAACATTAAAAAATGTAGTTTGTGTGTAAGGATGGCTAATTATGGTTTCTGAACAGGCAACTGGGGTGACAGCTAAGAGGTCACTTTAATCTTCAGTGGTGCAAGTGGCCATTAAGCTTGAGATATATATTCATTAAGTTATTACAGCAGCCAGAGTCAAAGGCGACATTCGTAATGTGTCCTTTCTTTTAGAAAGTCTGTAGAAGACCTTCAATTCAAGCTAAAAGTCTAAAGTATAAAGTCAGAGCTCTGCCTTCAGAAATGTGCAAAAAGGGGAGAATAAAGTAGGATACTTCTTCTCCATTGTAGGTCTTTTTTATGAAAAATATAATTTGACCCTCGCTAAGATCCAAACACAAAGAGAGGAAATTAATGGAAGAAATGCATTCATAGAGAAATTATCCATGCTTTTTGTAGTCGTGCTCCTGTGACTGTTCAGAGTCAGAAAACGGAAGTTTTCTGACACTGAACATGAAATGAATTTAGCTATTTTTCAGATGAACGCCTTTGTCTAATTTGAGCTCTGTTACCGTGGATCGTACGTGTTGAAATACATAAAAGATATGGGGGGGGGGGGGGGGGGGAGTGCATTTTAGTTTTAGCCTCTCCAACGAAGAGGAACAAATATTTTTTCTGAAAAGAATAATAAAATAAAGGGGAGAAAAGGAGTTTTAAATACTTTGTGCATCCATACTGTGAACGTTCTAAGCTGCATTACTCGGTAACTTCCGCTGAATAAACATATTATTAACGTGTAAAAGTGCTCACGATGAACATGTCGTGAACCACGGTAAAACATTCTGTAAAAATATGTAAGGTGGTCACTGGCAAGAGATAATTGTTTTTTCTTTGTTTGTTTTTATTATCCTGTTTTAATTGTAAGCATGAATTCCACATATTTTAATAATCTATTATATTTTATAGAGACTGATGTCATTCTGATTATTTATTAATTCTCTAATTGATCCTAAAAAAAAAAAAGAAACGTGCATACGCAAATACAATTCTTAATGGGATCCGTGTTCTTTGACCCCAAACTCACAAATACAATGATTATGAAATAAAATAATTGCTCTTTTGTTTCAATAATTGCTTTGAACTATAAACATTGTAGTATTATGAGCTGCTTAAAGCTATTCTGAGGACATTAAACAGTCAATCCATATCTGTTGATTTAAATAGATATTTTTTTTCTGAGAAATGATTGAGAAAATGTGGGGTTTGTCGTAAAGCTATACGTCAGGTTAAATAAAGAAATTAATAAAACACCACATCCGTAATACATGGCACAATACAAAACGGGATCCACTGACGTTGCCACCAAAATGACTACATTCTGTCAAACACACGAATAACTAGAATGGGCACTCGGTAGAGCGCATACCTTCGCATATCACAAGATTGAATTATGAACAATTTGGCACTAGTTTCACGCAAATCGGATGCCAATTAACCGAGATATCGCAAATTTACGTTTTTCACCTTTTCGTGACTTTGACCTTGACCTTTGACCCAATCACTCCCAAAAACTAATCGATTGTTCCTTGGGTCATGACCAATCATCCCACCAAGTTTCATAAGAATCGGCTCAGTTTTGTCTGATTTAGACAAATAAAAAGTTTTTCACCTTTTCGTGACCTTGACCTTTGACCCAATCACTCCCAAAAACTAATCGATTGTTCCTTGGGTCATGACCAATCATCCCAACAAGTTTCATAAGAATCGGCTCAGTGTTGTCTGATTTAGACGAATAACAACTTGTTCACCTTTTCGTGACCTTGACCTTGACCTTTGACCCAATCACTCCCAAAAACGAATAGATTGTTCCTTGGGTCATGACCAATCATCCCAACAAGTTTCATAAGAATCGGCTCAGTTTTGTCTGATTTAGACGAATAACAACTTGTTCACCTTTTCGTGACCTTGACCTTGACCTTTGACCCAATCACTCCCAAAAACTAATAGATTGTTCCTTGGGTCGTGACCAATCATCCCACCAAGTTTCATAAGAATCGGCTCAGTTTTGTCTGATTTAGACGAATAACTGACGGACGGACGGACATATTCACAAACGCCGGCGAAAACATTACCTTCTGCATTTTCAATGCGAAGGTAAAAAGCTCCCGTTGGGCAAAATTATTTCTATTAAAGTGTGCTTTTTCATTAGCTTGTTTGGATTTCGTCCAGACACCGAGCCGCGCTGCGTCACAAAGATCCAGCAGCAGCACCGCCCAAAGGGAAGGCATGGATCGGTCCGCCTCGCTCGGCAGGCTTTTCAAAAACACGCCGTGTCGTGATGCTCTGAGCATCGGCCGCTTTACAAGTGGTCGGGCCGCATCGATTTAAGGTTTATACGATCAATGCCATCAACGCCGCTTTTTAGAGGGGGTCACCACATGAATGTCAATAACCTGCGAGCCGAGCCGTGTCACGATGACCACCTCTCTCTCCCGTAAACTAATGCTTTATGTCCCTGTGTGTGTGTGTGTGTGTGTGTGTGTGTATGTGTGTGTGTGTGTATGTGTGTGTGTGTGTGTGTGTTTGCGTGCGTGCGTGCGTGTCTCCCTGTGGCTCCGGCTCATAATAATAAGGGTCGACATTTCTCAAAGATCACTGGTGAACAGCCGCAGGGTGACCGGCACAAACTCCACTTAACGTTTCCTAGCAACGCAGAACAATAAAAACAGACACCAGAGTTCAGTTTAGATATTTAGAGGATCAGTACATTTAAATTTAGCAACAAAAAAATTTAAATTTAACAAAACAAAGAAAAAATCTATAATAAATACAATTTAAAATATGACAATGTATTTTGAGGTTCAACACTACATTTGTCCACAGCTAATTTGTAGCAGCTAGTCAATTGCTCCAAAGTGGGTGTGGGATTGCATCATGCAGGGGCCTCTAGACTATTCAAAGCCCTGGCTATCGCCCTGTGTAATTTCTATAGTTGTGTACTTTCCAAAAGAGATGAAAAGATCCTCGTGAAATCTTCTAAATGTTCCCGTTTCATCAATAAAAATATTTAAGGGGTTTCCAATCGTATTACCAGGTCGAAAACATCCTGTTCTGATAAGTGAAGCGGATGTCTTCAACATGCATTCTCTCTACTGACCAGCAGATACTGCCACAACTAACCAGGGACATGTACTTCTCTCTTGATTTATTCCCTCAGTGAACATTGTGAATGTGGGTCTATGATCTCAATCTCTAGTTTCAATTCTTCTTCAATAAAGCGCGATGTAGATGAGGTCATTATGTAGATTATGGTCCATTTAGAGTCAGATAGAGCTTAAAGCAGGCTATGCTTTAGGGCGGGGCTACAAGGTGATTGACAGGTGAGATAACCAGGGACCCAAAGCACGACTCATGAGACAGAGGTAAAAATTAATAATCCTTTCACGATGGCTCCTCCTCATCCTTCCCGATGGCTGATGCTGCCAAAGGAATAGAGGGAAAAAAGTCTGGCTCAGTAGCCCCCGTGGGCACGGAGCCCTTTGAGGGCTGGTTAGGGTGGCTGCGGTGAAATTCCAGGATGTGTCATGCAGGGACCTAGCTTCTCTGTTCCGGGCCGTAGCTCTCCCCCTTATCCAAATACTGTAGCCCTCTCCCACATTGCCGGGAATAAAGCAGGCGGTGGACCGTGTTGGTAAGACATCTCTTGATGAACCGCGGTGGCTGTGGAGGCTGTACAGCAGGGACCAGTGGACACCCAAAATGACTTTACTCTGGAGACATGGAATGATGGATGGACCGCACCCGATACCTAGTGGCTTTGAAGCGGCACCGGTTGGCTGCTGCGGAGTAACGGTTAGCCGATATGAGGAAAGCAACTATGGCCTTGGCCCAGCTGCGGTGGCAGCGGCGAACCAAAGTCTGAACCGAGGGGCAGGAAACCTTCTCCAGGGCTGAATACAATGGAGGTTGAAACTTGTAGGCACACTGGAATGGAGACATTCCAGTGGTAGAGCTGGTCACGGTGTTGTGGGCATACTCCACCCACAGGAGCTGCTGGGACCACGATGCTGGAGTCTCTGAGACCAAACACAATAAAGCTGTCTCCATCCACTGGTTCTTTTGCTCAGTCTGGCTGTTAGACTCTGGGTAGAACCAAGATGGCAGGCTGGCTGTGGCGCCCGATTAGTGTGCAGAACTACCTCCAGAATACTGACGTAAACTGAGGACCCCTCAGTCGTCCTTGACGGCTCCGTCTGTGGTTAGACCGTGAAGCCGGAAGACGTGCAGCAGAACCAGCTCAGCAGTCTCCTTGGCCTGGAGGAGCTTGGGTAAGGGCACGAAGTAGGCCATCTTGCTAAACCGATCTACCACTGTTAGGATGCTGGTGTGTTTGTTGGACAGTGGGAGACCGGTAACCAAGTCCAGGGAGACGTGAGACCGGGGCTGATGGGGCACAGACAGCAGTTGCAGGAAACCAGCAGGAGCCTAGTGGGATGGTTGGTGCCGGTTGCGGACAGGACAGACGTTTGAGGAATTACCGGCTATCGTTCCCCAGAGTAGCCCACCAGAAGCTCTGCTGCAAGGCATCCCTATTACGTTGGCTCCCAGGTTGGCAAGTGAGTTTGGAGCTATGGGCCCACTGGAGGACCACAGACCTCAGGGTCAGGGGAACAAACAGGAAATCGGGCAGGGCTGGGCCTCCAGGGCAGCCTTGACTCTTCCCTTTCCTCCCAGGTGATAGAGGCAACCGAGACGGGGGCAGAAAGGATGTCGTCATTGCAAGGGGTGGAGTCCGCCTTCTCCACAAACTGGCGAGACAGAGCGTCCGGCTTGACGTTATGCGAACCGGGCTTGTAATAGAGGGCAAAGTTAAACCTGCTAAAAAACAGAGACCATCTGGCTTGCCGAGAGTTCAGTCTCTTGGCGGACTGAATATACTCACGGTTCTTGTATCCAACACAAAAATGGCAGATTGAGGCCCCTGTAGTCAATGCAAGGCCTGAGTGACTTGTCCTTCTACCCTATGAGGAAGAATCCACACCTGCATGTGAAGAAGAGGGAAAGATTATCCCAGCAGCTAGAGAGGAACTGATGACCTTTCTCTCGGGTGCAGATAAGGAATACTGACGGTTCGTAGGCCCTCCTGAAAGGTCCAACGCAGAGCTGGGGCTAGCCTACTGCTGAGGTGCAGCACCCTGTTTCAGGCAGATCAGGTGACAGGATCACTCCACCCCAGGATGGCTACCGTGGTCCAGTCAATGTGGGGGTTGTTGCCATGGGTGCTACAGGAATAGTGGATGCTGGGGTGACCGCAGCATCTTTGTTTCATCCCAGCAGACTTTTACACAGAAAGAAAACCCTGAGCTTGGAAACCCCTATTAGTCTTCCATATGATGTCATTGACTCGTTTGGACTTTGTAGCCGGCTCTGCTGAAGCCGAACATGTGCGTACGGCCTGCCTGGGGTCGTTGCAGGCAGACACAATGTTAGTCATCTATTATGGATGAGGAGAACATTGTGGTCACCTTGTTGGATGTGAATGCAAAGAGGGGGGACGCTTTGAACCCTGCGTGAGGAAACTCAAACTTTAGAATACAACTGAGTACAACTGTTGAAAATGACTCACTTCTTGGTTCAAATTGGCTTCAACGCCGAATTAGAAAAGGACCGGTTGAAATTAACTGTGGTCCTCATTAAGGCTGGAGGAGCCTGACTGAGGCGCAGTTCATTCAACCCCATTCCCCTTTAGGATTAGGCCAATAATAAGCCTGGCTCGAAGGCTTCGAGCCTGGGAAATGCCAGAATTCCCACTCATCCATTGGGCATCCGCGGTCTCGTGGTGGGCGCGGTGGCCAGCCAATGAACCACGGCTGATTAAACGTTCTGCTTTTCCTGGCTACAGTCTGTAAATGTGAAAAGAAAGTATGGATTTGATTTTAACGAGAAGATGACTACTGCCTTCTGGCTTGCTGATGAATTTAGGCTTGTAGAGGGTTGTCATTTAGAGTTAGGGTGAAGAACTTTTACCAGTTCTCTGATCAGATCTACACAAGTAAACAAAGCCATCAGGAGAAGAAGAAAAGACCGTCTATTTCTCGATAGTTATGCTTAATACTTGTCATCCGTGCAACCGACCAACTACACAGTCACTCAGACGAACCAGAACGCGGACGGTTTTCAAAAGGGATTCTGGAGCTCAGAAACACGGCCACGTTAGTGCACAGGAAACACCAAAAATTGACAATTCAGTTTATTTGTATAGCCCATTTTCACAAATTATGAATTTGTCTCAGACACAAAATCAAAGTTACTTAAAGTTCCTTAAAGGTGTTGCTCTAAGGTGACAACCTCAATCATCCGGAGGGTCCTGCTCTCACCCCGTCCCACCAGCCCCACAGCTGCATTCAGCCATGAGCTACTGTATGCTCACCTCACAGTGTATAAAATGCAATAAACTACCACAATTGTTGTCTCAAGGCACCTTGAGAGAAGTTACCCTGGTTGTCTCTGCATGCCATTTCCCTTCTCCACACGTTTCCTGTCTCTCTTTCGCTATCTCTATCAAATAAAGGCAGAAAAGGTTTCCCCTGTTGGACTCCACGGTGATGTCTAGTGAGTGAAGAGTCGTTTCCACGTAAAAAGACGCCGCCAACGCACCAGCGCGTCCAAAAGGTTCAAGGTCAAGGACATTTTTCTCAAGGCCGTCCCGCCTCCTCTCGGTCGATGCGGCTTCCAGGCAAAAGTCTCTCCACCCCGAGCGGACTAAAACGACCTGCGTGCTCAGCTATAATACGTCTTCAATGTTTCTGAAAAAACACACATCATCCATCAGCCCAGTTGTAGGGGGAGTAGGTGTGGCATATCTAAGATCTAATAAATATGCATTTCCTCAGGCGATAGAGGGGAAAGCGCGCCGAGATCTAAGGATTCATTTCCCGCTCCACCCGGCGGAGCAGATAAGGTTTGATACAGTGCGGGCGTGAAAAAATCTGCATTCTGGGACCGAAATGTACAAGAAATACCAACTCCATCTGCCCATCCCTGACTTCCGTGTGTCCGCTCTAAGCTTCTCTGAGTGTCGTGTACATTTGGGATAAACGTAGACACAGATACCTTCTGTAAATAAACCAATTTGTCAATGCTGTTGCCTTTTGTTGGATTCATTTAATTTTAACCGCTCTTCTTAAAGCTTTACTTTGGGGCGACTGTGGCTCAGTGGTTAGCAGGTCTGTCTTTCAATCATTAGCTTGGAGGTTCAATCCCCACTCTAGTTGATGTGTCCTGGAGCAAGACACTTAACCCTGAATGGTGTATGAATGTATCATGCAAATTGTCTTTTAAATATCTTAAAAAGTGCTATATAAGTGAACGTGATTATTAAAGAGTCAGCCGCTTCGTTTGGAGCACACGGGGAAACTAAAACAAGAGGAGCACGTTAACTTATCTCATGACGATTTTTTACATCAGTGTTTTAGCTTTAGGAGGGGTGTGGGGGGGGGGGGAGGGACTCCTTGATAGATCCATCTTAATGAAACGGCAAGAAAGAAGAAAAAAATGGTTTCCTTTATCTTCTTAATTTTTGCAAATGACAGATTTTGGGACCATTAAAAAGTTCTTTTGACAGCACGTCGAAAGGAAAAGATGTTAGTGGTATTGAACTTTTTTTTCTTTTCTTGTTATTCTTCTATTCTCAGCAGCTTTCGGGAACGGAAGAGTTTGTATTTACCATGACGGATATGTGCAGGATGCGGAGCTCCTCCTTGGCCGAGTCGGTGGCCGGGTCTCCGGTGGGCTCCGGGGGGCTCAGGCCGCCGTCCTGGTGGTGGATGTGGAAGAGCAGCGTGCCGTTCTCCAGCCACTGCTGCTTCCAGCGCACCAGGGGGATGTCCTCGGAATTACCAGATATCTCTGCCCGGAGACAAAAAGAGGACACAGGATGAGTTATGAGTAGCGGACGTAATGTAAGTTACCAGAAATTACACGTTGTGGTGGTGATGGGCCGAGGTCCGACATTGGGATTGAACATTTCAATGTGATATGGACTTATGAACAATATAGTAATAAGGGTCTTTACTTGTATTGTTTATTATTATTATTATTTCTATTATTATTATTATTATTATTATTATTATTATTATTATTATTATTTAGTTCTTTGACAGACGATAATAATCATATAACAATAGCAAACAGTACAGAACGAGACACACAACAACAATATATGTGGTAATAAGAGCACACAATACACACAATGTAAAGCTACAGTACAGCACATTACAAGTAAGTATTACATACTATTAAAAGTTTTAAAAATCAGCTTTCAGATGATTATTGGTGTAAAAAGCTGCATTAAAGTAATGTGATTTGTCATTTTTTTAACTTATTGGGCGTCTGTAGCTCAGTGGGGTAAGGAGGTCGTCCAGCAACCCCAAAGTTGTCGGTTCAATGACCCCTCTCCCCATTGGTTGCAAGTCGAAGTGTCCATGAGCAAGGCACTGAACCCCCAGTTGCTCCCCGGGGTCTTCCCTGCAGCCCACTGCTCCTTAATGACTCAGGATGGGTTTAATGCAGAGAATACATTTAATTGCCTCTGTACCTCTGCAATGACAATAGATTGAATCCAATTACTCTCTGCGTCATTATTATCCACGATACTAATGACAATTTACAAAGAAATCTCAGTGTAAATAGTTTAGGAATAAACACTCTTTAAACTTTGTCAAAATGTGGATTATTGTAATATTTATTCGATACATAATTATGTTTATGGATACGATCACAGTTTGAAATAGTTTTAAGGCTCAGGACGTAAAGTTCAAAAACAAAACAAAACAAAAACAGTATATAAAAACTGTAATAACAGTGGATATGTAATCTTATGTTTTTAGGTTTGTTTAATGACATCTGCCTCTCGGGACTACGGATGAAAAAAAAACATCTTGGCTAAGAAATCTATTTATTAATGTGCACGGTCGCTTATCAAATAAACCAAAGAAGAAGAACAAAACACTTGTGTTTAGGCAAGAAAACTGTGACTTGGTTATGTTTAAGTAAACAAAGTTTACTTATTCTCTTATTCTTTACTTATTCTTATTCTCAGTTCACACAAACAACAGTCTCCTTGGTGAAAGTCCTGTGTTGTTGTGTTTGAATCCCTCCACCACCCGTACACGGTCAAAAAAATGTAAAACACAAAAATAAGTATGCTTCCCTCATAACATCTTCCTTTTCATTTGATGTAAATGTGATTTCTAGGTGGCAGGTATGATATTTAGTTCTCACATTCATGGACGATTCGACTCCGCAGGATGTTGGTGATCTCTGACGTGTTCCCTCTCTTGCCTTGAAACGGTTTGACATATTTAGTTTTTTATTGAAATACTTATTTTTTTAAACACAGTTTGAGTGGATTGCTGTGACATTGGTAGAGCTCACTTCGTTCCCTGGAGGATGCATCCGACCGACTTTAAGGAAATAAAGTTTTTTCTTGACACGACACCGATGCAGCACCAAAATTAAAAACAAAATATGAGAACACGTGTCGCACTGAGCCTGACGAGAAAACGTGTCTCGGCTTCGGAACCTTTGCGCCCCTAGTTTCTATCGTTGTATCCAGTCATTGAATTTGTATTATTATGCATGATAAATATTCAATTATGAATATGCAATGTCATTCTGTAGCACCTCTGCTACACAAGGATGATGGGGTGGAGGAATAAATGGGGGTCAAGAACAGCCAGAGCCTGAAACCCCTCCATCAGCTGCAGGAGCTCATATATATATATATATATATATATATATATTAGAGATGCACCGATCAGTTTTTTTGGTGCCCATCACCGATCACTAAAATCAGTATCTGCCGATCCGATAATACGATCACCGAGTCGATTGAAGCATTCTATTTATTGTGTAGCATAATAATGCTTAGGACTATGAGGACATACATATATAAAGCACCTCAAATATTAAAGAAATTACAGATTTTCTTTAAACATTTAGGACTTTTAATTTGAAAAATGTCCTAATTAATACATTAAAATAGTTTGATTGCTATTGTAGGGGATACATCTGCATTATTCATTTCTTGGAACTCTTGGGGAAATATATATACAGGACTTTTTTTAACATACAAAAGTCTGACTTATTTTTATAAACTCTTCCTTTGTACGGTAACAATGTTTTAGTGTTAGAATAATTTAAGCTGAATCTCAGAAACGATCTATAAAGATACTAAATCTATAAATCTATATATGATTTATATATATATATATATATATATATATATATATATATATATATATATATATATATTATTATTATATTATATTATTCATATATATATATATATTATTATATTGTATTATTCATATATATATATATATGATCTTTAATTAAGCAATTAAGCAGGTAAAATCATTTAAGAACCAATTCTCATTTACAGAGACGACCTGGCCACAATAGCACAGATACAATACAGTATAGCAAACACATGAGGAAATAGCTAAAAACAACTTTAAAAGGTAAATTAATAAACACTATGTCAAAAAAGAATTGTGGATCACTGGATGCTCTTTGTGAAAATGTAAGAGAGAGAGAAGTCTGTGTTCGGTGGGAACGAGGAGGAAGTAATTCTGAAATGTAATAGATGGAGATGAAACGGGCGTAGCAGACGCAGCGTTGAGCTTCATGCCACACCTCGGCGTCCTCAACACAACGCAACTCCTCGCTGTATTAGTGATGCACACACACACACACACGGAGCAACACATTAGTAATGCATGACGGACGGAGAGCTCTGTGTTACTTATGTAAGTGTAAAGCGGAGATGCATCAGGCTCCTAAGTCAGGAGAGGTAAGAGCGCTGAGGGGAGGTATGAAATATGAAATGCACTCGCTGGATTTCATATTCAACACCACGCGTCGTTCTGCTGCTGCAACAGAGCGCAGCTTCTTACCGCAGGTCAGAGGATATACACGTGGATACAAATTGGGCCAAATGTGTTTTTCTTCAGCTCCTTCAGTGACTGGATGTCGACGTGTAGCAGGATTCAACTCTACGTTGAAACGCAGTCGTCACATTGCTGTGACAGGAAACAGAAATCTCCTTTTATTCAAAAAACAAACAAACGGATTTGTCTATGAAGACATTTACAGACACACACACACACACACACACACACACGCCTACCTCATAGGTCCGATCTTTTGAATGCCAGATTGCGATTATCCCCTCATTATTTTTTTGTATTATTAACTCGTGGAAAACAGAAGTGTGGATGGTTTTCACAGATAAAGAACTTTACGGTGTTCTCACTGGGCTTTTTTTCCTTTCTCCCCTGAAACATGACGACATGTGCTACATTCCGTCGTCTCTGTATTCATCATGTGGTTATTAAGTGTGTGTTGCATTGTGTGATGACTGGTTCAGAGTTCTCATTGTCGGTAGCCCTCCTTCCCTCTCGCATACATGATTAGGATCCGATCAGATCCTTTGTATGTCCCCCCTCCCCCCCTCTAATTTGCACACACTAGTACTTCCTATGGTTACTTTGGACTCCCGGCCATAAAACAGACTATCTCGCTAATTGGAAGCGTCACGCGGCGGCGCTGCGAACACACTTATTACCCAACTAGTGCACAAGCTTTTCTAGCTTTTAGAATTATTCAGAGCTTCATTTCTCCACACAGATGTCACGATGAACTGAACCGAGGCGGCGGGAGCACAATGCGCAGCAGAAAGGGGGGGGGGGGGGGGGGGGGGCGACACGGTCCATTAGCGTGCTGTTTCCGCTGCGGTGGTTGCGCGGCAGAAATCACGACTTGTAAATAATAATGAGGATTAGGCCTGATCAAAAGAAAAAAAGAAATAGAAAACACGATCGGGGATCGGGAAAAAGGAGGATTTGGAAGCCATGGGGGGGGGGGGGGGGGGCGGCATTGAAGGCAAGGCATCAAAACGCCTGAGATGCCCAGCGCCCACGATACAAAGCCCCTGTCAGGCCCTAAATATAAACACAAGCTACACAACAACAATACACCTATTACTTCCTGTGAATGTAGCTGCAGGCGAGGCTTTACTTCGGGAGCGAGTATGGAGTTGCGCGCCACCTTTGGCCCCGCCTCCTTTGGCCCTGCCTCCTTTGGCCCCGCCTCCTTCAGGTACGGGGCTTTCAAACATCGTCCGTGACCTCATACAACGACACAAGTGTTGAGTTACCAACCAGGGCATTGCCGTGAGAAACACACGGGTATCGCGAAAGCTGGAACTGTTGCATTATGGGAAATGTATTACCTGTGTTTTTGGAGCGCTGCTGAATAATGTGGAATTACCCTTTAGTGTGAGTTCCCCAAATGTGTCAATGCCATGTTATACCCATATCCATCATACCATTATATGATGGGCTACAAAATACATTTGTTCTTCAATAGATACAATAAATGCATTTTTGCCAAATATAAGAGAAGCCAGGTGTGAACAAAAGCAAATATTCCTGCTACCCCCCCCCCTCCCTCCTTCATCTCCCTCCCAGGCTTTCTACCCAATTAAAGTATTTATCTAAATAATGTTTTACATGTAAATGTGTGCAAAACACACTCCATGCCGCCCACCTCCTGAAGCACTTACCTGGCTTAAACTATTCACGGTAAGAGCCGGCATCGTTAATACTTGGTGCACACGTTAAGACCACAATGCCCCCCCCCCCCCCCCCCCCCCGGTGTAGCGCTCCACGTCCCCGCCGTTAGAGCGAACCTCCTTTTGTGAGACAGCCCATTACGCTGATTACTGGCAGAAGAGACACAAGCATGCTGGGTAACAGCCACAACCCTAATATAGATTAGAACCTGTTTACAGACCCAACACACTGACACTGTGTGTGTGTGTGTGTGTGTGTGTGTGTGTATAACAAGATGTTGCCCTGACAATGACTGATGCCCCTTGTGCCGCAGTGAGAAGGGAGTTCCCCTCTGCTCGCGGAAACACATTTGAAGAGTCCCGACTGGTTTTAACCTCAATGCAAACAAGTGTGACCCTTTAAAATATAATAATAGTAATAATAATAATACAAATAAAAAAGTGTGCTCCCTTTCTCTCTCTCTCTCTCTCTCTCCCCCGGGGGGGGGGGGGGGGACTAGTTTTCCATGCGAGCTGGATTAATGAGAACACAAAACCATGTAGAGGGCTAGAAGAGAGTTTGGAGGGAGGGAAGGATGAAGGAAGGAAGAAAAGGAAGAAAGACAGAAGTTGGAAAGCAGACAGGGTAAAAAAGCGAGAGCGACCACCCACTGTAATCTGATTAGGCCGTGTTATTAGTGTACGTCCTCCGAATGCAGCAACCGTCTTGTTTGAAAGGAGTTTCCATTAAATCGAGGCGGCATCAATCCCGAGCATTCAAAAAAAGAACGCCTAATGTTTTATTCCAAGCACTATCGGATGGGCAGGACCGACAAAGAGGATTCCAGCTCAAAGAGCATTATTCCTGTTCCGCTCCCCTAATCGATTGGCGGAGGAACCTGATGGCTTAGCGACGGTTCCACATGTCCAGCTTTTCGTACATGTGTTTAGAATGAGCGTGGCATTCAAAGGGAGATGGAGAAGAAGAAGAAATCATGTCCCAGGTTAATGAAAAGAGCTCAGTTTATGCAAAGTGGCAGATTAGAAAAAACCTTGGGGGGTCATGACAGTAATGACAGTAAAACCGTGTGTCGGATTGAGGGAGAGAAATCTGGTAATATAACAGCGTTGGATTCTTTACTTCCCCGTTATCTGTTTTTAACAAGAAAAAAATGAATACAAAAATGTAAGTATTCCAAGAGGTGTCCATGCAGTCTGGATTATGGATTAGGTTATGAGATCTTTTTTTTTTTGCTGCCAACACAACAAAGGTGATGAGACGCGGTTCTGGTCCACGAGATGCTGCAACTCGCTGCAATCTCCCATCCAGGGTTTCTTTTCTTTCTATCTCTCTATCTTTTTTTTTTAATAATTACTTGGCATTAGAAGGAGAACCGCAGAATGACGGAATACGTTGTGTCATGTTGTTCTCCTAAAGCAGACATAATGCTCTGCAACACAAGTGAAGTGTATACATTGTATCGTATAAGTAAAAATAATGACTACGCAATGTATCAAGTCGTAACTATCGTAGGCGCAATAGAGAGCAAAATGTACAACAAATATGAGATTGTGATCATAACCCAGTAGAACACTAAAAACAAATATTTAAAATGTCAATTTTACATTTTAAATGAATTAATTTCATTTTTTTATGAATTAAAAGAAATAGAAAATACAAAATAAAATACAAAATATACATGTGATCTGCTTTTAAAGTACCTTTATTTTTATAAAAATGTGCCAATGCATCACACAATAACCAAAATATAAATATTATATTTCTTGTGATTGGTGTGTGTGTGTGTGTGTGTGTGTGTGTGTGGGGGGGGATCTGTGAAGTGTCCGTTTCACAAGATAAACGCGGCGTTTCAGCCTCCGACTCCCACGTGACAAAACAAACTGTTGCATTGGACATCTTCCGTTGAACACGCGCAGCGATCTAAAAAGTGTTCATCAGTTGTTTTTTGCAACTTTTTTTCCCCAGAGAAAGTGAATCCCGATCTACTCCGCAGAGTCACGCTTGAATTATAATTCAGAGCAAACACGCTCGGCACCGTCTACGTGACTCTTGTATCGCTCTCGCTGCTCAGATTTCTGTTTGCTCGCGCCGAGCGAAAAGGAGACAGGAGTGACGATAAGTATCACCATATTCTACGTGAGATTGTGTGTACTGCCGCTCAGTGGTGACCGGCAGTACACAGATTGGTTCGATCCCCGGCTCCTCTAGTCCATGCCGGTGTGTCCTTGGGCAAGACACTTATCCCCAAATGTCTCTTGTAGGTGTGTCCACGGTGTGTGACTGTTAGCCTTAGCCCCGCCCACCAGTGATTGGATGGGTGTGAATGGGTGAATGATGTCATGCAGGCCTCTGGTGGTCCTGCGCTGTGAATATGAATCTGGTTCCATCTGGAATCAGCATGCATGCGTTCTGCTCTGCTGCTTTCCAGAAAGATGAATACGTAAACACAAACACGGGCTCCAAAGTAAAAGTCGAAAGTTGTTGTTGTTGTTGTTGTTGTTGTTTTTTCAAAGAGAAAAGAGTAACTTCTGAGGTCTCGATATCGATTCTCACCACTGCGAGTGCTCTCCTGAAGGGCTAAAGAGTACACACTGCTCCAAATATCAATATGATGAACATTTGATTTCCTTTCTTCCAAGTACAGCCGAGTCCTGCTCAGCCGTCGGTTCCATGTTTCATGAAGAAAGCGTTTGGTGGATTGCGGTCGTGTACGGATTGCAAAGCCCTCTGGAGGCAAATTTGTCATTTGTGATTGTGGACTATGCCAAATTAACTGAATTAAATTGAATTGAATTAAGTAAATATGATCTATGGATGTGGCGTCTTTGCAAATTGCATTGTTTTTTGTTCTCGTCAGAGTTATGGACGCCACAATTCATCCACACGTCCTTCAGTGATCGTGCCACCCTTCCTATAATCCTATAATATGAAGATAGGACTCAAACATGTTAAAGGTACATTTTCACATACATGTCTGTGCATCCATCTTTCCTAAATTGAATTTATTATGACTGACATTTGGAAAGACCAAAACAACATAGTTTTCCTCTTGGAAATGCAAAGTTGAAGTCATTACCAATCAAAAGAAAGCATCAATAAACTCACAGCAGCTTATGGTGGCTAATAGTTGTGTGTTACACCACATTTTAATGTAATTATCATTATTCTATATTGTCAGCTCTTGGAAGGCATTCATCTGTCTGTCAATACTTCTCCAACCTCCACCCCCATCTGTGGGAAATTGTATTCTACACTGAGGTTGTACAGTACATAAGTATTGAGAGGTTGCAAATATATATTTTTAGTTGTTTCTAAAAGAGCTAGAGGCAAAATCACCCACAATGCAGCGGGGCGGCTGTAAAGTTGTCAGGGGTGAAAAAGACACGGTCTAATCAAAGCCAACTCTTTTATTCTTTGTTTTGTATCAGCTGCACATGCAAATGTGTGGGATATTTAGATGATTCATTTATTCAGAGGATTGCCACATGTGTGAGGAAGGTTGTCAGAGCTTGTGTTGTTGTTGTTGTTGTCTCTGTTTGTTTACCACGCAAATGGCCTTTTGGGGGTTTTAACTTTTGTATCTCAGGAGACTGAGGTCAGATTCTCTCTCTCACTCTCTCTCTCTCTCTCTCAACTGCAACTTCTGTAGCCTACGATGTACAAGTACCCAAGTTACCTTCAGTAACTTAAGTAAGTTGTATGCGAGCTACAAACACTTATTTTAAGGCACAAACATATCCAAAATGATGTTGGTTTGATTCACATCATCCTATTTGTGCTTGAACAGTTTGAATAACCAAACACAAACACTTTTCTTTGCCAACCTGAGGGCTGCAAAATCCATTCAGACACTTCTCTTACACCTCAATGTGTAGGGAAGAGTGACGATACCCAACCAGAATGCAATGCACGATTGAGAGGTGAAGCTATGAAGCGTTGACTCGGAGCTGACCGCTCTTCCCTGGTCCAGCCTCGACGTTGACATGTAGTCTGGTGAGAAAAATCCATTTCTCACATAACACTGTGCTTCCAGACATTGTGGCTTATTAAAAACCATACACAGCACCATGGTGGCGGCCGACACAAGAGGCTAACGCTAACGGGCTAACGCGCCTGAACATTCCGATATTGGCAGGCTCTTTCAGAAAGAAGTGAGGACAATCGCAAGCAGATTTGTTTGAGGGAAAATCAGCAGCCAAACAGAGCTGAGAAAAAATAAATCTTGTTTTTCTTCCCGAAGCCTGTTTGCCCAGCGGGGGGGAGGGAGGGAAGGGCGGGGGACCATATGGCCGTGGAGCTGTGTGTGCTTGTAGTGGGATTCAACAGCAGCGGAGAGAGAGGTGTGTGTGTGTGTGTGTGTGTGTGTGTGTGTGTGTGTGTGTGTGTGTGTGTGTATTCCCCTCACATCCTCATGCGGTGTCAGGGGACGATGACCCAACTTATCTCTCTCCTATCTCAGTCATAGCTTCTGGTTAGAGCAAGGAGGGGGGGGGGAGGAAAGTAAAAGAGGCCCCTCTTTCTGGGGGAGAGGGGTGGGGGGGGCGCTTATGTTAAAGTTGCTGAAAGGGGATTAGTAGAGGAGGAGGGTCGGTGGAGTCAGAGTTGGTTGGGAGTAGTAGGCCGGGAGCAAGAAAGACGGGAAAGAGATACAGAGTTGGGGATTTTGATTGGAGGTCATATCTAAAATTCAAACTTCAGGGTGTGAACGCTCCACTGCTGCTTCAACACAAGCACAAGTTACCCATCTGTTGCCCAAGCAACCGGCCAAACATGGCCAGAATCCTTTATCAAAGACATCCCCACATACAACACAGCCAATAGACCACTTTCCTGTGAGTAAACATGGCGGCAGATGCCTCGTGGGCGAAGGAATACATCTCTGAAGACCTTCGCTGGCTAGCACGCTCCTATTTGCTTCTTATTTCATACCGGTTTCCCCGTCAATATGTAAAGTCGCACCGTGGACCGTGAGTGCAACTTGAGAAAAGTTAACATGTCACCAATCTACGCCGCTGGAAGGGAGGAGAGCCGGTGGGAGGCCGCTGCTGACCGCTGGCCCGCTTTTAGGCTCATCTTACAGAAGAGGATGGTGGACTCGACCAGATAGGTGGCTAACTAGCTAGCTGCTAAATGAGTTGAGGAAATCACATCGTCATGAGCAGATCTATTCGGACCATTTTGGCTAATCAGCACGAAAATATGGCAACGTTAACAAGCTAGCTCAGAAGCCAGCTGTTCGCTCGTCAGTTCCTCCATGCTATCATGCTACACTGTTTAGAGAAAATAATCCCAACAGCTGGCCGTCTCTCTAATAGTTTAGTCAATTAGCAATATTTATCTCCAACTTTTTACTAATATAGCCTGTTAGTAATATAGCCTGTTAGTAGAAGGAGAAGCTAAACGATTAGCAACATGCTCTTTTCTTCTTCAGCCTACTACTCCTGAGATGGTTTGCGTTGGCATCCATTCTTTCCTTTGTTTAACATAATCATAACAACGACTCAAAAAACAATGAAAGGCCATTCTAGGGCAATTTCTTCAGCATGACAACTCGCATGAGGCTATTTCCTCGAAACCAGCGACTAAACAGCACCATAGGAGAGACGCCACAATGGTCCTGAGGTTAATTAATGAAACAATATGTGAAACAAAAGATGCCGAAGAAAAGATTTATAAACAGCAAAGCGGTACTCTTTAGTTTGCTGCCGACACAGACCGGACCGCTGAATCATCTGTTTCAACGAGTTTTAAACTAAAAGCTGTACGAGCCATTCACAGACGCACGTAAACATCCCCTTGGACCAGTTCTGGGCTCATTTTAAGGTGCTCTTCGTTCGGCCTTGCCAATTTTCTACATGACTGAGAGTAGGAAACAGCGCAATCAATCAAAGTCGGCCCCTTTTCCTAACAAGCTACTCGATGCAGGACTCCACATATTAACCGAGACAGCAGGCAATCGGCAATTTGTGGTAGCTTAAGAAGTTCTTCTTTTAAAATGTAATGTTGCATGATTATGTATGGGACACGGAGCGTCGACGAGGGGGTGGTCCACTTCAAGGTGAGCCGAGATCACAGGCGGTTCTGCCGGCAGCTCCTTGTAAAATACATGAAGCGCTTGGTTTGATGAGATTCAACAAGACTGACCCCACTTGGCCTTGATAAGAAATTCCACTTGTGGAAAGTCACACACATCCTGCAGAGTTTCAGCAAATGTCATCACCGAGATGAATCCCATCGGAGGCCAGACGGAGCAGATGGATAGCATTGTTGCCGAGATTGGGAGTTTCCCAAGAGAAAAAAGAAGCCGTTTGAATGTAAGTGAGTGAAGGCAAACTGAACGAAGCTGGGAATGCCGACTCTTTGGATTCTTGCATGTTGAAGACGTGGATTTTGCTTGAATACATTTAGGAATGTGTCAATGAGTCTCAGAGCAAGGACAACTTATGCTCAATGATCCATTATCCTGATTTTTTAATCTTATAGTACATAATTGTTAAATAGAATGTGAGGGTCCAAATACTACGAAAAAGCTTTCTCCAAAAAAACGGCTTCTGGATAGAGGCATGACGTTGTAGCTACTAAGTACCAGGGAAACCAATTTTTGGGTGGGTGACACATTACGTTTAATCCTTTGAATACCAATAGGTCTATAATTTGGGTAAACCAACATTTTAAGTAGCCATGAAAAAATTAAAACACATTTTATCATGTAGGCCATATGGGCTACATAGCCATAGATTAGACTCCCAATGAGACAAAAACGAAACCCCCCGTTGGTGAATGTATAATCCCCCCTCTACGAACAAAGAACCACTGGGCAACCTGTAACACGGTATCTGAGCGCCGCTTCCGTGCAGAATGATATTAACAGACTATGCTTATAGGCTCGACTGTAATGTAGTCTCCTTGGCGTCGACCAACCAACCACCCCACCCCGACCCCCACCCCGAGATGAATAGCAATTACAGTTGCTGTTACGTCTCATTGGCGAACGCATTTGTTGGAATGGGAAAACAGCATCAGAGAAATGCGTGTTGATGGTGGTAAAAGATCTTTAATCCCCATTGCGCTCCCATGCTCGTTTGATCAGCTTCCAGATGCTGTTCATTCTTCATGCACTCTCTATTCTCTTCTTTTTTTCTCTTTTCCACAGGCTTGAACATATTATGTGGGAAACAGTTGTCTCAGAGTCTTTTTTCATATATTCTGGGGTTTTATTTGAGGGGTGGGTGTTAGCATTACTTCCCTGTATTGCCAAAAACAATTCCTCTTAGGCATTTTCCAGTAGTGTGCCCTAGCAATTTACCCGTCCAGTTTTCGTCAAGTGCCCGACAGTCCCACTTGAGAAGTGAAAAAGTCTTATGGCTGAGAGAGGAAAAAACAAAAATAGAAAGATTAAAGTGACCCTGCTACTCAAGTCACATTGACTACTTGAACATGGCGCTCCATGGGGATTGCTTAGCTCTCCCAAAAGACAATTTAGGATGCCTGCCAAGCGCAAGTACCTTAGCACCGCCTGAATAACTAGTTCATAAAGAATATACAGAGCAAGCGAGGAGCTCACGCTTGGATGACGATGGCCGCAGTGCTGATAAACCACTGAATAAAAAGTAGTGTCGTGAACGAATGCAATCCAGGATTTGTTTTCACAGATTCGCTCACCGTAAATAATTGTTTCCTTCTTTCCCTTCAGCAAGGAACATTTAAGTGGAAATGGACAACCTTTTTCCTCCTCAGCGTGTCCAAGCGGTATCACAGTTGTTAAGACCCCCCGAGCGCGTTCAGTTTTTCTACCAAACCGCCTTTTGTTTTTTGCACAGTGACTGCAAATAACTTACGTTGGTATTCTTTGGCTATGGGAACAGAGCAAAAGACCTGTCCGTCAACGGTTGACACGCTTCCTTTGTGCCGTGAATGCAGCCTTCATTTTTCTGTTGGCAGAAAGCGTTTCATTGGAAACTTATCGGGAACTAATCTGGAGGTTGTTGCTGCCATTATGCTACGGCCATTACATTGGTGAAATCAACATTGTCCTGATAAGGATGTATTATAGCAATATAAAAAGTTCTGAGAAAATCACATGTCCAAATGGAGGTAATCGTGGGATGTTCCTAGACTTCTGGTATATAACTTTGGATAAAAGCCATTCCCAGCCTGCATCGAGTGAAAGGCATGGTAAGACCCTGCCAATCACAACAATAATATAAAAGAATCTCTGGGTCCCATACTGACAAGCAGAGCCAGAGGTACCTGAAGGTGAGAAAGTTAAGCCAAAGCCTTTCTTCATTTGTGAAGCAAGACCTTCGTACATGGCCAGACTTATCTCCTGGGTTTTTAATGTCAGGGATTATTAAAAAGGAATGAGGCTGAGGTATATGGATTTTTATTTCCTACCATAGATCAAGCTAAAAAGAACAACAAAAAACTCAGAAACTAACAGCATACCTTAATAGAGACATGGTTGTGCAAGGCCAAATATATATTTTCGTTCACAGTCTCAGACCTGACAAAAGTTCCCCCCAAAAAAGGGTTTGCGATTAATGTCATATTTTAAATTTAAATGTTACACAAAAGGTGCACCAGAGGCCTCGTCGCTACTATAATACACTGCAGACACAACAATAACTACTATACTAACTCGGTTAACTGAACCTTTTTTTGGAACGTGCAAAGCAGTGAAAGCTAAACGAATATTATAGTAGAGTCAGTCACGGTACAGCCCGCTTTCACATTTGCAGCCACGATTACGTTACCGACCAGAGTATGAAAACAAGACTCGAATCGGAGGAGGCTAATGCTGCACTCACACCAAGAGCATTGGGAATTTTTTCGCATGAGTAGATCTCGTGCAAAGGTTTTTTCCCGGGTGGCGCAAATGGCGCCTGTGATGAGAATGACGCAAATTGTGTGAATTGCTGAATTGTGTGAATTGCGTGAATGACATGTATTGCGTGAATTACGTAAATTGCGTGAATGATGTGAATTGCATGAATGGCGTGAATTACGTGAATTGCGTAAATTGCGTGAATGATGTGAATTGCATGAATGACGTGAATTGCGTGAATAAAGTCAAAATGTGCCTTTACGTGAGTTTTGCCTTGATTCTGTTCCAACTACCATTTTCATTGAGTTACCAGATATTGCTTGTCAATACAGGAAGTGGCAAATCAGATATGGGTAAGGGGGTGCCAAGTGTTGTGGTGTATTATCTTGATTGTTATAATTGTAATACTAATAATCAAATTTTCCTATTGGTTTATGTTCAGTTCATTGTGTTCGGTCAGTTAAGTCTTGGATGTACCCAGAACTTTATAGCAAACTTTTCATGCCTGCCAGCTGGCTCCCTTGAATTTGATAAATAATGATACTGAATCCTCTTCCATCCCTCCTTCATACCTCATATGGGCCCTGTTAAATGTGGATGTTTCATCGGAAAAGGGAGCACGCTCTCTAACCCTTGTAACGACGTATCGTTGCATCCGCTCCGTTGATCCCACTTCAGTAAAAAGTAGAGAGACTTGAGGAAAGCAAGGCGATTTGTATAAGCCACGACTCTGGAGTCGGTTGAGCCCCCCACGCCCCTCGCTACGGTTTGGCATGGTTATCCACTGGAAGGCTGGCTTCAGACAAAAACATCAATGCTGAAAGGATCGAATAACAATGTACGCCGTTGTTGTGGCGAGCTGCAAACTCCAAAATAAAGATCTGACAATCCTAATAGAAATAAATAAAGGAAGAAAAACACACATTGATTGCCTTATATAAGAAAAAGGTGCTTGTTTATTGCATTCTCTTTTTCATAGAGAGGTGCAGATTTATTTTTGTTCCAAATGTCTTAGTTTACTTTGAGCCAGGCACCTTTCACTGAGTTTTTGAGCTAAAGGGGCCCTCTCCTGAATAGCACTCCTACAAAGTTAGCAGATTTGAACAGAAAAATTAAAATTGACAAAGCTGAAGCAGAGATATTTGCTATTGTAATATGCATGTCATTGACTAACAGCTTATCTGCTTGTTACAGGGGACGTATCTTGCTTATTCAGTGTTTACCCTTACATTCTATCCTATCAGGATGGCGGCCCGCCCCCCTGAAATCGCCGCCTGCCACCCTGTAATTTTCTCTACAGCGCCAGATTACAGAAGTAATTTAAGGTCCCTTTTCTTAAAGACGTCTTTGTTCTTTTATTAAACTAAACAGACGTCTGTTATTGATAGGGTTGGGTACTGAAACCCGGTGACAATATGGCACCGGTTCCTATACGACCGGTGCCACCCGGACCGAAAACACAACGCACATTTCAGTGCTTCCTTTCGGTGCCTGAGCCGATTGAAATTGAAAAAAATATATATTTTGAACTGCAGGTTAGCCTATCATTTAACTTTAAAAGCGGAGGCATGCACCGTGTTTGATTGCGAGAGCCCCGGTGCGAAGCACATCAGCGGTCAGGCTGGACGCGACGGCGAGACCGTCACCTGTCCCCCTGAAAACATGGAGACCGATGAATAAAAGAGCAGCCGTAATTCAGATTAGTACCGTAATGTTGATTGTAAGTCTTGCATTCATAAAAGTAGGCCAACAGATAATAAATTAGCCTTTATAACCAGGTTTAAGCTAGCTCGTAGCCACAAGCGCGACAGTCTGCTAGTAGATGTGTAAGGTGTACAGCTATCCCGTCTGTATACCCGGTGTTACCGGGAAAATAATTACAGAGGAATAAAGACCGTGGGGCATCACTTTGCTTCAGTGGACCTTTCGCTGTCAGACGCAATACTTTATTTGTCACGTGTCATCTTCAGTACCTCTAATTGGTTGTTCTCTTTGCCCATCAAATCAGTGACAGGATTAACCCTATAAGGTCTGCACATGACACTATATATATATATATATATATATATATATATATATATATATATATATATATACACACATCATATAATTGAGAACATATATTGTGTATGTTAACAGTCTGATATTCTTTTTTTTGTCAGTGTGGCCATGATAACGGCTTTTACAGGGAATACAACAACTAAATAAATTGATGAAAAATAGGGAAAATAATCACTTAATGCTAATTGTTAAATGCTAGTTGTGTTGATTGCAAACATAAAAAAAAAAAAATAAGGACCCACATGTAACGCCGTGGCTATTCGATTGGTCAAGATGGGAACTGCAATACCGAGCACAAATGAGGCCTCACACCGATATGCATGAAGATCAATAAAATCTGGACGCTACATTTCCTTTAACTCTGCGGCATCCCTCCATCCATCCGTCCCCTCATTAACTCTGCGGCATCCCTCCATCCCCTCTAGTCTCCAGGTCAGGCTTTTGGTATGTCTTCGTCTTCTCCGGCATTGGGCAGCGGTAACACGGGGGTTATTTCCTCAGATTTAGAAAGCTTCTGCAACAGTTCTAGAACCACTCCCCCTTGATTCTTTTAATACACTGGCCAATTATGGCTGCCAGTTTTCTGTAAAACTTTATTTTTAGTCGTGGGACCTTTATGTGCACGTGATAAATTTGACAAAGCACAGTAAACAGCCCGACAGGTGGGAACGTCAGCCGGCCAGAACGCTGACTGGCCGTAATTGGCGTACGCCGACGGCGAACCCATAACCCCCCCCCCCCCCCCCACCAAAAATGTGCCGGGGGGCTTATCTAGGGAACGCATGATGCACAACAATAAACTTATCACCATCCAGCCACTTGGCGAGATGTAGCTGCAAATCTCAACCCCCCCACCACCACCACCACCCACCCACCGCCACCACGCTGCTCTGACCACGAGCAGGCTCCGGTTCATTGATCTCTCTCACACACACACACACACACACACACACACACACAAACACACACAGACAACCTAGCAGAGCCTAATCTAGGGGCAGTGAGTCTTCTAAAAAAAAAAAAGCAGGCTCCCGGCTTTAGACGGAGAGAAAAAAAGGCCAGGTAATATAAAAAGCTGCTGGGAAAAGAAAAAAAGGAGAAAAAATAAAAATAAGTTCAATAACTTTGCAGGGACCACCACACCCTGCATGTCAACCAGCTCCCAGGGTTTTTGACTCCAGCTCGGCACAGCGGGGCTTTTTCTATTACTTCTCTTTGTCGGCGGATCGGTTACGGCGGCCACGAGAATACAGAAAGGTGTCGGTGGGAGGGTTCCGACGAGGGTCACCGGGCGAAAGAAAGAAGAAAGAGAAAAAAGATGAATTGAAATTTTTTGAGGACATAGCTCTAATACAAACAAAAAGGTGACTCTCTGTGTTATTCCGCCCGCTGCGAGGCTTCGGAGGCAGCGACACAGAGACGAGGTTGTCAGGTTGGAAATGAAAGAAGCACCGTCCTGTAGGCCTGTACGGACAATTTCTAAAGCATACAAAGCCATATTAATACAAAGTCATTGTTGCTGTTGTTAGATATTCCACGGCCTCTTTCTCTCTTTCCTTTTTCTTTTTTTGTTTTTTAAACCAGATGTGATTTCCGGTGTTTGTTTGTTTGTTTGTGTGTGTGTGTGTGTGTGTGTGTGTGTGTGTGTGTGTGTGTGTTTTAGCACGCATTCAGCCGTGGTCATGTGGTACTTTCTTGTACTTTTTTTTGTACTTTCAGTCCGACTGATTTTGCAAGATTACACCGCCCCTCCCCCTCCCCCCTCTCCACCCCCACGTCGGTCTCTCCATCCCTCCTTCTCTTCCTCTTTGTCTGGAGATGATCGACGCGTTCGTCCTCGTCAAACGGAACAATGCACCCCCCCCCCCCCCCCCGCAAATTGGAGGTGAATTTTCAATCGCTGCGTGCTGATAGGAGGATTAGAGTCGTTGATGGATGGGGGGATGTAGGGGGAGGGGGGCTATCTGACACTCTGCGTTTCAAGTGGATCTCGCTTTTGCCGCTTACTTCCCTGAGACGTGATGGATTAGAGGCCTACGTATGTGAAATATGTGCTGATGGGACGGGGACGAGGGGGTCAAGGTTAACCTTTTGTGACCTCAGTAGTTGAAGTTATTCATCATCGTTTGACTCTGACAACAAAGCGTCAGCCGCGATGAGCAATACGTTATCTGAATATTCCAAATTCAACATTTCTTATGTCCAGCTCCAGCCAAGGTTGGACTCAACATCAGGTTAAATAAAACCGGTGGATGATTGCATCTTTTCATTGCTTATACATCCTTCAAAATAAAAGCCCCATTATTAGTTGCAGCCTTCTCTTCATCCCTGCTGTATTAGCAGACTTGTTTTATTGAAGAATCACTTTCTTATCAGTTATTCAAAATAAAGGTCCCCCAGTTATCCAGTTTGCTTAAAGCTTTTAATTTGAAGGACCTGTTGTAATTGTTGCAGCAGCAACAACTCAACAGGACTCAGCTGTGCTCCAGCCCGAGTGTTTCTCTTTGCTCTCCACGGTAGAGGAACTCCTGCGTCGGAGGAAAATGATGGAGCTGAACGTTTGGCGCATGTTGTCCGCACCACACTGAGACCAGAACTCAATACCAGACTGCCCCGGCATGTGGTCTGGCTGACCGGATCCCAGACCCAGTGTGAACTAGACTTTATTTTCAGCACGCAGACTTGACAGTTAAAACGTCCAGTCGGGAATCGGAGGGCAGAGACAGCCATAAAGAAAACATGTATTTTAAATTACCAATTTGACCGACACAAAAACAAAAAAAAAAGCATAACAAAATTACAGATTATATCAAAAACATTCATCAGCAACTCACCAGGATGAGTGACAAATCATATCAAATCAGATCATCGACAGCCTCCATTTCTTTAAATGCATCCAGAAAGACGAGAGCGCCCAGAGAATAGCTGTGCACTTCTTTTTTATTATTATTACTTACCATTACTTACTTTTTTAAATATTGTGTGTGTGTGTTAGAAGTAAGAGTGTTAACAATGCGTATGTCATATGTGTCTCTGAAAGAAGCTTCCCAAGTCAAAGCATTCTGGGTAAGCATGGATTTGGCTCGTGTTGGGGATTATGATTGTGTCAGTAGATGGAAAAGCAATTTCTCAAGTCATACACACTAGTGAAAAGTGAAATCTTTGTTTCTCTCTACATAAAGTGTGAAGACACGGGGATCATCCGCAAACTAGGAAGCGTTATGAATATCTATTGTTTTTTTAACTCTATATAATTACATTCATTCATACTACTATTTTGATTTATGGTAACATTGTTTGGATGAACGCCTACCGGTCCAATCGTCATGAACTTCAAATACAAAAAGTTGTAATGAGGCTACTTTTTGATAGCATTCATGCTAGTTTGGCTTTCAGTATTGACCGCATTATAAATGGTTGAAAGGATTTCTTCAAATCGCCTAAAAATAAAGTTACTTTTCAGTTCTGTGACAGAAATGTTCCTATATGGACTGTAATGTGACACGTCATCCGGCGGCCATCCCTGTGTCCACTGAAACGATGGGTGAGGAAGGACGGGCTCCTCTGTGATGGAGAGTTTCAGAGGACTTCCAACTTGATGGACGGATCGTTTGGTGTAGAAAGTGATCCCGTACAGATTACATTCAAGTGTGATCTGACTGACATTTTAATTTAAATGTGTTCTGCGGGCCTTAATTCATTGACATGCAGATGTTACCCATCTGTATAAAGTAAGTCAGAAGATAACACTCAATGCCAACAGTGTTGACGAAGCAAGACTTCGGTGTCTCTTGCTTTAAATATTACAATTTTTTTCCCCACAACTTTATGGAATTGCAATACTAAAATCATCTCCCATTGCTATGACAAAAGGCATAAGGGAATGAATTCAGGTACTTAATAATCTGAAATGCAGATGGAGATCTGTAGGCAGAAGGAGATTTCACTCCTGGACGTTGTTGGACACGGTTGGTTTTATCATGCAAATGCTCCCCATGCCTCCGCCCTTCACTGTGTACAAGGAGACGGATTTACTAGTAACCCATGATTACCTTAATCCATACACAAAACAAGCTGCTAATGAATTATGCAAATAATGCATCTGTTTTTTCGAACAAATTAATCCCTGTGGAGAGATGGCAAAGCATTCAGTATCCACACGGAACCCATGGAACGGGTTTGAGGGCCGGATGGATACGTCTTTTCCACGAATTATCGATTTAATTTGATGTGATTACATTTTGAAAAAGGAACACATCGCAATAAAAAACTTTCAATATGTTAAGAAATCAAAATATGATGTTGTATTTACGCTTACCTCTTTTTTTGACATTTGTTTCAAACTGCAAGCATATGATTTCTTGCGTTATGGCCAAACATGTTTTGAGAGTTCCGTGCCAAATTTGAAGAGCTACGATCCGGTTATTTCTGGAGGTATCGCACTCACATTAATGGACCGGACGAACGTTTTGAAATACCAACAATGTTCTGGCGTAACAACATGTTATAATTTAACATCAACAACGTAGGTGCGTGGTGCCAAAGTAATTTTTTACTCATCAGTAAAACTTGTATCGCTGGCTATATTGACCCAAACATAGGGTGAGCAGGGCTCTCAAGTGTCTCACATTGAGAGTGGCAGTCACTCATTTCGGTCTTTAGTCACGCACTCCCCCCACACATCGTATTTCTCCCGCTGAAAGAAACCTCTAGGCTATTTAATGTGCCGCAGCGCGCAAACATGACCTGGCCACGCTGCCCTCACCATGGAGGAATCAAGCACATCTCCCCGAATCCCCTGGAGTTCTGCTGTGAGGTGCCACTTATCAGCCAATCAAAAGAGGGGATGGGGGGGGGGGGGGATAGATATGTCACTCTTGCCTGTCTTCAAAACTTGAGAGCCCTCAGATTTCCGCCTGAGATTTCTCTGCTGTGGTTTTACAATTACATTGAGCTACATAGAACATCTCAAGGTATTACAGCACAGGAGGGATGGTGTTGTTACGACTACATCCTCCTCCTGCTTCCAGACAGGTCTGTGCATGACCATACAGCAGAAAATCTTTCTGGTAATAAAGAAAACAAATGATTTCCTCCAGCGTCCCGTTGGGAAATCTAATTTGTCACCTTTTCATCCGCGGTTAGTTTTTTTACGATCGGCACCTGCAGGTCTGACCCTGTGCTTTATACATCCCTGACCATAATATCCCTTTGAACTAAATGTCAAGACCAGCTGACCCTCGGCCAGGGGGTGAGGTGAATGTTAATTATTACGGGAGAATATTGACTTTCAAGTTTAGAGGTGGTATTAATTATGGGGAAGGGTAGTTGACATTGCATAAACATAAACCGCCCGACAACCACCCTTTGGCTCAGGGTTATTTCCCACAACTGAGAGCGCGACCCTGGATCGTGACCGATGCGAGACAAGGGCGCAGATAGATTTTTAAGTAACACCCACCCCTTTGATTTGTCTAATCTAGGTGGATACAGTGATTGAGACGAGGATTAAACGTCTACACCTTGGAGATGTGTCCTAATGCAGCAGCGTACTCGGCTTGGTATACGAGGCGTCAAAGAGAGTTCTCGTCGGTAGAACTTCAAGGATTCAATGTATTCAAAAACATGACAGGGCTCTATGGAACGCTGTGGTCTGATCCCAATGCCCCCCTGAAGGCCTCAAACCCTGAACCCTCAAACTGTGGCCCAATCCCAATGCCCCCCTGAAGGCCTCAAACCCTGAACCCTCAAGGGCTGACTGACCTCACCTGGTAGATGGTCAAGTGTGAGAGACTGGGAGGGCTTAAAATGGTGCAAATATAACTGGAACAGTACAATGCTGCAAAAATTCACTATAGGACCATGACAACTTCCAAAAGATATGATGTCAAATTGCGGATATTTCATACTTTTTACTCCCTAATTTTAGCATCTTCCAGGATCTTTCGTCACAAGATGAGGTATTTTCATGTGTTTTTATGTTCCATCTTTAATCTACAATGTTTCCGAGTACGTGTCATTCGGCAGGCTGAACACCCACGTTTCATCCTCTGTTAACCTTTGTTTGACGTCTCCATGCACTAAAGTACTGTTATCTGTTTGTTATTTACCCTATGTATCTATGATTGCACCATTTATTATTTGTATATGTCTATGTTGATTGTTATGCATCTTTCACCCAGTCAAATTCCGTATATGTTCAACGTTCTTGGCCAATAAAAAAATCTGAGGATACATGTTCCTTCCCAACAGGGCAGCATGTTAGCATTTGTATTGCTAATTTGTTCATTATTTAGTTTTTTGAAAGACGTTCTTGTTGATTTGTGAACATTCTTCAGGCTAAAATATATAATTTTTACTGTAAAAAAAACAAACAATGGATCATCTACTATTCCTCTACTCTTCCTGATGGTGGTGTCAGTGTCTGTGTAGGGATATGTAGGCAGATATCAAATAGATCATTTGGACAGTAATTATGTTCACGAATTTTGGGGAATGCTCTGTTTCCACTTTCCTTATCGGAGAATATGTATTGCACTAGTAGGCTAAATGTCATGGCCCGTTAGCACAGAGACTAGAAACAGCTAGCTTGGCTTCGTTCCAACCACCAACCATAAATCCATCTGCTCATCCAAAGCTCATCAGCTTACATTTGACAAAATGTCCAACTATTTCAAATTGCATGCATGTATCTTATTGTCGTGCGCAATTTCTTGCCATTTGCTTTTTATTCTTCATTCGTCACCAATGTGAAAAACAAATAAGGTAATAAAGTGGAACATTTTCTTTGCTGACTATGGCTACGCCAGCATCTTCCAAACCAGATCTTCCCGAACAGATCCCTGCAACCCGTCCCCTTGCGCCGTGACAGTAAATCCTCCCAGCTCCTAAACATGTTCCCCCCCGCCCCCCACTTCCCCCGCCAGAAGGCTGACACTCCGCTGCGGGAGGAGTCATCAAAGAGGAGTGAGCCATAAAAGAGAAACACTGAGGCGCTGCTATAGAAGGAGGTTGAACTCTCACGGGGCCACCCCAACTAAAGTACGTGCACTCGTAAAACTACAACCGTCTGACTCGGTGTGACTCTACTGGTTGCAATATTGTGTTTTAAGCCCAACATTAATTTGATTGAATTCATCTTCAGCAGTAATGTGATGTTTCATCAAATCCCATATTCTGCCTGTCGACCACTCAGGTATTGTATGACAGCTCAATATTAGATTATATTTAATTTGAGCTAACGCCTTTATCCAAAGCGACTTACAATCATACACCGTACAGCTAGAGGGAGCCATTCAGGGTTAAGTGTCTTGCTTAAGGACACATCAGGTAGGGCAGGGATTGAACCGCCAACCCCCTGATTGCAAGACAGACCTGTTAACCACTCACCCACTGCGGTCCCTTTTGCTGGTATCTTACCAGTAGGGTTACCAGTAGCAGAAGTTTTCCTGAAACAATGCAGAGAGCAACGTTTGCGAGGAAACGAAGAGAACACCCTCGGCCGAAAGAAGGCTTAACAATGCTTCATTTACGATCTCACCGTCGACAGTGATTGATGGACGAGTGACGTGTTTTGGTGTGAATTAAAAATGAAATATTCATCAAAACACAGGGCCAGAGTGAGATGGACAGGCAGGTGGATTGTATTTAGGAATACCTCAGCCCCTTCATGCTGATACGCTGACGCTCTCGTCAGTGAAACAATCATCTATACTTTAATGGGGTTGTTCTGCATATGGAGATAATAATTTACTAGGCAATCCAGAATGGCTATGAAATCTTCAGCTTGTTGTTTTTATTTTATTATCACAGGTGGTGATTACTTCATGTACGTTCGACCAACATTGGGTTTTATGGGTGCTGCGACCAGTTTGCATAACTATCCACTTATTGGACAATGTATTAGAAAAAACTGGTCATAGATTGGTCTTTATTTTCTTCTTGTCCGTAGTAAACAGCAATGGTTTGAAACCATTTATTCCCATTTGAATCAGACCCAGCATCTTCGAACACAACAATTATACCGAAATAATTGCGCTGAGACCCCTAACAGGAAGTGGTCTCGCTCGTCACAAAAACAAATTCTGTGGCATGTCATTGGCGGTGGGAAGTAACTTCGACATGCTCAATGTGTCCCCCTAACCAGGTGTACCTTCAGTGTTCTCACACATTTTGACCAATGGATTTCCAGGACTTTTCTAGGACTTTTCCATAACTTTAAACCAAATGTCCAAGACCAAACTGAAATCTTGGTATAAACATGAAAAAAAATGAGAAAAATGTTGCATATTAAGACCGTACACCAGCTTATATGTTTAATGTGTCTTTCCTTAAAAAACATATTAATTATTTCAAATTTGGCATTAATTAACAAGTGATGATAACACATTTCCATGAATTTTCCAAAACCTTTATGATTTAAGTTTTTGACTTTTCCAGGCCTGGAATTGACTATTTTAAAATTCCATGACTTTTCCAGATTTTCCATGACCGTACGAACCCTGACTTTGCTTTAGAGATGGGGATGAGCGCAATCCGTTGCTAGCAAACCTAAAACAGATCTGACCCGAGCCTTGTGAGTACTTTTGTGCACAAAGGACCTTCTTCGTTAGCCACTAGCCAATGATCTTCAGCATTCTGTCTTGACGGAATGTTTTTCCTCGTAGCAAATCATCCACTTAATTTGTTCCCTGGCGCCAGAACAAAGGACCGAGGGTTTGAAAACACCCTTTGACTACCTCAAACTTCTCTCTTAGTGCTCACAGGCTAAGCACTAAAATGCCTTGTCAATTACTCTTAAACCGGAGACGCAGAGAAAGCCCCTCTGCTGTTCTCATAATTCAGCCACTAAAACTAAAGCAGCTCAGCACGTTTCCGCCGGTTTAAACCAAGCGACCCCCGTTTCCTGTGCTCTGCCGTGCTCTGCGGGTAATCGCTCAGAAAAAGGAAAAGAAATCCTCAACGACGGGGACCTTCAACTTGATTCTAATCGATTCAAACACTTCAAATCAATTCACAGGGCTTTCGAACTTTCAATCGATGCGATGCACTGCTTTATTGCTTTTTTGGACAGCAGTTGATCGACTGTCTGAAAACACCTCGCTGTGTGACAGCATCCCAGCACGCCTGATGAAAGGCCATGACAAATAAAAGAATAGAATTCCAGGTGACCGCAGTTAACGGCTACTGTCTTCCAACCCCGCGAGCCCGTTGCGCTCCCTTCGAGGGTTCAGTTCTCATTGAGAGCTTGCGGTGAGGACGTGGAGGTGTTAAGTTGTTACGTGTTGCTTTGATAGAGTGCAGAGATGATAGTAGTACACTGTAGAGGATATGGGACCTACTTGCTGTTAAACAATGACTCCTTTCTGCCATTCTTTAAAAGAAAACAGGTGTTGTGCTGTTTGAAGCCCCAGATATCTGAAAAGGGTAATTTCATGCCTGTGGTACTCTGCAGCGAGTTCAATTATGATACATCTGCCAACGCTAATTGCCGTTTGGTTAACTGTGCTAATCAGTAAAGTCATTATGATAAACAAAACAGCAGATGAGTGAGATACTAATACGTGGAGACTTTCTGACCCAAAGGAGAAACAAAAAGTTTTAATGAGGCCCCTGAAAAAGTGAGAATCAGGTTTGATGTCATCTTTTCTAAGACTTAAAGCAACACACAGTTATCTAATTGTTCACTTTTATTCACACTAAAATTGTTCAGCACAATTACTGAGAACACTTTTTTTTTTATTGCACAGCCCTTCTCAAGGCTACATCAACGTGGCGCTGCACCTGAATTTGGATTTTTCACACTGAATGCGGTGTAATGAGTCATTAGTGTGTGCACAGTGATGAGGAGCTACCCAAAGCTTGTCGAGGGATTTCCCCTAATGAATGAGGGTATCCTACCTTCCAACGAGCGGCAGAGTTTTCAGAACTGTGGCTTTGGTTTAAACGGAATTTGAAAAAAATCTGCACGTGACAATTTTAACAGCGGTCCAACTCCCTTTGTCGACACTGGTCCAAGTAGAGAAGCGTGTGAGTAAAATCTATCTCATCCCAGTCTTATGTCTCCACAATCAGATGTTCTTTTAGCAGACAATAAAGAACAAAAACATTTACTTGACTCAGATGTCATTGTTTCAAAAAAGGCAAAAGCATCAAACAATGACATTGTGGATTATCCGTACCACCTAATATTAAGACTTAAGATATTAAGACAGAGAAAAGGCCTCAATGAGTCGGCTAGAGACAGTCTATAACCAAATTAAAAATGGATACTTCACCTAGAAAAGATCATTTGTATATTATTCTCATCCTCTATCAACCTCAAATGTTTTGATAAAAAGAAATGTAATGTTTCTGTCTTGTCTTTTGGCCAGTGGATTTCCAGGACTTTTCCAGGATGTTAAACTAAATTTCCCAAACGCCAAATTATTTTTTATCCCATGACTTTCCCAGGTTGTCCATGACTAATACGAACCGTGTGTTAGTGCTTATTATGTGAAACAAACCATTTTTTGTACATGTAAACAAAAGAAAAGAAAAAACTATATTTCCAAATACCATGTAGGCTAATTTTGCAGAATGTAAGAAATCTCTAACGTACAGTACACATCAAAGCCCAGCACCATAATGTTCCTTTTTGTGTCTTCAACTGCAGGAGAGAGAGGGAATAAAAACTCTCGGGGTGACGGAATGTCAAAACCAATTATTCCCGTGACAAAGGAGTCATCGACTTTATTGAAATTATACACCTTTAGTTTATTTAAGCAATGTGTAAAGGACCACTTAAATGTATGAGATTCCTAGTGTCTATTAATAGTGTTCATTTTAAAAAGCACAATAAAAATGTCAAATATTAGGGTGATTGGTTGGTGCCTGATTAAAAATGGTTACGAGTTGGAGGTTGTGAAGAGATTGTCTTTACAAGCCAGTGCTATATCCCCAAAAATGTACACTTTTTGTACAAGTTACTGTAGCCATCTGCCTTCTGACAACCTTGTGACGTACATATCACCAACGGATATAGGACTCACTCAGAGTTTTGGGTCAATAGTACCAGGTACAAAGGTTGTGTTAATATGGTGACTATTTCCCGTAAGCCTTTGATTTGTAAGTGTCTTTGTAAGTTGTATGTCCTTTTATTTTGAAGCTTTTCCGGCGAGACCAGAAGTCAATGTTATTCTCGTAACATCGCGAAAAAAGTATGTTAGTTGACGATGTACTGAAGGAAAATATGTTCATGAGTAGATAAGTTACTCTATGAACTGCTAGGCACCGTGATGGAACGGGAACAAGGTACTATGTGTTTCATGTTTAGTGACTTTATCTTTTAATTAACTTGTCAAATGTATTGTAATAAGATGCTAATTTTAGCTGTATGTTTCCTTTAAGACCAGGAGTGTCAAACTAATTTTCACCGTGGGCCGCATCCGCTTCATGGCCGCCCTCAAAGGGCCGGCTGTAACTGTAACACAGTGTAATTCTAACTACTCCAGAATATTTTGTTAAATATCTGTCTTTGCATTTTTTTATTATTATTTATTCAAGTGTCCTTATATAAATGTATAAATATATATATATATGTGAATGTATTTAATATTATAAAATAAATCAATTTAATTAATTATATTTATTTTAACCCACATTACTGTATCAAAGATCAAACAAACATTATTACATTAACTTTGTTAAAAGCTTTATCACAGTTGAGACAGTTGGTTCTCCACTGGTCTGGGGTAGTGGTTCTCCACTGGTCTGGGGCAGTGGTTCTTCACCGGTCTGAAGCAGTGGTTATCCACTGGTATGGGGCAGTGATTCTCCACACCTGTCTGGGGTAGTGTTTCTCCACTGGTCTGGAGCAGTGGTTCTCCACTGGTCTGGGGTAGTGGCTATTGGTCTGACCAGTGGTTCTCCACTAGTCAGTAATAGTAATATTCCCTTTTAGTAAATTATAAACCAACAAGTGAATCTTAAGGATACAAGGTAATACAACATAAATAACTTTTCAGTAACTTCAGACCTGAAAAAATACTAAACTGTGCTTTCATGCACAAACATGCAATAATAAAGTCTGGTGAGAAGTAGTTTTAAAAAGCCTCAAACGATGTAACTCATGTCTCACTCACTGAACCTATGACACATAAAGGTGCTCTACAAGTCAGTCTTGAGGAGCAGCTTTTAAACACAAACTCTCAATAAATTAAACAAAAAGTGTAATTAAAAAAGTTTCACGTATTCAACATTAACTTTTCTTCTGACTATATTATAAATACTGAAACACATGAAGCAGCACTCACTTCAACCTTAGTGACCACTGACTTAGACCTGAGGGAGGAATTCATAATGCCGGAACTGGGGATGTTTGTTAATACAAAGTCAATGTGGTTACACACACACACACACACACACACACACACACACATGTGGCCCGTGGGCCTTGAGTTTGACACATGCTTTAAGAGAAAATGTTGTGATTGATGTATATGATTGCATCTAATTTATGTTATAATACGGGTAGATGAAATCAAGCATTCTGATTGGTTGAGAGTGAGTCACGGGGTGTGGTATATTCAGCCCATAATGTACAGTAAGGCCTGTTTACAGGGGCGCGTTTCATATCAATGCGCACTAAAACTAATGTTTAGCTTTTGCACGACCGTTAGTTGTCATTTCAAATAAATCCTGCGGCTCCCTGCAAAGCTACTGGGCACCAAATCTCATTGAAAGACGGCGTTGGAGTGAAATCCAGCTGGAGACGGCACTTCAACACGGAGCCACCCGCAAAGAGAGAAGAGTGGTCGATGTCATCAGAGACGAAGAGGACATGAGAAACGTTTTCCACGGATGATTAATGGAGATATACAAATCAACATAAGTTAAACCAGGGCTCTCAAGTTTTGAAGACAGGCAAGCGTGACATGACATGACCAGCTACGGGAAAGTGACCAACGGCGAGCGTTGAGACGTGGGTCTGAGCTGGATCCCTCCACACAGAGCGCGGCTCATGTTGGCGCTGCAGCACATTAAAACATTAAATAGACCAGAGTTTTTTTAAGCGTGAGAAATATGAGTTAAGACCGAAACGCTCAATGCGTGAGACTTGAGAGCCCTGATAAGTAAGTCTATCGAGTCCCAAGTCGCTCGTAACTAGTTTAGTAAACAGCATGTGTAGCTAACATAGACCCAGTGCCTACGAAACATTTAATAAATATTATTTCATTGAAAGTGTCCCATTGTCATTGTTGTTATTTTAAAGGCAGCTTTCATCAAATGAGCAATTTGAATTAATGAGATGTTGTGAGAACTAGCTACTATCTCCCCTCATTTAGCTAGGCTAACGAATGTAAACAATGCTGTTTGTCCGTTAGCCACACGGACTTTCACACGGAGGGGACTATTTTCTCTCGGCTACTGAAATGCGATGCATAACTTTGGTTGGCAACAACTATTTTGTGCTGAAAGGCAGCTTACTATTTACTTACTATTTATAATGTCGCTGGTGACGGTATTATAAAAGTAATAAGGGACTCGAGGCAGTACTTTGACGTCAATAAAGTACTATTCAAGGGTTGCCGGCCCTCCGCTGCGCGTCGGGCCTAACAACACCCTTGAACACGTACTTTATTGACGTCAAAGTACAGCCTCTCGTCCCTTATTGCTTAATTAACACTCCTAAGAGCTCATTTCTATTTTATTTCTTCCATAATGCTCTTATAGAGATTTTTGAAAATTAAATGGAAAAAGAAACACTCAAAGGTATTTTCGTCAACAAGGCTCATGGTGGAACATCGGTACTATTCTCTGTTGTCCTAGAGTGAGTCATTTTTACCGAAAAACAAAGCAGTCTGTATGAAAGCAAAGCCGAGTGAGGTCCTCACACACATACAGTGCAACATCACAGTGACCAGCTGGTGTGTTACACCGATTCGTTTGAGACGCCGTCATTGGAAACCATTTGGGAAAAAAAGGCTTGGCAGGTGATCGGATGAACCAATCAGTCGATCAAATTCAAGCATGTAGGGAGGAGAAACATTCCCCACTTCTGATAAAAGTGATGCTATTTATGAACGTCGTCCTACCTCTTTAGAAATCACATTTCTTTGAACAAGCAGTCGCCTCTCTGTGTTGCATCTGTGTTGATTTTTTTGGAGCGATAGTGCAAGTTAATGCGCAATCTTGTGATTATTGCACACATTTTCCACATGGTAAACTACAACCAGACTGGCAAAAAGATTTTTTTTAATAATTTCCCCCAAAACATAATCTATAAATCTAACAATGTATTGTACCGGGTCAAACCAATGTAACAAGAAGTGTACAAAACAAAAACAGTTTTAGTCATGAAATCAATAAGGGGAAAAAAGTCAGTCTTCTAAAAGCTAATTTATCAGTTTGAGTACAAAAGAAAGCTCTGAATCCTGACTTAAGTTACCAAAAAATAATTCAAAAAAGCCACAGAAACTCTGGTTAACCTAATGTTAAAAAAATACTCTGAAGTGGCATTGATCTGTTGAAGAAAGACAAAGCCTTTTCATTGGCTGAGCTGAGATCACAAGTATGTGCCAATTTAAAACGTGTTTTCTACTGTAGTAAAACAAATAAATATATTAAAGTATAATAAAAAAGTATTTCGGTCACTTAAAAAATCATTTGAAATGAATGTGGCTGTTGCACGTTTACATTAAGCTCAAGCTAACTGATGACTGCTGCAATACGGCAAGTCAAATGTAATGGAGTCATATCACTGTACCGCGTGGAGAGCGTCAGGACTCATTGTGTCCTCGCGTAGATCATTGAGTGACGGCCAGGAGGCAAAAGCTCGACGTCCCTCAGCACCGTACCCGGTCTCAACCGCGTCTTGCCGAGTTAAAGGGAAGCTAATCTTAATGGACGCTAATGGCAACCGCGAGGAACAGGCGCTAATGTGCTCGAGCAATTAACCTAATATTTACTGGCTTGCGCTGTGACTCTCGGGAGATGTGCTAGCTTATGTCTTTCTGCTCGACTCCCTCCCAGACGCGTCCTGAAAGTGCTCTCACAGAGGAGATACAACGAGAATCAGGATGAATCAAAGAGAGCGGGTGATGTGAAAGAAAAGGAGAGCTAAATGACTCATGTAAGCTATTCCAATGACAGAAGCGGAGCAGAAAGTCAAGAGCAGTAGTGCTGCGGTTAAATAGAAAAGGGCAAGAGCTACACTTTTATCTTAGGTATTATTTCCCCGAGTTCCTCACGGATACCTCCCGTATGTTGATTGGATGCTGTCAAATTGGTTCTCACAAAGTGGATCTGGGGGATTTAAGTGGCGACTTGCTGCCAATGAATGGCCTTAACTCCAGTTGGTTCGGGGCATGAAGGATATTTAATTGACTTGTGGCAAGCTTTTATATGACACCTTTTTATTCATTGGCCTCATGTAGGTATCGAGTATTTTCAAGTCCACGTGAAGTCACGAGTCATTGGTGTCCACGTCCAAGTCGAGCGACAATCTTTTGGGAGGAAGTCATCAACTTGGTGACTCATGTTGACGCCTCTATTGCCCATGAGCAAGAACACTTACCATGCATTCATGTTGAATGATTGTCGTCGGTGCCACCGGGTCAGATTCAACGCAAGAGCAGACCAAATCAGACCAAGTTCACCTTCAGCTCAGACTCCGGCGGCGAAAACCAGATCTGTCTTTTAACTGCCTCTTTTTTCGACCTGCAACCAGCTTTTGGTAGGATGTGGAGAGCACCCCCACCCCCACCCCCATCCCCACCCCCGCAGCAGCAGAGCTACAGTAAAGCCAATGGTGCGACTGGAGCCGTTGGGAATAGGCTCGACACTGCTACAGCTGCTCAGCCAATATGATCCATGCATTCGGCAGATCTCAAGCTGCCTAATTGCTTAGACATGCTAATGAGCTCATTTACACACACACACACACACACACATTGTCATAGACCTCCCGACTCAATTGAATTGACTTCATTTGATCTGATGAATGGCGCGATAACGGCGGTATCGTATTGCCGCAAAGACTCTATGGCAGCTTCCGAAGAGGTCAGCGTAGGCGCCGCGGTAGCTTCAGTTACATCAGAAGTGGAAAGAATGTTGTTTCCATTGAAAGAAGAGCAAAGAAGAACATTGAAATAAAATACGCTCTTGCTCTACTACAGATCGACTTTGTGCAAGAAGTAGGCGCTTTAAAAAAAAAAAGAACTTCAGTCAAACAATTTCCAATGACGGCTTTTACATGTCATGTCATTTAGCTGATGCATTTATTCAAAGCAACTTAGAATCATGTAACATTCGGTAGCAGGGAGCAATTCAGTGAGTCTTGCTCAAGGACACCTTGACTATGGCAGGGATTGAATTGCCAACCTCCTGATTGAAAGAAGGACCTGCTAACCACTGACCCACAGGTACACATGAAACAAAATGTATTCTCTGCATTTAACCCATCCGTAGTTATTAAGGAGCAGTGGGCTGCAGTGATACACCCAGGAAGCAACTGGTGGTTCAGTGCCTTGCTCTTGGACACTTCAACTCTCAACTAATGGGGAGAGCAGGTATTGAACCGGCAACCTCGGGGTTGCAGGACGACCCCCTTACCCCACTGAGCTACAGCCACCCCCGTGTTTGTGAAGGATTGTTGTGTTTAATGAGGGCTTTTATCTTTTGTAGTGAGGCACATGGTCCGACCAATAAGATAAGAATTGAATCAGGGTCAAGTGTTAAATGCAGCATTTCATTTATAATAAAAAGTAGCTTTACATGTGGTTTTGCTTTTATTAAAATTTGAAATCCGAAGACTCCTTCCTCGACTAGAGAGGAGCAAAGAAACCATTTAATATGGTCTTGGGTCTGACTCACTCTCTGTTCTCCCTCGGTAATTCCCTGTCACTTGTCTTTGTACTGTACGGAAGTTTGCATCGATTTCCACTCAAACTCTGCTTCCTCGATCCACCAGCATTGTTCACCGACCCGAATATTTCACTTCCCTCGTCGAGAAGAAAGCAGCTCTTCAATCACCTAGGTCTCGCATTCAAGAATGTCAAAATTTCAGGCAATTACGGTTAAAAAGGCCAGTATGACTAATATGTTCACAGATAACATGAATCCTGGCGTCCTCCGTGCTCCTGAGGGAGGAATGACACGGACAACCGAGACCAGCGGCTTCTATTCTAAAGAGGATACTGACATTAATAACTAAGTCCCTCTTGATTGTATTACGTAAGCTAAAGCGAAAAATAATATTGTAATATGTACAAATAAAAATGGTGCGATTCCATTGTTAAATATCCAAACTGTGTGCATTTACTAATTTGAAAGACTCAAAAGATGGACTTTAAAGCCGACACTACGCTAGACATCCATCCATCCCTCTATTCTCTTTAACCCGTTATCCTATTCTGGGTCTGCCTCAGTGGCAGATAGCAAGCCTGCTAACTAAACTAGCATGAATACTAATCGAACAGGAAGACAACACAGATCTTCCCCAAAAAGCTCCAAGCCGCTAAGATGGCCAGCAACTCAATTAATTCAACATGTTCCATAGCAACAGACTGTTTGGACACATTAATGTCAAGATGTCAAGCAAATCTTTCTTTTTCAAATACGATGGCATTTAACAGTATTGAAATTTAAATTCAATGGAGCGAGGACAGTGACTTCATGTGAAGAAATTCTTTAAATAATGTCAAAATGTAATTGAATAATTTGGGAATGGAGGGAATCCAGTGTGGAACTGTCTTAAAACGTGCATTCTCTATAGTGACTACAAGGAGCGACTCTTCTGTTGTATAGAAGCCTGTAGAAAATGAGATATACATTTCTCTTGATTTATTCCCTCAGTAAACATTGTACACATAAGTGTATGGTCTCAATCTCTAGTTTCACGTCTTCATCAATACAGCATGAAGGTAATTATGTAGATTATGTTCCATTTAGGGTCACAAAGTGGAGCATGCTTTAGGGCGGGTCTACTGTGATTGACAGGTCACACTGACGACGTCCACTTCCCATACATAGTCTGTGGTTTCATGGATATCTCTCAGTGGAACTTTTTCCAGAGAAAAATGTTACTTCATCCAATCGTTTTCCTTTATCAGTTGAGGTTTGGTTTTCAATGCCTAGGATTTAAGTCACCGCCCTAGTTACATGGAATTCATGGAAATCAAAGTCACTGAAAAATGGTGGTGACTTTCAGGCCTTTATTATATCATAAACCTTCAATTCATACGGGAACATTTGATTCATGTAGTGAAAGGACTAAGAATTAGCTTCTGAGGAAAGGAATCCGGGAGATAGAGTTGCTAATGCTAAAGCGAACACATTAAAACCATAAACTACGTGACATGAATCCATATTTAGCCCCGTTGCATGAACACTTACTTGCGCAGCAGTCTCTTAATTGAGACGTTTCATTTCCTGACACAGAAAATGTCAGCATCCGAGTTACTTTGCCAGCGCCAACGTGAATAAGCGTGGATGCTCTGTGCAGTCATTACGGAGCCATACATTCATGAATAATGACTCACAATGACTGTTTTGGCAGAGCTGAGAGACAACAGTGGCAAAGAGCCTCAAGCAATCAGCCTCCTTCTTTACAATTATTTTCTATTTATTTGTATTCATTACAAGCAACTTGCGCTACCGGCTACAGTTTATACCGCCAACAAATGTCTATATGTATTCTTACATTTCTGTTTGCTTCATATGGCGGACGGAGTAATGACTACAGTCATAAAAGAAACAAAATCCCCAAAAAGCCTGTTTTGTTTGCTTATTTTAACACTAATAACTCTCCCCCTCCGTGGCTCAGAGTTTGCAGGCTTCCCTTTCCGTGGCTCGGAGTTTGTGGGAATGCTATCCTCGGGGCCGAAGCAGAACCAAAATGATGATTACCATGCAACGCATTTCTTTTCTTTTTTTGCTTTCTCCTGCGAGGGAGCGCTTGTTTTACTGTGACAACATCGAGCCAAATCGACATCCATCTTAATTATGTCTGCCGTCCCTGTCATGCCGGGCGTATGAATTCTCATTTGTCCGAGGCCTGGACAGTCCTCAACGCCACGGCGGTGCAGCGGCCACGTCTTTAACGAGCCGCGTGGCGCAAATCAAAAGCAGAAAATAACTCATCGTTAGTCGCCACGCGTTGCATTTCCCTAACAAAAAAATCATATTGCTGTCGTGCGATATTAGAGAAAATGTAGCTAAAGATCTAAAACAAAAAACATTTAGAAAAAGTTACATATCTCCTGCAACGCTTTAATCAAATCAATTTCAGAGCGCTTGGTCATGTTGCATTGTTTTTTTTTACCAGAAGACTAATTTCACTCTGGCCCTGCTCTTCATCCACTTAATGGCTTCCCCGATTGCGTGTCGAGTTCCTCTGTTAACTTTATTAAAATTAAATTTCTGCAGTAATTAAGCAAAGCAGCACTTCTTTTATTAAGGGGTACTCCGGCTGCTGAATCGGCGGCGCGCTAATTAAACGTGACGGTCTTGTAAATAAAGCAGGCTGTGGTTTGATTTCCGGGAGATGGAGGCATATTTATAGAGCTCGGCGGTGGGCAGGTGTGTGTGTGCGTGTGTGTGCGTGTGTGTGTGTGTGTGTGTGGGGGGGGGGGGGACGACGACGACGACGACTTAGGAGAGTGCTTTCTTGTGTTTTCTGATAATTTGATCCGTATGAAATTAATTGTGTGATAGCCGCCTAGAGCAGTATTTAAGTTCACCACGTGTGGCGTTCTGCGCTTTATCTGCACGCTTCAGAAACGGGGCCGCCTCACTTCAGTAAAGGGCTTCAGCCAAGTCGGCTCAGACAAACAAAATGTAAATGTTATTTCCCTCCGTTAAAACACAACTCATACACATGTTGACCAATGGATGTCCAGGACTTTAAACCAAATTTCCATGACCAAACATGTTTTTAAATCTCGGTGTATACATTAACAAGTGAGAACATTTTGTATTTAAACTAACAATGAGTATTCCAAAGCATACACCAATTGCACAACACACTGCAGTAGATTACTGGAGATCCTGGCAAACTCATCACTTCCCCCCCTGTATATTTAGTATTAGTATTTAGTTTTTTAGTATTGTGTTTTTGTGTTTTATATTTATTTTCATTGATGCTCTGATGTGCACCGCTGCTGTGATTTTTGAAATGCCCCCACTGTGGGACAAATAAAGGAATATCATATCATATTATATCATACAGTATATAACCTTAAATTACACAATTGAATGAGAAACAATAGTGTGATTAAAAAAAGAATACATATTTTTGTATTTTCAGATAACTTGCAGCGCGGAAAAATGTGCTTTGAAAGAGCGTATGCCGAATTATATTTTAAACGTCATTCTTTTAAAAGCATATTTATATATATATATATTTTTTTTTTTTTAACTCAACGTAAATGCATATCTGAATTTCTATGACTTTCCAAAACTTTGGGGATTTAAAAAAAAAGGACTTTTCCAGGTCTGGAAATAACCATTATATAATGTCATGGCTTTTCCAGTTTTTCTATGACCGTACGAACCTTGAAAAAAATCCTCCTGACAGTGAGGAAGAGGAAGGCGTTGTTATAGTGCAGCTGGAGTGAAATGTGTGTTGTGGAATGCAAATGTTGAATGCTGCTATACAACCAGAAGCAACAACAACAACAACAACAAAAACACAAAAAAAAGAAAGAAAAAAGACAATTTCTCAGCTTCAGTTGTGAAGGCAGGTCGTCCGTCTTCCTCCTCGGGGCCAAGGCGATAACATCTGTTAGTGCATATGGCCCAGAGGAGGAGAGTTGTGTAACTCCAACACAAACAATGAGAGACAAGGAGAAAATGTATGCAGATGCATCTTCGGGAATGCAATCACATCCGTGTGTGTGTGTGTGTGTGTGTGTGTGTGTGTGTGTGTGTGCCTCTCAGACATCAGAAAAGTCATTTTGTGTGATGCGACATTCTTGTTTGAGCGTCGTGAATCAAAGTGAGGTTACAGTGAGCGATCAAGCCCTCCGTTCCCTTTTTATTATTTCCGCCGACAGGGTTATGTTGCGGGGTCCCGTCAGATAAATAGTTATGGCCTCTCGCCCTACCCTGCGCTGGCACTCAAAACGGCCTAATGGCCATATGTTTTGAGACCGGCAGATGTTCGCTTTCACCTTCTACTGCAAAAGTCCCTCACAAGCAGAGACGTCGGGCTCAGGTATACACGCTTCAAAGTCGCCGCGAGAAGGGTCCGGGGTTAGAACCGAAGAGATATTCAGATAACAGTTATTTTGACGCTGGCACTGGTGGCTGTAATCCATCACTTAAAAGGAAATGTGCATTTGCAACCCGGCTGCTAACATTCTGTAAGTAAATGTAAAGTAGAGAGATAAAGACCCTCAACCATTGGGCAACATATTATGCATCCCTATTCCTCCCTTTTACTGCGACATTGTGGTTTTCCAATTCATTACAATACCACAAGAAATGCAAGTTTTTATTATTATTTAAGTATCCTGTTCATTGGCCATTCCTAGAAACCATTGGGCATCCCCGGATGGATTCCTTAAAATCGTGTAAAAAAAAAGTATATTTACAATTGGGTATCCCTAAAAAAGCTTTCTGTATCCCGAGGCCCCAGATCATTGTAAATCTCTACATTCCCAGATAATATTATGCATCACCATTCCACCCTAAACAGCAATATTCTGATTTTCTAATAAAATAACCAATTATTTCACCTAGGCATCCCCATTCCTCTCTTATGTGATGTTATCAATTAACCTTTAATCAAGTTCAGTTTTTAACAATATCTAAAATCCTGACCATTGGGAATACCTAAAAGTCATTTTGCATACCCAGTCATTATGGACCCGTAGACGTTCTATACATTTTCAGACCTCGGATCATGTTATTGTAGCCATGCCAAAAAAACAATTGGTTTCTCGAAAACAATGGGAGCTAATGAACTCTAGAATCATCTATCAGGCAGTGCAGCTCGTCGGAGCTCGTAATTGTGGCAAATACGGTTTCTTGGCTATTTGGGAATTCCAGGAGAATTAATGGTGATAGGAATACTGTTCAGTGTCAGGGTTCATACACATGTTGACCAATGGATTTCTAAGACTTTAAAACAAATTTTCATGACCAATCATTTAGTGAAATATCGGTAAATATATACACGAGTATACCGTAAATGATAATAGTTTGATTAAAAGAATATTGTTTTTATATAAATGTTTATTCTTTTAATCAAACTGTGTGAATGAACATATGAATCTAACACATTTCTTTTTTTTTCAAGGATTTTTCCAGGACTGGAAATAAACATTTCAATAAACTTTTTATTTTCTTCAGGTTTTTACATGACGATACAAACCCTGCAGTGTTATTCTCAAGGCTTATTTTGGGATAACGGCAGATTCAGGCTGATTCACCCCACGTCTTGACCATAGGGGGAGACGGTGTGAAAAGAATGGAAGCTAACGGTGACGTGTGGCTCCTTTGGCAAGGACATCCTGAGGTATTGTTATCTTCCCATCTCAGTGGTGTTGTTATGTCTTGCGTCTCCCTCAAGATAATTCATGAGAAGCCTGTACAATTTCCAAACTGTAATACAGTGCGGTTTTTGAAGAAAAAGAGACTCGTCACGATCATAGGAAAAAGGTTTAAAGCGTTCCATCTGTGCGGGATGAGCGGCTGAGTGACAGGACACAGACGAGGGTGTAGTGGAGGGTGGACATAACATGTCTTCTTGTTAGTCTGAAGCTGGACACTCGGGTTTTACGGCCGTCGTGGGACGCTCGGCACATCAATTCATTGCTTAGGACAATTAGCTTCTTTGCTGAAAGTCTGCTGCAAACTAACGACCAACACAGTCAGCCATCTAGAAATATGTATCGTCTACTTGTAAAGGTTCTTTGAAGAAAAGAAAATCAATCATTTGATGTTTTAAACTGCAACTGTACAAACAGTCCAAACAGTTGTATAATCTGTTGTTGTTATTTTCACTCCACACACAGAAAAATGAAGGTGCTATCTGGAACCAGGGTTCCTTAAAGAACATTTTCCTTAGATAGTTCTTCAAAGAACCTATAACAGGTATAATAGGTGTCTTAAAGAACATTACAAAATTGTTCTTTAAGCACAATTTCTGGTTCCACAAAGAACCATTTCCTTAAAGAGTTCTTCAAAATACCAATAAAGGTGTCTCAAAGAACATAAAAAAATGGTCCTTTAAGGCAGCATTTTTGGTTCAAAAGAACCTTTCAAACCAGTGTTCCCTAAAAAATATTTTCCTTAGATAGTTCTTCAAATAATCTATAAAGGTGTCTCAAAGAACCTTCCTAAAATGGTTAATTAAGAACCATTTCTGGGTCCATAAAGAACCTTTCAAACAGGGTTCTTCGAAGAACTATTTCATTAAAGAGTTCTTCAAAGAACCGTTAAAGGTGTCTTAAAGAACATTACATTTTTTTTGCTTTAAGGCACCATTTTTGGTTCCACAAAGAACCTTTTCCTTAAAGAGTTCTGTAAAGAACCTACAATGATGCCTCAAACGCCTCTTCTTAGAACCACAAAGCCTTTTAAAGAACCATTTAAGAACCATTATTGTTCTGTGTGAAGTAGTGGTATTATATTATATCAAACTAAATTCAAATCAATCAATCAGACCATCGGATTGTGAGAAAATGGACTATACTTTGTTTATCATCTATTTCATATTTTCTTTTAATTTTTTTAAAAGACTACATACATTTTTTTACGCATTCAATATTCCATCGAGCTCTTATCTTTTTTGTTTATTCCCTCTCTTCAAGCTGGGAGGGCCTCCGTGTGCAAATATGTAAGTAAAGCAGCTGCACGGTGAAATGTGCAACGTGAGCTCGTCAGCATAATCTGCTATTTCCCATTGAGAAACTTGAAACACGTCAAGGGGCTCAATCAGTAAACGTGTGAAGGTGACAGACACGGTGCGGCCAAGTGTTGATGGGGAAAATAGATTACAAATAAGATAAGCAAAGAAAACAATTCTGAGGATAACATAATTATTCTTTTATTAAAACTACTAAAGTTAAGACTTGTATAACAATACAAATGAAACCTTCTCTTTTGTTGTTTCTATGCCAATCAACACTATTGACTTTCAACAAATTCAGAGTGAAGAGTTGATGATATTCAATGTTTTGATTTCATCGGCTATAGACCAGTGAGTGAACAACTTTATTAGATCAAAACAGAAAGTTTGAAATTAGGAAAATAAATATCAAAATGTTGCCCTGTTTGACATGGCAATAGTCAGCAGATCGCAAAATCTCAATAATATCGCAGTGTGATAATATCGTAGCGTGATTCCCAGCCCTACGACGAATGGTTTACACTGGAACTACTTTCTTCCAGATGAAAGATGCAAGACGAGGGTTTGGAGAGTATTAACATAATGACGAAGGTTCCACTTCATAAGTGATTGCATGAGTTTGTTCCATCCGGACGGTTTCTCTGCCATCTATCTATGCAGGATCGCCTCATTGGACGATCATTATTAATATTCCACTTGTCCCCAAGTGCCTGTCCCCAAAGGACAAGATGCCCGCAGACAACAAAAGAGGGGAAAGAGCTAGGAAGGAACTAGAAACTAGGCCGGGCTCAACCACCAAGTCCTCCGAGACTCTTATCGCTACAGAAATGCATCATGCCTGGAAATTCTTTTTTTGTTGCCGACAGTAAAGTTCCCAGTGGGTGGGAGTGAGGTTTCCTTTCCTGGGCTCCGTCTACTACAGCGTGATGCAACATCCTGCTTCCATTGGGTATTTTTAGGGAATGCGAAAATCCTTTTTTTTTTCTCATTTCATCATTTAAGGTCAGCCCGTTCGTGTAGCGCAAGAAATAGTGCGTTCACTGCAACATGCCGGTGGAAAGCTTCGGTCAAAAGGCCTTCGGCACGTTTTACCTCCAGGCAACCGCTTAGAGGTTTGGTGCATATGGACAAGAACAGAAGTTTGAATATTTGGAATGACGTTCTTCAGTAGGCGGGGGTGCAACGGATCGTAAAACTGACGTCGCCGATCCCTGATCACTCTTTCCTGCCGCCGATACCGACTCCCCGCCGATACCGATTCGAGCTGGGAGATTCAAATCGTTTTGGTCGATTTGGTCAACTAGGCTCCAGGCTTCTCTTTACGCACCAAATTATTATTTCATTGAGTTACTCAAAGCATCAACTTGAATATCGTCCGATAACGATCGTCGGTACAACTTCCCGCTGCGATGGTGACTCTGTTATTAGTCGGCGGAGGTGGGCCCGGGTACATATCACGAGTCGACGAGGCTCCGTTACCCCATTAATCTTGAGGCTGATGACATTACTGCCGAGCAAACAAAGCCTCGCTTCATCAGCACGCAGCTCCTCGGGCCCCCGAACCCGCTGACAATTACTGGCGCTCATCGAATAGATCCACTGGCTCGCCTCTCACTCTCTCACTTTCCGTTCGTGTTTCGGCTTCCTCCACATGTAGATGCGTTTGTTTTCCTCCAACTCTTTCTCTTGCGCTTTGACCTTGTCTTTCCTCTTCCTCCTCCCCCCTCCCATCTTTTTTCCTGCCCTCAGTCTCCTTCCCTGTCGCCTTCTCGCCCGTCTCGCTCACGCCGGCTGTCTCCCGCTTTCCTTTACCTGTCGTCCTCGAGGGGTTTAATCATCAGCTTACTGTCGCTCCCTATTTGTGGGAATGTTCGGGCGAGCTCCGGCTTAACTCTTTCTTTTTTTCTTTTTCTCCCGTTCTCTGTAAGTAAGCAACACGAGAGGCGCGCTCGACGAGTCGGAGGACTCCCACACGCCGACTGACGAGCTCCGTTTTGCATATGTCACGCACGTCCTCGACGTGGTACGTGACGAACATGTCTTGTGAGTACACAGACGCGAAGATGAACGGCAGACAGATGCGAAGCTGATGCTTAACTTGCGTTTTGAAACAACAGAGGCAGATCTGGCATCAGTTAGCAGCGGGACTGACAGGCAGAAGGAATGGGAGGATAACAAGATGGCTCAGAGTCACAGCAGCCTGAAAGGTACAGGAACAAATCCTCCTAATTGATATCTCGTAATGAAAGGAGCCGGCGAGGTGCCGACTCTGGATAAAAACGTCCATCCCCGTAATGTCCGGAGATCGTGATCGGCCAGAAAAATCATACCTTCTCTTTTTTTTGTAAGCATTGTGAAGCCGTGACAAGAGGGAGTCCCAAAAATGAGATCTTGTTAAGACTTAGAAGTTGGAATTGCAACAACACATGTTAAACAAAAAAGGCACCGTTTTATTTTTGTTACTACCGTTGCAGCTCTAATGCACCAAAAGAGTTTAGAATTTTTAGCGCGACTACTCAATGTACAGACGTGAATGGTTGCGATTGACGCAAATCTTTCGCCAGCCGACGGAAATAAGGCGAAGGAAACAATTCGCCTCATGTTGAAATACTTCAACTTTGGCGAACAATTCGCCCAAACACGAGGGCGTCAGATGTTACAACGTTTGTGGAATGTCATCAACAAGTATAAAGCAGTACTAGTGGTTAGTTCTTCCGTGGTGGATGGCGGGAATGGTAACTGTTTCCACGGTGTAAAGCCACAGAGATAAGCCCCGCCCCCTCTAAAACACGAATGAAGCGAATAAACCACTTGTCAAGCGAGTAAACTCACGCGAGTGAACGCGAGCATAAGAAGAAGAACCAGTTCAAACTAATTTGGATACCATTTTTACAACTGCTCCACAGAGCGTATCATCCCCGATGAAACTATTTGCTGGCACTCATCAGATTTGAGAGGAGCTCACGCGACGTTGCCATGTTTCCAAGCTCTCCTCAGAAGGTTGAGCAAAGTCCTCCGGGACCTCCACATGTCTTATTCCAGGCCTTCAGGTGGAGATCTCCTTCCGGTAGACATTTGTTATATCAAAGTAGGAAAACAAATCAGAGAAAAGTTGCCTTGTAACCGAGGCAACCCCTCGAGCCTCTGATCTTTTGAATCAGTTGCAAATGTGTTGTGACACTTGCTAAACCAAACTCCTGGGCCCCGTCTGTATTGCAGTATTGTATTTGTGCCTCCTCCGGTTCTTTGCAAAGTTTGTTCGATTTTGCTAGTTACTCTTGCCGAAAATCAAAATATATTCGCAACTATTCGCAACACCCTGCTCACGCTTTACAAACTCAACGTTTGCACTTTTTTTGCATTTAACCTATCGATTTGGAAAAGGCCGAGACGTCTGCAAAGAGAGGTGAGACGTGATAATTACCATTTGTCTCCTATACAATTTAATCGTATTGATTGGTGTTTTTTTTAAGTGTAGCTTGAAGGCAAAGCTGCTACTGGTCTGTCTTTAACCCCAAACCCCCGCGCCACTGTCCATTAAGTAATGAACAGCCTCTATTTTGCTTCCCACCCACTTGGTTTATTGGCGCTGAGATCCCCAGGGGAGCAATAGCTGAGAAATTGAAAATTCATAAGAATGTAAATATTTCACCAACACGTGTGCGCGGCTGGCACGCATCGCAAAACACTCACCAGCATCGTCTCGTCTAAATAAAAATCACCCTTGACACGGTCGTCCTGAGACTGGACGGAATGGAAAAAGGTTGAGGAGGAAACGGCAAAAACGGGGCTTCTGGTGAAAAAAGAAAAAGGTATGGATGTATTTATTGGAGTCAGAAATAGAATCATATATTTTGGTTGGTTGTGCCTCGCTCGTTAAAAAAATAAAGCAGAGCGCTCGGGGGGGGGGGGGGGTGATATTCCAAACTCCCCCCCCCCACTCCCCCCACTCCGTTTCCTACTTCTCCAACAACTTTTATGGAGGCAGATCATTCACTCCATTCGCACATTAAGCGTTTAAAGAGGAACTTGCGTGCCGATTGAAAAATGGATGAAGTCGTACGACGGCACTGAAGCAGTGAGGGCTCAAAATGTCGGCTTTTTAGGGACCGCCTGACAGGAACTTGTTTGCACGTTTCGGTATTCGACCAATCTGAAAGCAAAAGCTGATCATTTATTAACGAGTGTGTATGATTGCGTGACCCCAATCAGTGCTCGCGTTTAGGGATGATGGCTTTCAGTGGATGAGATTTTAGCAATATTTTCTAAGAGATGCAAACCTGGCCAGCTAAAGAAAACTCGGTTTAACTTCCTCTTCAGTCAAAGAACATGCCAGGCTTGACATATCAAGGCCACAGCGAAAAAGGAATGACCCGGGATCCGATAAATATTTTTATTTATTTTGTATTTGGTTTTTTTACCGTGTCTGTGCCCTATTTCGGGTTGTGACTGATTGATCGGCGAGGCTCAGATGGAGAGGCTGACAGAACAAGGCCAGGAGATGCCACGGGGAGAGTGAGATGTGCCAGTAGGTACAGCTGCAAATATCAAGCAAGTCAACTAAACACGAGCTTGAACATGTCAGACGGCTTGCTGAAGCTGCAAGATACAAGAGCTGATCAGCAGACTCTTAAAAAACATGGCTCCAGACTTCAACGGTGAGGTCGGCAACCAATACTTTGCCTTTGGTTTCCCCCTCCACCCCCGACCCCCACCCCACCCCCGTACCCGTTGGCAAGTAATCAATCAGTTCTTTGGACGGGTCATAAATTATGGGCCGGACATTTACCTCTGGATGTTTTGATTCCACTGCTGACCCAATCCCTTTTATTCTGACCACAGCCTGAAGCAAGACGTTCCTTCGCAGCCCCCCACCCCCCACATGTGAACTGCCACTCTTCAGTGTATGCTCATGCAGACTCAGAGTGACTCTGTGACGGTGCATCTTCTCTGCGCAGGGAGTAAAGGATTTCATAGACAAGTTCTGGTATTGTGATATTAGTTATTTTTATTTTCTGACGCCTTGGGCTTTTTTGGCTATCGGCAAATTTCTTTTTTTGCAACCAGTTAAGGGAAGTGACCATATTTGGACATAGAGGCTGTATACAACTCTGGTGACAACCTGTCAATCATAAGGTAACCACACCCTAGGCCTGATGACTAATTCATTTATTGCATCAATGTATGGTTATTTCTTTACCAACTGTTTTGAGGTTAAAAAGGACATGAATAAAGATATATTACTTTATTGTTATGTATATTTAATTGGTTTTAATTCTCGGACTAACATTTGACTTCAGTTCCATTTCAGCCTTTTCTCATATCCTTTTACATCTCATCAGTTTCAAGGCTCCTTAATATTTGCATAAAGTGTAATCAAGTTCGAACAATCAAGTTATCTGCTGTGAGAGAAAATCTTATAAAACACTGACAATTAAGCTGGTTTTGATATTGCATATTAGGCATATATCGCATACAAGAATATGATACATCTCTCATTAAGATAAATTGATTCAATGCAGTTTTATCACGATTTAATAATCAAAGTCTGCGATAACTTCAAAGTTTTAGAGTTTTTACTATATTCCTCAGGAGAACCCAAACTGTCCCGAGTTAAACCTCAAACTAACTGACCCTCCGCCAAAAAAAGACGGTGAGAAAGGATGTCGTACTGCCTTTGAACCGATGTCCTTCTGGTGTGTAACACCTTCCTCCCGAGGTCGAGGAGCTGACAGATCGAGGCCAGCCTGTGATGACGATGGCAAATTAAGATGTATTGCTTCTGTCGGGGTGATGAAATCAGGACATCGCGGGGGGGAGAAACCGGCCCGCCGCTCTCACCGCGAGATCTTCCCCCACGTGCTTCCTCTGGCGGAAGCTTATCTGAGCGCCGCGGCGGAATCCGTTTTACATTCTTTCTGTATTCATGAATTTCCCCCGGATGTGTGTGTGTGTGTGTGTGTGTATGTGTCTGTGTGTGTTCACGTAATGATAAGATTCCTCAATCTTGAGTTTTATTTGCTTCGAGAGGTCTCCGAGGGCCGCCTGTTCATGGGTCGCCATAAATTGCTACATCTTAATCTTAAAGCGAAGGTTGTAAGAAGAATATATATTTCGAGGCATTGCCCGCACTGTTTGTGTAGCCCTCAGCCCTCTCCCACTGGCCTCTGTGAGCCTGCATACAGATTCCAGTTTCTCTCTCCCTTGATCTCCACCGATCCGACAGCCTAATAAAACACAATGTGGGCAGCTGAGCCATATTTGGAAAAAAAAATATCAACACTCTGCGAGGGAGCCGGCGAAAGAAATGGTGATGTAGTCGGGTGTGACTTTCTGCCCTGTACTGATTTATTGGTTTACTTGCTTTTTTTCTTCTTTAAATTCTCCACAAATAGGCTTTCTTGGTAAATCAGATTATTCTTGGATTTACTGTATCTTTCTGCTAACTAGATTTAGAAGAATCTGGCATGATCTTCACGTTATCTGTAGATCAAGTCGGTCTGGCGAGCTGTTCCCAAGTGGCCTTGCTAATGCTGCGTTCACACCAAATGTCAATGTTTCGCGCGAGGAGATTATATGCAAAGTAGAAGATTTGTTCTACTCGGGCGAAAAATTTGCGCGACGCTGCGAAAGCCAATCAGCGTTGAGATGCTCCGCCGTTGATGAATCTAACTGCTGCAGCTGCTATAATGGCGCTGGAAGCGGAAGTTTTTCCAGACGTAGCCGGGGAAAGTCACGAGCTGTGTGAGGCTACGGGTGAAGTTATGTATAAATATATATTTATGAACCCAGATGACGGCGTTAGATGTTCTGACGTTTGTGGGATATCCTCAACAAATAGAAAGCAGAACTAGTGGTTAGTTATTCATGGTGGATGAAGGAAATTATAAGGTTTTGTTAGGGAGCAAAGCAATCAGAGATAAGCAATCTAAGGCGCGATTAAATAAACCACAAATAGTCGTCTGAGTAAAGCATTGTCGGTCCTAGTTTGGAAATGAATGTTTTTTTTTATCCGATTCATTAATTAATCGAAAGAATTCTTGATTATTAAAATAATTGTTGGTTGCAGCCCTACATATGATATCAATGTCATGAACACAAACACAAGGTCGTTAGAAGCCCCAAGGTTTGTGGGACGTCCACGAGTATAAAGCAGAACTAGTTGTTAGTTGTTCCGTGTTGAATGGCGGAAATTATAACTTTGTCCACTGAGATAGGCCACGCCCCCTCTCCGGCACATTGCACGTGAATGAAGTGAATAAACCACAAGTAGTCTGGCTGTAGGGCACTAGACACTCTGATATGGTTGTGACACATAACGTCAGTCATGAATCAGTCCCTTCAAACTCGTCATGCAGCAGCTGTTGCATCAGTCAGAGAGCAAGACGGCGCCAGGTGTCCTCATGCGGCAGCAAACAAAGCCATGAAGCCATTTTCTTCCGTCGAACGAGGAAGGAATCCACCGGCCGGAGAACACGGGCAGTTCCCCGGACCACAACTTCAGAGGGCGCACAGGGGGCTTCTTATATGGGGCCCAACGGATAACTAAACAAGAAGTTACACTACCAACGGCGGCTAAAATGTGTGAGATGAAGCCCGGGACCGAGGCAGCCAATGAACTGAAAGCTATCCCACTCTCAAATGACACCGACGAGGAAGATAACTGGACATGATGTCACAGCTACTGAACAGATAGAGTTCCTGTGAGCGCCTTTATAGTCAGTCAGACCAATCGGCAGCCATTTGGAGTGAAGCTCAGTTAATTGTATAGGTTTGCTATCCTCTGGGAGGGACTTCCTGTCCGGCAAAGGAAGTGTACAACGGGAGAGGAAATATTCAAAGAAGTGGAGCCGGGCTGGAAGTCAGCGACAAAATCACCGGCTTCAAAGAAAAAAACTAAGCTATGGTGGAGGATACAAGACGGAGTAACAAGACATGTTCCCCAAACAACAACAACAACAACAACAACAACCGCTCAGTGGTTATAGTGACAGAGGGTGTCGACTCTAGGACTGGTTGCAGGATCCAGAGAAGTGGGCTAAAAGAGGTAGAAGAGGAACATTGGAGGCAGAATCTTGGCCCTGAACTCTGTGCCGCACGACGTCGCTCTTTTAGAAGAGGGCGTTAGATGTTTGTGTGATGTCCTCAACAAGTATAAAGTAGAACTAGCGGTTAGTTCTTCCGTGGTGGATGGCGTAATTATAACTGTTTCCACGGAGTAAAGCCACAGAGATAAGCCCCGCCCCCTCCAAGGCACGAATAAAGCGAAAGGCCGTCATCCTCCACAGTGACAGCGATGTCACAGTAATTAGGCTTTATTATTATTAATCTTTATTGCTACGTTTTTTCCTGATGATTTGTTCAGAGCTCCAAAGATTTGAATAAGTAGCAAGAACTTCCTTATTTAAAAAATGAAGCTTTTTTAAATGTATTTTTGCTTAAATGTCTGGATCTATTAGCACCATGCTGGTCATTTTATGAAAATACAATATTATAAATTCTGTCATGTAAGGGATCTGTGATCCCAAAAAGTTTGAGACCCCCACTACATAGTTACAATAAGTAAATGGCTTTTCCAGTAACAGTGATCACTACGAGCGTTCTCCACAGGTTTTTACCGACGTGTCTAACACTTCATAACTCACGTCATTTACCTGTTTGGTGGAGCTCCACATTGAGAACATTAATTAGGCTGCCAGTCAATGGCGGTTCTGCTTTCTCTGCTGCCAGACGGAGAACCGCCGGTCTTTGAGTTCTAGTGATTGCTAACTTTGGGTGCACGCAAACGTTAAAAAGCAAAAACTAATTAGACGTATTTCGATAAAGGATTGACGTGGCTTCAGAAAAAATTAATGATTTCCAGTATTTTTGATTAACCTAAATGTTTGACTTGTTTAAATGTGTTTCGACAACTTTAAAATAGTCTAAAATTAGAAATAGATGTAAGATGTATGAAAGACTTAATCGTGCACAGAAACTGTAGAATGAGGAAAAGCGTAAACTCGGAGAGAAACCTCAGTGTTCTGTTTATGATGATCATCATTCAGATAGGACCAGCGTGTGGACTCAACGCATTCCTTCCCTCCTGTTTTCTCAGGGTTACCGTGGAAACTATCCAGCGGCAGCCACGCGCCTCACCGTGTCTCTGTGGCTGCTTCCCCTCCGCCTCCTGCTGTGCTTCTCCTCCGCGGTCCGCCGTCCTCTACGTGCACAGACACCAAAACAACCCGCGATCTCCGCCGGATGTAAATAGCAGATTTACCCCCAACATAGGGCACCGGAGGAAGTTGGGGATGCTGTTGTGCTGAAGGCAAGGCCCTCCAGGGTGCATGAGATCATGGACGGTTGAAAAAAAAAAAAAATGATGATGCAATGAGCTCATCTTCTCTGCTCTGGACTTTTTTATTTCCGACCGATTGACCCTAATTAACATTAAACTGAGACAGGATTAGTGCCTTGGGTGCAGGGCTGCAGAGGTGAAGGTGCATAAGAAGCTGCCAAGCTGAATATATATATATATATATATATATATATATATATATATATATATATATATATATATATATATATAGTGTCATGTGCAGACCTTATAGGGTTAATCCTGTCACTGATTTGATGGGCAAAGAGAACAACCAATTAGAGGTACTGAAGATGACACGTGACAAATAAAGTATTGCGTCTGACAGCGAGAGGTCCACTGAAGCAAAGTGTTTTTTTTTTGTGTTTTTTTTTTAAAGCCAGTAATGGTGGAGATCCAACAGATGGAAAAACCTGACAAAATATCCCCCTCGGTCCGCTTTTCTCCGGCAAGTGTTCGAGGCTTGGTTCTGGCTCAGTCCATTTTTACATCAGCAGTAAAACAAAATGTGTTTTCCGAGTCACGATTATGTAAATTTAAATAAGGCGAATGTTCGGTTCAGACAACTCGCCATTAGACAAATAGCCAGAGCCTCCCGAATGAAAGAAACTAAATATCGAATGGGAGCAGGACTCAAAAGCTGGTTAACAAATACAAGGTATTTACTTGGAGGAGGTTCCGGTACACGGGTAGTTACACAAGGGTAAATCACTGGTAGGCTCATAGAATATTAAGAGGCAAACTGGCACTGGAACATGACCCGTTTATCAATCAGCATTCTTCTCTGTATCCTTGGGTTCTCGTGGACAGAGGAGACTTGTGCGTACTCTGGCCAGCCGGTATCCCAGAATGCATTTCGAACCAGCAACCAGAAACAATAGCGGAGGAGAAAATACACAACTGATAATTGACTTCTTCTAAATACTATTATTGTCGAGTCACGGAATGTTATTTTAGGATGTTTTCAGGCGAGAAGTTAGCTGGAAAAGTTAAAAAAATATAATCTGTTGTCAATTTGTTATGATTCAACCTGATAAAGATATGCGGCGGAGATTTGAGGTTCTGCACGCGGGGCCAGTGAGCGCCACAGCGCCGAGCGGTCAGTGCGCTGTGTGGCGGCCGAGAGCAGCCTGATCTCATATATATATATACACAGTCTGATCTTGGCAGGACTTTTTTTGATTTAAATGCTCTGCTGGCTCTGATGTCTCCGTAGCGTTTACACATGAGATATAATTTGGTTTGAAGAGCACAAAGGGTTTATTATTTATTCACTGTAACGTTAAATCAGTTTGACTGAGTGTTAAGATTCATAACTTAATATTTTAATTAAACTTTAACGTTGAACTACAGCTGTGTCTTTTTACATTTTACCGAATTGTTTGCAATTACGTGCGTAATATAACTATATATGGGTGACCGTAAGAAAGGTGAACCATTAAACTTACACATGAACAAAATAAACCAGAAATATCTGGTGCAGCTAATTACTGCCTTAGTAATATATTTACATTATTGATATTAGGTTTTAATATGCGCAAAACTAGTACATTTGTATTTACAGCTAAATAACTTTCAGAACACAAATGCTGTCCTGTGGCGTGACATGGAAAATCTGATTTTTAAACGGCAGTTACATGGACAACTATAGGGGTCCTTAGTCAACCCCCTCTAACAGGAAGCCCCCCAGATGTTGGATTGAACAGTGAAGGTTAAAGGGTGAGGGTTTAACTCTGATTAATTTCATAAATTTCACTGTTTCTGTCAGACAATGAATGTGTCATTTTTTGAGAGTCCTGTCGTGTGACAGCTGTAGTTCAAAATTTGTGAAAAATATATTTCTTAAATTAAACATGAGTGATGAAAGTGAATAATCAAAAAAGAAAACAGCTGTGAAAAATAATCATATGCAGAATTTGAACACTCTGAAAGAGTACTTCTTAAACTTTAAACATACCTAATTTGTACTTGAAAGCAATAATAGTACAATATTTAAATTTGTGTCATAGTGGCATGTCACAACGCAGGACAAATTGTATAAGAAAAGCTTAAAAAATAATGAAATTATACAAAAAACAGAACACTAGCAGTTTAGAAAAAATTCAGCATTTGAACATTATAATTTCATACAACTATAATCCTCATTAGAACTTTATTTAAAAAAATACTGTTTCACTCTTATTTGTCAACTACCCATATATATGTATATCTACATACAAATATATAAATACAGATATATATGGATGTAGATATAAAATAATGATTATATATACACAGATTTTTATATAAACTATATATTTCTATATATATATATATATTTAAATGCAGTTTTTGAACAAAATATATAACATTCTATGTATATGATTATTTTATTTTGAATTGTGTGTATATAAATACATATATATGTATATATATATATATATATGTACATACACACATCGACACACACAATCAAAAAAAAAATAATTACATTTAAAGGATAATGAAAAAAGCAGGGTTTTGATATTTTGTTTGAGAAAAAAATATTTTACAGTGAATAAATGGAGTCTGTGAGTGACAGAAAATCAATGCCACCCGGGACAAGAGAAAGAGCTCGTAGGGGCACATTGCTTAAAGCCCAACAATAAAGCCATACATTCTTGGGGAATTTGATTTTTTTTCATAAATGAATGCATCTATCAGAAGATAGAGTAATTTCCACCAGCAAGGTACATGAATAATGACATGTACATATTCATATGGTAAATTCTTTATACAATTCAAATATTCACCATGGGCGTTCAGTATGGAAATGGTCCGCGGGTGATTTCCCCGAGTCGACATGTGCTGCCAACACACTTTCACAACATTGCCTTGATTACATTTTTTTATGTGCGTAGAAATGTGTCTCCTACTTGAGAGATTTATGCTGGCACAAAAAAAAAGGCAATACCAACAAATGTAAAAGATGAATGCATAGTTTGTGTGGAGGGAACAGCACCAAACCAAGCCCACCGAAATTGCGTCAAAAACCCCAAAGTGTGTGTGTGTGTGTGGGGAGGGGGAGGGGTACATCTGAATCAGCAGTTTACTCACCAGCCAGCTAATTAGCACTTTTAATGACTGGGCAAAAAGTCACTTTCAACTAGCGACTGTCAAAACATGCTCGACGTGCAACATCACAGAATGTGCCGACCGGTTTAGCGGTGCGCTGTGATCAACCACAGTAAAGTCACTGCTGGGTTTGAAGTTTCAAACTTTTTAATTCAACAAATTCAGACTTTTCTGTTGTTTTGTTTTGTTCGTAGAGGCCAGGAGAGGTTACCCTGCATGTCCAATGGCGGCTTTAATTGCTGGTGGGAGCGCGGCCACAGTCCATTGTCTCCGAGCGGTGGTAACTGCTACTATTCCTCCCACCGATTATTCATATCGAAGGACAAAAAGCCTCAGTTTACTTGGGTTTATTTCTCCTCTGGTACTCATTCCTGTGGTCAGTGTCCACTCACACAGAGAGGACTCTGTGGAGGAGTCGTGGGGAAGCAGAACCCATAATGCTTTGTCATAACCTTTCGGGGGGAGGGGTTCCGTCGGCATACGTCCGATTGAGCGGGGTGAACGTTCATGTTCAGAGCGGACCCGATGAGGGGACTTAGTCCATGACTTAAATGGTGGAAAGTTTCCTGCTTCTCAATTGTGGGAATCTTTGCAATGCTAAACTTCCTCTGAAAGTGGAAGCCGAAATTATTGTTGCAGAAAGCCGATATGAACGGGAGGCGGTTATAAAATGTGCAAAATATCCCTGCCAGAGCAAACACAGCCGCGGTCCGTCCCGGAGGGCGACTTTATTTCCTCACACTTTATGGCACAACACCGAAAAAGGGTAAATTCCTAATAAGGCGGCCCGGGGGTTCTCCGACACTAACGAGTGGCTGCGGGGTCCTGTGGCTAAAATGTACTGTCAGTCCGAGACTATCCATCCTCCTTTCTCAAATTGCTTCTAAGCTGCTTCACAGGGAAAGCAATTTGGTGAGAGAAAATGCGAGCCACTGTAAAAAGGTAGAGGCGGGGCGGGGGAGGGGGGATTTAAATGGCCCCCAACCCACCACTTGCACGCACGCACACACACACACACACACACACACACACACACACACAAAAAGCAGATACACTGTTGAAATGATGTTATGTCAAAAGAGGTTGATGGGCTAAGGAAAATAACAGAATCTCAGTGTGCCTCCTCCCAAAATGAGGCTTTACAGCTTCATGGTTCCAACTTCGACGAGAACATTAAGACTGTTTGGTTGAAAATAATAATAAATAATTGTCTGTTCTGTGTCTCTTTAAGGTCTTTAAAACACTTACAGATGATTACCCCGGGGGTAGCCGAAGACGAGATGTTGGAGAGGAGGATACATTACTACACTCAGGAGTGGAAAATTATTATTTAAATTTTTTTTTTTTTTTTGTATTGTTTGTATTTCATTATTTTGTCATGCATTCCATTCATTATCAGCCTTATTTCCGCTCTTCTCCTTGTTGTTCTTGGAGTGAGCACCATGTGATGTGTGTTGTTCTCTAGACATAAAGCTGAACAATTTAAAAAGAGTGAATGAATGAAAAGTATGTATTATATATACAAAGTAAAAAGGGACAATATGTAAGTGGAGAGAGGAGGAAGCACTTTGAGCAAATTATAGTTGAATTCAATGTTTATCCTCGACTGAGAGTCTGACATTTAGAGGGTCAGGAGCAATGAACGGTCCAGTGGAAGAAGGACAGTGAGGCGTTGCTCAGGTAACGGACACTGTAGTAACTGTATAATAACAGAAATAGTTCATCTGTAAAAACAGTATTATGATAAAATGTAATGTAATGTAATAAACTTAAATAAATCCACTTGATGTTTTCACAGAAACACAGAAGAAGACATCAGAGAGGGAATTATGACTTCTTACCCGAAGCTTTAAGAAGCTAATGTTACATCAATTAAAGAACTAATGACGACAACCATTTTCATCAAAGCAAATATATGAATCCAACAAAAGAAAAAGAAAACTATCATGTATTTCTATTCACATTGAATATTCTGCAAAACAACCTCAGTAGTTGACAATAACAAAGTCGAAAAGATAACATTTAGAATGTGTGATGGCTGGACTATTGAAGTTATTTTTTGGGGCAATTTTGTTCGATAAGAAAATCAGACGTTGAACAAAATAATAAAAAAATATGCGAACAAAATTGAAATTGGTGCCTCTCTAACTCTAAAGGATCTGGACCAATCAGTACATGACACACGGAGCATGCCCCGTACTGAACACGGTGATTATCCAATACTAAAACGATGGATATCGAGTGGAATATCCAATTAATTCCAACATTAGACGGCGTAACCATCCGGAGACGTGATGAACACAGATCTGTGCTGTACCCAGTAAAGTTCCTTAAACCTAAAGGCCGTCTCGCCAGATTGTCAACTGAAAGGAAAGCCAATGTGACCTCCACCCTCTGTGGTGTGTTTACATCACGGTTTCCAAGCACATGGCAGAATGTCCCCTACACACACGGCACACACAAACAAACACACACACACACACACACACACACACACAAACACACACACACACACACACACCACGTCCACCGCAGACATGGGGGTTTTGATGCTTCCATGAGCCTTCTGTTCTGTTTATTTTTTTAAGATTCGAAGCTGGCAGTCCGTGTTCACGGAAGAGGTTTTGTTAAACAGACAAAAGAGAAGGAAACAAAAAATAATAGATGAATGAAAGGCTGCAGCTTCTCCAGTGTTTATTTACACTCGGGCCTCGGGCCTTTAAAAGGGAACTACAATAGTACTGCAAACATCCCCGGAATCCATCGGTCTGTCAATTAAAAAACACATTATATTATATTAAATTCTATACACACACTGCAGTGCTTTTTTAAGTAATTAATACTTCTCCTGTGTCTACTTTGTCTCGTCTCTGTGGAGAGCTGCACATGCTCAGTAGCGATGAGGCAGAGGTGCGAGCGGAGAGTGTAGAGTTAGCCACAGCTCGCAAAATGTCAGATGATATAAAATAAGTTATATGTGGCATTTATTCTCTGTATTTATTTGTTTGAAAACTAAGCCAGGCCATAGCAACGATGATAGCAATCATATTACATCCATACAGATATGGAGCTGTTTAATAATAATAATAATAATAATAATAATAATAATAATAATAATAATAATAATAATAATAATAATAATAATAATAATAATAATAATAATATGGTCAGATATCGGAATTGGTAACGGCAAGGGAAATAAATGTTTTGGAACGTCTGTAATTTTAAGTCTGACAGAGCAAGTTAAGTACTGGGTTATAAACAAAATGTGTGATCAGGTATGAAAGGTTTATGGTAGGTCAAGAAACAAACAAAAAAAGTCAACACTTTCAGATGTTGTCCAGGCAATTGTTTTTAGAAATCTACTTACCCAAAGTCCTTTTTTACTTGTCCGACCCACAATGTTTTATTTATTTGCGGTTGTCAAATAACAAGAGTAAACTGTCATGTTTAATCTTTTGAATCTTTAAATCTTGATCGGTACTGATCATGAGATTAACAGAGATGAATAAGCAATCTAAAAGACCTCATCTCTCTAAAACAAAATGTTTCACTACTTTCTGACACTTGGAGTCTGAACCCTAATTAGATGATTCAAAAGGAAAAAAATAATTGTTGCAGTTTGCATAACTGCAGGTATTGTTTAAGTCGGTTGGACAACAAACTTAAAAACCTGAATGCGGTTTATTTAAAGCTCAGCAGGTATGATATTAACTCTTCTGGGTTCTGGCTTCAAGTTTTACAGTATTAAGTTTGTGGAAAAATTAAACCTCCGCGATTGTCATGACCGTCTAGGGCAGAGGTAGCCAACACAGTGTCCGCAGGGACCACGTGAGTCGCCCGCACGGCATGTCATGGCTTTAAAATCATCAACATTGAGCTCCGTCAAAAAAGAAAGAAAAAAGGCCATAATCCCCGGGCACTAGGACCTGGGGGGAGGCTGCTCCGCTGGCTTTCTCACTCTCAAAGAGACAGGATTACAGCCAATTAGTTTAACTTAAAGTAAACGATGCACAAAGTGAACTGTAAATCCAGGTAGTTACAGAGTGTCATAGTTGTTAATGAGTGTAATATTTTTCTCCATTGAATGGTAAATTAGACACTGAACTAGTTCATCTTTATCTCAGTGATAAAGTCCAAAAGAGCAGAATTTCAGAGTCATAGTGATAAAATATCCCTTTGACTTCTGAATTCTGTGTCCAACAATTGATCCAGGGCTTTAAAAGAAAATGCTGCGCGCCAAAGGCCCCTCTGCTTATTAATATGAGGGCCTGAACACTGACAGTGGGGCAGAGGACCTATTGTTCTTGAAATCTCTAGTATTACTGTACGTATCTTCGGCACAATCTATGTTCTTCATCAGAATGTTGGGCAGAACAATCAAAGTAACGTAGTTATAAAAGCTTTAGGTTTCATCAAATCACGAGGATGTTGTGTGGTGGCTCATTATTAAAAAAAATGTTTTTCGGATTATTTTATACCCTTGAAGTAGCCCTCGGTCTCAAAAAGGTTGGTGACCCCTGGTCTAGGGGATGAGGATGCTGGACATGTAATCAGTACAAATCCAGTTGCACGTCACACCCTCCCTTAAATAGATCTGCTGCTCAAGTCCTCAGTCACATCTGTCACGAGAGAGAAAACTGCAGCATCCATGTCAAAATAAAAATAAATATTTAAAAAGGCTTTTTTAAAAACAGGCAGTTGTTGTGAAAAGATACGGATGAGATGGCTCAGGGACTTTTATTCAACAGCAAACACACCCGCAGGTTGATTGCCGCCTTGGGGCCAATAAGAATAAAGACTAAATTACAACTAATTCATCACGTAAAAATTACGCAAACTTGACAAAAGTGTGTGTTCAAGTGTAATATTGCGAACCACACAGTGCTCTTAGTAGCAGGGGGAGATCCTCACATCAGCAGCGGCCAATCAGCACCTCGGACAGCGGCTAATCAGCACCTCGGACAGCGGCTAATCAGCACCTCGGACAGCCGCCGTCCGCGATGCAAACTTTGTGTCGCCTGTCTCTCAAAGTCACCGCTCCTCGAACATCACTGACCGCCCGGTGAAAGTGGACTTACTTCCGTCTCAATCTGGAGTCAAGTGTCGTTTCATTAAAGCTGGTAAAAAGTGACAGGGACGGCGTGAACCATGACTGAAGTCAATGACAGGCACAGAAGGGAAAAACAAAAATGGAGACGCGTATGAAGTTGAACAAACGTGACAGGAGTTTGGCTGTATATTCCGCCGTTACTGTGCGTGCGCGTGCGCGTTCACTCGCAAGTAGTTGCCCAACACATGTAGCTTAGCTAACCGAGCCAGGCGCGTGAAGGCATCCAAGGGACGCTGTAGTCTGACACGTGTATGGTTAATAAAACAATGGGGGGATATATATATATATATATATATATATATATATATATATATATATATATATATATAGCGTTATATATTATTTTGTTAGCATATGGATGCTATGCGGCCTATTATTGCAATTGGAAGTGCTAAGTGTTGACTTAGCTTATCAATACCAGCTGCTGAAGTAATTAACAGCCCTTGGTTGACGTACTTATGACACATACACGCTGCGTAATGGCGTTAGTTGTCAATAATGGTTGTTATATAGCCAAAAGAGTCTTTCGAAGAAATGGAAACATGGAAGAGGACCAGGCCTAAGCTAACAAGACAGGTGCTTCGGTGTAAAACATTAAGAGTGAGCGGAGGACCGGGGAGAAGGGGGGGGGGGGGGAGGGGGGGGGCTAATGAGCGGCGGACACACGCGTCGCGTTTCAGGCACTCACCGAGGACGAAGAACGGCAGCTCGGTGTTCTCCAGGTCGTCCACCACCACCACGTCGCCGGGGAAATCGTTCCGCACGGAGAACAGCAGCTTGGGCTCGGAGGCCGACGGACTGTGCATGATGCTCAGGTCGTTCTCCCGCAGAAACGGCAGCGCCGACACGGTGACGCTCTTCATCTTGCACTCCGTGTCCTGGTTCTGGTCCTCGTCGCCGTTCAGACCTCGGACTCCGGGCGCGAGGGCGGCCATGAGGACCCACGCGAGCCCCAGCAGCAGCAGCAGCGGACGCGGCAGCGGTGTCGGCCCCATGTTGACGCTCGCCATCTCCGTCGCTCTGGTTTCCTTCTCTCGCTCCCCCCCTCCTCCTCCTTCTCCTCCTCCTCCCTTCGCTGTTTCTCTTGCTTCGGTCTCGCGGACCAGCTGGATGAGAGAGAGAGAAGCAGAGTGAGCGAGAGCGCGAGTGACGAGGCGCTTGCGGTATTGAAAACAAACGCTCCTTGTTTCACACAATAATCACGTGTTTGTTTACCTTTTTTGTTGTATACGACACTGAACATTGACTGTGTGGCAGTCGATAATGACCCCTTGTACTGTAATTGATCGATAAACTGTCCAAATGGCTCAGTAATGGCCAAGCATAGATCTCTAACGGGACCCGTCACCAAAAACAACGTCAGGGGTGGGCAACCCTGAGGATTTGACAACAAAATTATATATATATATATATATATATATATATATATATATATATATATATATATTGTATAATTGTATTTATTCATTTTATATAAATATATTTTATAGCGTTTCCGAACTCCTCTGTCTCTAGTCTAAAGGCCACTATGGTGGTTACAGGACGACCATTCTGCTCTGTCATTCACAAATATGGCAGATGGTTGGGGTTCAGGACCTGCATAGTTGTCCCATTATTTGACCGGTGTATTTTGTTCTATTCTTTATAAAAGTTTGATTTAGTTATAACCTGTAAATATATATATATATATATATATATATATATATATATATATATATATATATATATATATATATATATATAGAGAGAGAGAGAGAGAGAGAGAGAGAGAGCGTGATCTTGGAGAGTTTTTTATGTTGGAATTACAAACTGATGAGTAAATAAAATACTGTAAAGTAACTGTTCCTCTGTTTTATTATAGAGCTCAAGCAATGACTAAGTGTTGCATGATCTGCATGATAATTTATTGTTCGATATGATCTTGAAGTATAATGTTCCTGTTTATGTTTAGATGGAACATCCAACATTCTCTCTCCAGAGGTCAGCAGGTCGCTGGGCTCAGATGGAGATCCAGCTCTTAGAGTTGACCCAGTGGACCCTGACCCAGTGGACCCTGACCCAGTGTATGAGTTCACCATGGAACTTTTCTGGTGTTTTATAATCTCTACTGTGTTGTATTGTTTGATAAAGAGTTGAAAAACATTCTGTATGTTGGCCATGTTCTCTCCGCTGTTGCCCTCCAGCCAATGGGCTGTCCTCTGCCCTTCCTCCCTTCCCGCATCCTCCTCCTCCTCCAGATGGGGGGCAGCCCGGCCCAACCTCTGCTGGCCTTCGCCCTCCTCCTCCTTCTCCTGCTAGTCATCCTCCTCTTCCTGGACCAGCCATGTCGAGGTCCACAACCTAAAGCCAGTGTGTTCAGCCCGAAGACTCGATGCCGACCAGACTCTGAAACCTGTGGAGGAGTAGAGGGAGAACACTAAACAAAGACTTGTATTTATTTATTCATTCATATTATGTGACAGTTTTATTTCATTTATTTAAAGTGTTCTTTTTCCATAATAAAAATAAGTATTGCGAAATATGCGCTTTGTTTGAAGCTCTATTATTTCTTATATTATTTTTAAAAATAATACAAGCTCAACACATTGTTATTGAAATAGTGACATAAGAATGATAACTTAATTTAAAAGTTAGACAAAATTAATTCAAAATTGTTGTGGCTCAAGGCGGCGCCGGACCCCGTGACCCTCTATTGGCCAGCCGCCACTGGATATAACTTAATTCTCAAGGTTGTATATATATATATATATATATATATATATATATATATATATAAATTGTCTATATATATATACATATATATATATATATATATATAGACCATTGATTGGCAGTTGCTTACCTACCTCCTGTAACCACAACCTATCATCTGCTTAGCACATGCTGAGCTCAGCAGAAAGCATTGAGGCGCCTTTGTTACTGCTGACAAGGGCAGATCCCCCCCAGGGGAATGTAGGCATCTTTAACGAATATATATCATCACAAAATTTACATAAAAGCGATTGATTTTGTTGTGTTAAAAGTTTTAATGAAATGTTATGATTACCTCAGCAAATGAGGCATTATCTTATTAGGTTTGTGCTAATTTGCATACATTTCCTGAACAGAAATCGGTCTTCCCCAGTTGATTGAAACCAATCAGCAGGGCCATGACAGGAGGCCGACCCACCGGAGGAGGCATCAGACCCAGCCAGGTCCGATGACCCTATGAGACGTGAAGTCACAAGGACTCCGGGGAGGAAGTAGAGTTAGTAATGTGTGATTGAGAGATGAACATTCATCCATAAGGACGAAGAAGAGGAAAGAGGTGCTCATTGTATCCTAAAACATCCCCCAGCAGGCTATACGCCTGTATCAGTATATCTAGGTCCCCTCTCCTCTATGCACAAACTTCTGTATTTGGATTAGAAACATTGTTGTGATACTTAAAAAAATAATTGGTAATCCAGAAGAAAACCACTCAAAACTGTATTAATGTAACAATTAACTTTTGTTGTATGGGGAGGTGATTTTTAGGAGACCAGGCTGTCCCATTACACTTACTAATTTGATCCATTGTTCATATAAAAATATTGATTAGTGCAGTTTTACGGCAATAACTTAAATCAAATTTCACTTTCTGCTGATATTTTTTTACAATGAAGACATCAAGAAAACAGTCAACAAGCACATCACGTACAGAGTAAAACTCTATTGTTAGCTTATTGGGACTAAAATCTGCTGAGGGCTTTAAGACTCTAAATCCCACGACTCTTTTGACGATTTGGATTTGGATGCAAAGCTTATATGAAAAGAAGATTGTGTTTTCTGTGTCACCACTGTCCGTATATTTAATATATAAGCAGCCCTGTGGTCTCCTATTAACCGCCCTTCCTCTCCTAGTCTTCTTCCATCGTCAGAAATATTTTTAAAGTCCAAAATAGGGCAATGTTTGGGATCTAAGCTCAAATAAATAAATAAATAAATAAATAAATAGAAAACAAGACCAAGAGAGGCGAGTGGATCGGCCTCTGCCAGCCACAGAGAAATCATAAAAAGCTAACAGTGATTGAAGATAATAAGTGGAGCAAACAGTGCCCAGACTATCACTCATTCATTCGTTATTGATGGTGGTTCTTAAAAAACACTGGAAAATGCTTCAGTATTCAAATAAGATCAAGGGTGTTTCGATGTGTTTGCCCTTTTTTTCTTTTTTTTTCTGTGCTGTTGGACAGTCCAGAATAACTAAGTAATAACAACAAAGATAAGGACAGAGTGAAACTTTTCTGGTACATTGGTCTCAGAGAAACGCAAAAAAATATCATTTGGATGATTTTCACTGTGTCAGCATTACCTGAAATGGCAGTTCTCTGTGCAGTTTAAAGGATAACGCTGCTGATGTTCTAAATGTTTCTTCAAGTCAACAAATTCCAAAAAAAGACCAGAAGTACCATTGATCGTATTCCCACCAGAAGAATAGTCCATGTATTCAAAGCTGGATGTATCTTATTTCCCTGTGCCATTGAGCTCCATTGCTGTCCAACATGTATGACAAACACTATGTTACCCTGAGTGACATGTTCCTTTATTACCTTGATCACAATATATACTTAAAATATTAATAAATGCAATATGTATATCTGTGTGATTAACATTTGCACCATGCATGTGTGTCTTTGGGGCTAACGTTAATAATTACACCATACATAAACTAATCGCACACCTAATTTGATGCTAACACGTAATTCCATGACCAAAACAAAGAAAACAAGGTTAGCGAGTGCATTTCAGCTAACGTCATGGCTATTTATCGTGCAAATTGACGGAGGAAACAAACTCCCATGAATGAAGGGGCAACAGGGTTGGGCAAGCATTCTAAATAACCCATTAAATCTGTTTCAAATATTATATTTGTTGTCATTTTCTGGACGGAAATCTATGATTTTGTGTTACAGTAAACAATATTTTAGCCCTGCTGGTTAAATGTTCAGGCTTAAAGAGTGCGGCACATGTATCGCTCCCCTCTCTTGCAGTGAGAGAAATTGCATAAAAATCCCTGAGCTATGTCTAACTTAGGTGATGCTACAGCTACCTCCAAGCCCCTCCCCCTGGATGCAGCTGGGCAGTTTCAAATCAAGACGGGGAGAGAATCCTCTTGGGTCGCTCTCCGGCCTTTGGAATGAGCTTGGGAGGTTGGTGTCGGAGAGTAGATGAGAAGTCGTAAACATTGAGAAGGGAGGTGAAGCGTTGAGAAAGGAGGTAAAAAAAACGAGAAAGGAGTTATATCATTGAGAAAGGAGGTAAAGCATTGAGAAAGTAGGTAAAGCATTGAGAAATGAGTTACATCATTGAGAAAGGAGGTAACACGTTGAGAAAGGAGGTGAAGCATTTAGAAAGGAGGTAGAGCATTGAGAAAGGAGGTAACATGTTGAGAAAGGAGGTAGAGCATTGCTGGTTTGGTCGACAGTCAGAAGAATACAGAATAATACCAGCCTTAGAGATTCCTTTTAATAATGCATTACATGCAGTAGTAATAATAAGAATAACTCAAACTGATATAGCGTATTTCTGAATACACAAAGTATGTATGGCGTCTTCGCTGTGATCTTTACCGTCACTGTTCTGCAGCTCGAGGGGGGGGGGGTGGGGCTCCCACCTTCTCCGTCAGAGCGTGAGCTGCACAGAACTTCCCTGTAGAGGAATCCCTAAAACGTCCCATTCTGTTTCTCCAATTACTTTAGCACTAATTGAGTCTTAAGACTTCCTCTCTTCGGGGAGAATGACGTATAGCGCGGACCCTTCGACTCGATGCATTACACAGTGATGAACAGAGCAGATGAGCGAGCGGGCCCGACTCTCGCCCCGGATTATTCAGGGATCCGGTGTTCGTGATCAAAGGGGCAAAGACTCGGAGAGAGAAAGACAAAATAGTTTTTTTCCCGTGAATGCGAGCGCCAGGCGGAGATGAAATCTAATAGATTCGCCCGCATGAGTTCTGGGTCGCTGCCGATAATCAAAAGCGCTGGAATGGCATGGATAAGGGGAGGAGAGTGAGGAGAAGAAAGAAAGTCAGTGAAAGCCGAGACAGGGAAAGAGAGAGAGAGGGAGGGGAAGAAGAGAGCACATACATCAGGGGCTGTGACTAGCAGGTGCAGCGGTGGTTGGGGGGTGGGGTGTGGGGGGCGGCCAAGGGGCCTGATCAAGAGAAAGATCTCCCTGTTTTCATCTTGAGACTTCTTCTTCCCCCGTTGCCAAACTACAGCAAGGCTTCATCTTCCCCGGCCCGCTCGCCCCTCAGACTCTGCGTGGGCTGTAAAGTTGATTAGGGTCTGAAAAAGGAAAGGAAATACAATTTTTAAAAAGGCCGTTGTTATCGTGCCGCTGGAGCTCCAATAACTGGCTCAGAATCATCCTGCGGCGATTGCAGCCACAGCCCTTTAAAAAAAAGGAGCAAATGTGCCACTTCAGACAAACCGGGGCTGGATTACCTTTCAGCCCTTTAACCCTCTGCTGGAGGATTGCAACGGCATGAACATTTTACAGTTACATAATCCCCTGTTCATGTCTGTGTGGGTATGCCCTTTATGCAATGGGTTCCTTTCACTGTGTGGAAAGCACTTTTGCCATGATGCACGTTGTTACAATAATAATAAGAACCATTTTCATCACAGAAAGCTCAATCTTAAGCCTACCTATGGATTTAAAACAATATGCAGTTTACTTTGGAGCTTACTCCACAAATCCTCTTATGCAGTTGTCAATCAAAAATAATCTCTCACAGACGTCGGCTGTTACAAAATTGAGCCATTGCAGTCTTTTTCGGCCTTTTGAAGAGGAAAAAACAAACATAATATAGTGCTTTTGTTCCTTTCTGCTTTGAATGTGTTGGTGTCTAGTAATACGAGCAATCAAACCCCCTGCAGTGTGAAGCATGTTTACGTCACACAACTCATGGTTGGGTTGAAGAGAAAGATTGTGTTCAGGAAGTGGCATTACTTTAGTATCAAACTTTTGTGATGAAAAATTTAAGGCAGCCTTGGTAATCTTGAGACATCAGCAAGAGCACGCAAGTTGGGGTTTATTCGCTTCATTCGCGCCTTAGATGAGACGGGGCTTATCTCTGTTGCTTTACTCCGTGGAAACAGTTATCAGTTTCGCCATCCGCCACGAAAGAATTAACCACTAGGTCTGCTTCATACTTGTTGTGGACATCCCACAAACAATAGAACATCCAACGCCCTCGTGTTTGGGTTCATAACATTAATATCATATACATATATATTGATACATAACATCACCCGTAAGCTTGGTGACTTTCACGACTTAGAGCGGTAGCAGCAGCCAGTTAGATTCAACAACGGCGGGCACATTTTTCCATTTGCGCAATACGCCTAATTCGCGTTGTCCACCGATAATTTTTGGCAATCGCAACCATTCATGTCTCTGCAATTGAGTTTTTATGGGATTTACGCTTTTGGTGTTAACGCAGCATAACGTGTTCACTATGAACACAGCTAGCACGTTCAATCTCTGCATTCGGCCCGAATGAAATGATCGGACCGCCTGTTTACAGTTCTGCAACTGATACAGGACCTTTTTTTTTGTCATTGATAAATGAATTGAAAAAAAAAAGTGTTTGAAAAAAAAAAAGATGACCAACCCTGCGTTTAATATCTGGCTTTGGGTGAATGTTCCGAACTCCAACCTAAACCTGTAACTCTCTATAACGCGCCACCTGTCCTGGCTCAAGGTTAGAGGTTAGATTGATCACATACATATTGATTACGCAGCTCATAAACAAAATTACATCAAATTAATTTTTAAAACAGTTTATGCGAACAGCCCGATGAGTTTGAACATATCTCAATAAAAATGACTTTCTACAGCATTTGCACTGTAGCAACCACAGTGTGGATACAGTTTGAAAAAGATTATTGCTTATGGCTATTTATATATGTGCTCATGAGTCATCGAAACATTGCTGCTATGATACCAATATACTTTCAAAATATCACTTTTTTACACAACCTTTCGTCGTGCTCTGGTCTGCTAGAGCATTGTAGCGTTGTAGAAGAAAGCTCTCAGTAACATCTCAGTAATGTCTCAATAAGAGGTCCATATGTATTGGTGGCAGCTGTGGGGGGGTGGGATCTGTAATTGTCTAATTGGTGCCTGATTACCAATCAGCCAGAGCCGGGGCCAATTAGAGACCCCACCCCCCACAGCTGCCACAGTATTGTAGTAGCCTAGCGGTTGTATTAACGTCTGATGTGTCGTCAACAACTGACCCTCAAATGAAATGAAGAAAGGTCAATTGAATAACGTCGAAAACAATATTCATTATCGGTTTTCAATTTTAACTGGATGAATTATTGATAATACGTGCTCTACTAATGAATACATATATGTCCTGCTCTCATTTCAACAGAAATAAGTGCTGTATTTGAAAAAGAAAGCTTTTGAATGTGTCTTTGCTTGGAAGCGTTATATTAAATATTTTCAGGTATGAAATGATGTCAACCTTAAAAAAAGCGAGGATTATTATATTCTTCTCATCTTCTAATGAGAGACGTTTATGTGCCGGCACTTTATCCGAGCCTTCATTTTGGTTCGTTAGTGGATAAGGTTGGGCTATGTCTCATTGCCCTTATTAATGATTGTCTCTGAACATATGAGACATGCTGGTTTTGAACCGGCCGATATGAAGAATGAACATTAAGGAACTCTGTCCATTCTTAGACTGTCCACTTCTCTCTTTGTGGGTACCGGCACCTGAATTTTTTCTAAATACTATTCAGTCCCTCCCGTGTGTGTGTGTGTGTGTGTGTGTGTGTGTGTGTGTGTGTGTGTGTGTGTGTGTGCGTGCGTGCGTGTCTCACTCACACTGCAATGCTTATCAGAGGACACATTTGATTAGCTGAGTACTACAACAAAAAACTCCTTTCTAAAGAAATATTAAATACCGAATATAATGGTCCATACAATAACATTTTTTTGAAAAATACAACAATTGCTAATAAAGTCTGATCGATCATATACAAATGAGATTGACTAAAAGGTGACCGACGCATCATCGATTGAGTACTTTTAACTGGTGTCCATCTTGGCAATTGATTGGTGCAATATCACAGTGTAGAAATATAAATACCAACTTATAATATTGGATTACTGTCATTGATGTATTAATGTGTGGATCAATTTAATGTTACTGCTGCTGCAGGCTGATAGGCTGCTGGGGGACGTTTTAGGATACACTGAGCACCTCACTCCTCTCCTCTCTCCTTATGGATGAATTTCCATCTGTCCATCACACATTACTAACTCTGCTTCCTCTCCCGAGTCCTTGTGACTTCACGTCTCATAGGGTCCATTGGACCTGGCTGGGTCTGATGCCATGGCGCTGCTGATGCTCCGCCCACTCCTCCTCTCTACCTCCACCTGTATGTGTACAAATTGTAAAGCCCACTGAGGCAAATTTGTAATTTATGATATTGGGCTACACAAAAAAAAATTAATTGAAGTGAAAGTTGGGCTCATAGAGAGAAGCTTGAGAATTTCTCCCCGGGGAGTTTAATCTCAACCGAAAATGATAAACCGTTATTTATTAGTTGTATTTTGTATTATTGATCGCAATGTGCAAGGTAACTCATAACTAAAGACATGCCATACATATAGTGGTGTAGAAGAGTCAAGTGGCTGAGAATGGAAATACTCAAAGTATGTAGTAAAACCCTTCCCACGACGAATAAAGAGATAGCCAATCTGAGAAGATATGTATGGTGATATATTTATGGAGCGAAGTGAAGAAAGTAATAAATCAGAAGAGCAATTTGTTCCTTTCTTGTCTCTCGACAGTGAACCAGAGCGTTGTGATAGAAGGGATTAGCCTGTAGTCAGCACATCTTTCAAAATTAGGTTTGAATGTGACACTGCAGATGAGTGAGTTATTGCTGCTCTCAGCAGTTTTCCTAAAAGCATTTTCTTCTTCTTCTTTTCAAAACACGCGAGACACGGGGACTAGTCCCGCTGAACAGTCGGGCCGCTTGTGTCGGACTAAATGGACGTCTGCCAAAAATAAGCGCCAACGAGGACAAGCGGCCATTGTGCGCCTCTTGAACGTGAAAGGCACCATTCACTCATTCATGTCCAGATCCATGTGGACTATGAAAAAAATGTTTTTAAACATGCTGGTGCTTCCGGCTTAACGCACCGTCGTCGTCGGTTAGCACATCTGCAGGCCGGTCCCCCGTTACCATCGGCGTCACCGACCGACCCGATGCTTGCAGAGGAGCGAGCCATCGCCATGGTAACCGGAGACTGCTTTACTGGGAGGAATTAACATAAGAAACAGATACTGTGCAAACCCCCGAGGCACGGGGAATATTTGGAGAGCTTTTCCCCTCAACAGCGAGAGCACTTGACGTATTCATGCAAAGCAGCACTCGCCACTGTCGCCAAGCTCCTCCCATTTCGGTTCCTTCTTTGTGAGCCTTGCATCGAATGAGTCCGAGGCCACTCCGAGGGCCACGTTTGGGGAAATGCAATGTCTCAATGAAAACTGTGTCATAGATACATTTTAGGCGGGAAAAATAGTGAGATGGCGTTATCTAAGTTCCTCTCCTCACGCTCTACATTTGTTACATTACATCTCATTTAGCTGACACTTTTATCCAAAGCGACTTATAATCATGGTACATTCATACACCGTAGATGCTGCTACAGGGAGTGTCTTGCTCAAGGACACATCGACTAGGGCGGGGATTGAACCAACAACCCCCTGCTTGAAAGATGGACCTGCTAACTACTGACCCACAGTGAGGTTTATTATGTTTTCCTTCAGTCTTAATTAGTTCTGGAAAACGTGGATACATCTAAATAATGTATTTAAAAATAAATGTTATTATAATTAACATAAAGTAGAGGCAATGTCTTGACTGTTCCGATACAGCGTTTGTAGTTAAATCTGCAGTAAAAATATGAATGGACTGTAAATCGTGAATCTCAAAATCAATTTGTATGTCGTCCGAGTCACCGTGAAACAGGAACTTTAAAGACGTCAACACACAGGAAGAGGAGATGAGTGGATCAGAGTCAAAATGTTGTTTGTGAAACGAGAAGTCAATGTTCATTTATGAGTTATTTACTTAAATATCGCCAATTCTGTAGTTATATAAACGCCAAGCAAAATCTTTTCCCAAACCTAAACAAGTAATTGTGTAGCCTAAACCTGACTGGGCTGTTTATGTAAAGACAGAAGTTTATTTTGAAAAGACATTGTACATATAACATGTTGAAAATGACACGCGTCCATGGACTTTTGAAAATGTACCGAAAGATGTTGGCTTTTTATCGTGCAGTTTGATGTCAATAAAATGTATTTTTGCAATTATTTTGTATATGTGATGAATAGCCTCCTTCATATCAAAGTGGTGATATTTGTGTGTGCAACATTTTCACAGCACATGTAGGTGTTTATTGTACTGCTGTTTCTATTTGAGTTTGTAGATTTCACATATTGCAAAATGATTTGTATTTTTTTAATGCATGAAGGTATTTTAACAAACAATATCTTTAAAGTCCATAAATCTCCGCTTCAGTAGCACTTGTAACCACCAAAGTTTCCAATTTCATTTCTATCTATGTTCCAAAGATTTCCCTAGATTTTTCTCGCTTAAAATATGTAGCGTTTTATTCCTAAAATGATTTTTTCATGGCATTTAACAGTATTTTCAGATTTCTTGAGTGATAACATTAAAAAAAGAAGAGAGAACCAGTATTCACCCTGGGAAAACCTTTGACTCCAACATATCGATAAAATAGAAACAAGGATTTTGAACCATAAATGTATTCACTTCCCTCAGTTGAAACAGCGATCTCCATCATGAATATGAAGGCCACCCACCAGATGCCAGCGTAACAAGTACATGCGCCGTGATTCAACAAGACTGATAATGATCCGACTCACAGCAGAACAAGACAAATGTATCCACTTGAGCTTTGGCAGCGGTAAAGGACGTTTTTCTCTTTGCAGACGACATCTGGCAGAGACAGGAACAGGTCACTGGAAAAAAAAAAATCCTACCCTGGAAAGAAGGAAGAATGCATCATTTGGGGATACACAACCGAGAGGAAAGCCTTAATGCTGGGTTCACACCCAAAGCGAGTGCTTGCAATTAACGCACATTTTTGTGGGATGTCCTCAACAAGTATAAAGCAGAAACAGTGGTTATTTCTTCTATAGTGGATGGAGGAAATAATAACTGTTTCCACGGAGTAAAGCCACAGAGATAAGCCCCGCCCCCTCTAAGGTGCGAACAAAGCGAATAAGCCACAAATAGTTACGCGATTAAACTCATGCGAGTAAAGCGTTGACAATATAAGCAACACTTTTGCCGTGAACCCAGCATAAGAGCGGAAAACAGAAGCGGATAATAGTAATAATAATAATAATAATAATAATAATAATACATACGATTTATATAGCGCTTTTAAAGGTACTCAAAGACACTTAATAAATCGAGATGACATGAAAGAGGCTCTTGTTAGTGAGAAGTCGGATAAAACATTAGAATAAACGCTCAGGATCTAGAAACGGGAAAACTACTCTTTTACTGTTTTTTACTCTTTTTACTGGCTATACTAGCCCATTTCACAGACTGGTTTATTAATATCATTTTTATTTATATAATTTTGCACTATCCTCGTGGATATCAATATCAATACTGACTCAATTAATGCACACTAATATCTGTAAAAATCTGTATACACCCTACTCCCTGTGAACATTTGTCCCCCTGTGTATTGTTTATATACTGTGATTCTACTGTAAGTTGTGTATGTATGTTTGTGAGTTAAGTTAAGTGTATAAGCTACTGGTTGACCTAAATTTCCCTCGGGATTAATAAAGTATCTATCTATCTATCTAACAGCGAGGCTGTGAATCCTTCCAGACATCGGACATGGTCATGTAGGTAGATCACCTCCAGGGATGCCCCACCCCGGGTCCGTCCTTGTAACTCATGCATCCAGGTCGGGGACACGCAGGCGATGCTCCGAGCTTCGATACCGATGTTCATCCCAACGGAAACAGACTGTGACGAAGACCTTGAGCAGCGTTCTATACGTGAAGAATAAAACATGTTCTGTGTGAGCGCAGACACAAAACACAAAAACAAAATACCCTGTTCGTCGCTGTCAGGCAGAAAACCTTCATGTTTTGTAATTTTCAGAAATTCTTTTTTATTTGACTTAACCAGGCGAGGACTTGAGGACACATTCTTACTTCCAATGCCGGGTCATCTTTTTTTACTAATATTTAACCAATGAAAAGTATCAATTAAAGCATTAATCTTCTTGCGAGACCTTCTCTCAGGCGCATTTATTTCATATCTGACACTCTCTGATGTGAGCTGTAGTTTGGGGAATCACCTCGAGAGCACGGGTTGAAGTGAGGACTTCAAACCTGCTACAAAAGTCTTGGTACAGTACCAGTGGATTCTTTGTACCATGAGTTAAATCCCCCTCTCTCTCTCTCTCTCTTTCTCTTTCCTGAGAGATTCGCTGAGAGAGAACTTCCATTTTTTTCTTCTGTTGCTTTTTATGACCATTGGCAAACATCTTTCGGGTGCATCACAGCCACCTCGGAACCTGGAGTTTATTCTTAATAAATGTAAATATCTTATTCGAAAAATAAATAAATACAAAATACATTTAAGAAATAGATTTTTAAAAAGTAAAATGAACTCTCATATTCTATTCATTAATCGTGCCGCCTCTAAATATTCAAACAAAACCTTCCAGCATACATCACTAAAGCTTCTTCTTAGCACAGTAGTCATTATATTTCCCTCTCTCATATCTCTTAACCCCCTTTTTAAGATATCTCTCGCTGACAGAACAACAACACCTGATCCACCGTTTCCTCTTCATCCGATTTTCCAGGATTATGTTTTTTAATCACATAGAGAGAACTATTAAGCCCAGTACGGCCATTCCTCAGCCTCGTCATCACCCTCTTCCCTTTCCAATTTCATCCAAAAGACCCAGCACTCCCAACCAGTGGTTTATTGTTGAACATCTGTTTAACAATAAACCAATAAAACATCTGTTTAACAATAAACGTAATCTTCCTTTGCTCCCTTCTTTCCATTCATTCTGCCATATCTTTTTGATTTGTCCCTTAATCACCACTTTAGCGTCTGATTTACTTATTTGAGAGACCTTCCCTTTCCAGCCTGCACTGGCCTGGTGGTGGTGCATCATGGGACTTGCAGTCTTTTAGCCAAAGTCAAGTGAGCTGAACTGATGAGGAACTGAAATGAAACTTGAACAATGGCAAAATTGGAGAATTCCTCCGTTTTGTCTGAACAAAACCTGTTTGTATTAAACCAAAGCATCGTCTTTTTTTGATTAACCGACTGCCGAGTAGTTTTGTTCCATAGATAAACCCATAAAACTAGAAATTTATTCTGAAAAGAGACTGTATGCATATCATGGACCCTTTCTGACAAAAGTGATGAAGAGTACCACTGACCAAGTCTCGGTACTTCACGGGTTGGGAGTAAAAATTGTTCAGGTATTATATTTGTATCCAGTTGGGGAAGGACCCTCAGTCATCTCTACCAGAGGGGTTTTGGGATCCTTGGAGGACGTGGCTAGAGAGCGGGACATTTAGACAATGTTGCTTATTCTTCTACCGCCGTGACGTGGATCAGGATAAGCCGTGAAAAACAGGGGATGTTTTAAGCTGAAATCACTGGAGGCATTGTCAAGTCTGACTGTAGCACTGGCGTGTCTATTAAATGAACACAGTGTTCCCTGACCTCAATTATAAGAGAATAAATCAATATTTGGGACACTTCCGCTGAGCTTCATATCCTGTTTGGTTGGACATAATGGAGTTTTACTCTGTTTAGACAACTCGCATGACCTTTTGTCTGCTTTTGGTTTTATTCAAATGATTTGATTTGCATAGTACTTTTGTTTCTGTGGTAACAAGAAGCGGTACCACCTCCAACATAGCGAGCAATGACGACTTTGCTTTTCTATTGAGCTAATGACAGTTTCTCTAAGATTCAGTATAAAATCCTCTTATTCACATTGTTGACTGGAGTTACAACCATGATGTGTGAGGTTCTGGGACAGGGATGTCTATGTGTACAGATCGTAAAGCCCTCTGAGACAAATTCGTAATTTGTGAAAATGGGCTATACAAATAAACTGAATTGAAAAAAATCTGAACTGTATACCTTTTTAAATACGATATTTAGCTTTATGCCAGGAAAGGCTGATGGATGCATCCTCACCCTGCGATGTCTGAATGGATTTATTGCCGTCAGCCACCTTTACAAGAGTCCTCGCATGACGTATTATTAGACCAACAAAGCTTCCAGCTTTGTAAGCTTAAATGTATTTTTTTACATTATTCAACCAAACGTACGACTCCCACTGTTCCACTTAATAAAGGGGATCCAGATATTAAAAGGGAAGGACTTTCATCAGGGTAAATGAAAAAGACGGATGAAAAGGACCGCTCGTTTGGACTTGTGCAGCCGGCTTTCCATACGATCACTAATTAAATTTGTCTACCATAAAGCCAACGATTGTTGTGCAGTTGGTAATCCCGCTCTCTTATATTTGTCAGAAAGCTTTCATCGAACGGGCCAATTAAATGTGTTTTGTAGTCTTTACAGTGCATAGTGTCATCGGTACTCCCCCCACCCCCCCATGTTCCAACCATCGACAAGCGCGTCGTGTCTCGTCAGCATCTCACCTTGCGATTCGTCGACCTGGCGGACTCAGTAATGAGCGGCCGACGATCCGCGCCACCGCGCGATGAAAATCGATACATCTAGAAACAAGTGGCGGATAATTTGCGATGCATAATGAGACATCATACTATGACATGGCCGTGGTGCTATGGCTGTGTCTGGATCTCTCCATCTCCCTCGGTCTCCATCGACTGGCACCCATGTGAACGTTATTTGAGACGCACTTGAGCTTCCCCGTAAAAGAAAAATCGTTTTTTTGTGCCACCGACTTCAAAATGAGGCACGATGCGTGTTGAATTGGTGCACCTGGTTGTAATTGGCCTCTTGAAGATGGTGTTCAGAATTAGGCTCCTCTCAGAATATTTCAACCAATCGTGTGAGTGGATGGAATAGGTTCTATTATGAAATCCATTCTCATGCCAACCTAATTGTGTATTTGAGCTATTTTTCTTCTGGTTTGGAAAATATTGAAGCCAAAAAGTATATATATATATATATATATATATATATATATATATATATATATATATATATATATTAGGGCTGTCAGCGTTAACGCGTTAATCTATGCGATTAATTTGGCCGTGATTAACGCACACAAATATTTTAACGCAATTAACGCAACTTTGTTTACTTCCGGTGTGCGTTGAAGTTTTTGCACTTCTCTGAGTCTCAAGCCGCGGCAGTGTGATTTGACACCGTTTCCGTTATTAAAACAATTATTTCTCCGCGAAAATACAGAGCAGAAATCAGTTTAAACTCGTGGATGAATCAGGAGAGGTTCCTCCTCCGCTCCTTCCTCCCGGCTGCTCCTCCGATCCACAGAGACACAGAGGGGCGACGTGTCGGGTGACGCGGCACGGAAAGTCTCGTCACACGAAACCTTTCACCGTGATTTGTCAATCCATTTGTCTGTCAACATTTTGAGAAAGAAACAACCAATAAACACTCAGTAAATCACAAAGGACCCGCCCACCACACAGGTGAGGCTCATTAGCAACCTGTCAGTCAGAAGCCAGAGAACAAGGTGCGATGACAGCCTCATAGAGATGAGATTGTTCTGGAATGTTTGATGTAGAACACATGGGGGTATATGTCATATGCAAAAGTCTTTTAAAGGTGAATTTACATTGTTTTGTATAATGTAGAAAATGAGACCAGCCTCCAGAGCAGGGGTCGCCATTTTGACAGGGGGGGGGGGGGGGGGGCTGAGCAAGGCGCGTGCTGGCTCTTTCATCCTGGCTCTTTGAGAGACGCTCCTTGCAGAGTGAGAAAGCCAGAGGAGCAGCCTCCCCCCAGGTCCTAGTGCCTGGGGATTATGGCCTTTTTTTTCTTTTCTTTTTTGACGGAGCTCAATGTTGACTATTTTTAGAACATGCCGTGCGGGCGACTCACCTGGTGCCTGCGAGCGACCAGGTGCCCGCGGGCACCGTGTTGGCGACCCCTGCTCCAGAGGGTTAACATGACATATTTAAAATAAATGTCAGTCAGTTTACTAAGGCCACTGGTTCTGCTGTTCAATGTTAAAGATGACAGGACCAATGGGGTTTTAAATACACCTTGTTTTACTAATCTGGATGTTTCACTTAAGAAACAATTTATCATCCGCGATATTAAATACCTCGCCGGCATTTATAGGTAGAAGCCTCTTTGAAAACACAGCTCTGTGTGAAGTTTTGTCTTCAAAAAAAGAAAAGAAAACTTTTAATCACGATTAATCTCAATTAATTAATTTCAAAATGTGCGATTAATTAGTTATTTTTTTTTAATCAACTGACAACCCTAATATATATATTTATATTAACTGTCTTGTTTATTTAAAAAAACTGAGGTATTGAGGTACTGCAGGTGACTTTTTATTTGCTCCGCCCCGATGCGTGCACACACACTGGGGAGCTCTGCGGCGCGCGAGACGGCGAGCAGAGACGCGACACGTTGAGACAGAGTGAGTAACATGCTGCTGTGCAGACGATCAATAACAGACGTTTAGTTTAATAAAAGAACAAAGACGTCTTTAGGAGAGGGAGCTTAAATTACTTCTGCTTTAATCTGCCGCGATGGAGAAAGTTACAGGGGGGCGGGCGGAGATTATTTATTTTTTTACTTAAACTCAAAAGAGCCATATGCCGTCACTGGAAGAGCCATATATGGCTCGCGAGCCATAGGCCTGGTCTATTGTCTGCCGAATGTTTTGCCGTTTCAAGTTCCGTTCCCACACTGATCCTAAATGAGCTGCGAGCGCATTTTCAATGTGTTCAATACGACGACAAAAAAGAACATATGCGTCTTCAGCTCCAATCTAGTATTGACATTTAACAGAACAGAACAGTCTATTTTAGAGAGAAAGAACATACAACACATCATGACACATCTGCTGACCGACTTCTTTGAGTCCGGCACACGTCACCGATCGTTCTCCTTCCCTTTGCCTTCTGAAACAGTTGTTTACTCCCAAAAGCAACTTTAATATCTAATAGAGGCAGGAAGAACAAACAGACGGGTCAAACTAATTACTGCAGGAAGCCGGACAGAGTCTGTGCTATGTACTCTGTGTAAACTCCACACAAACTCCCTCTCTCCCTCTCTCTCTCCCTCTGTCTCCCTCTCTCTTTCTCTCTCTCTCTCTTTTTCTCTCTCTTTCCCTCCCCCTCCTGAGATGTGACCGCAGGGAGTGTTCCTATATGTCGGCCCTTACAAGACGGATGGTCGACATCTGCCACAAAGCCTCGCCGGACATATTACCTGAGACACCCAACAATAACCCCTGTACAAACACACACACACACATACACACACACACACACACAAGCAGAGCCTCGACTGGCCTTAAACGGACTGCCAAGACCTGACCTTCTAGTTACGTCCGTGATCACCCCCATGGGCACGGGTGGCATCTGGCTAGGTGATGTACGTGTGTGTGCACTGTGTGTGTGTGTGTGTGTGTGTGTGTGTGTGTGTGTGTGTGTGTGTGCGTTCTGCATCATGCGATCTATTGTCCCTGCTTCTCAATATCCTCGTGCCGGCAAGTCTGTTTTCATGTGCGTTCCCATATTGTACATTGTACAAGTGTGTGTGTGTGTGTACTTGTGTGTGTGTGTGTGTGTGCACTGTGTGTGTGTGTGTGCATTGTGTGTGTGTTCTACATCACACGTTCTATTGTCCCTGCTTTCTTAGCATGCTTGTGCCGGCAAGCCTGTTTGCATTTGCGTCCTCATATTGTACATTGTACAAGTGTGTGTGTGTGTGTGTGTGTGTGTGTGTGTGTGTGTGTGTGTGTGTGTGTGTGTGTCGTTGGCATGAAGAGCGATGCCACAAGGAGCCCAGGCGGGCATCAGGCGGGCCGGGCGCCCCCAGAGCTTGACCATCTGTGCGTGATTGGTTGTCATTAAGGTTTCTAATTCGGAGGCATTTCGGGAAACGAGCCAAACGAGGGCGGCAAATGTCATGGCGCCGTGACCGTATTTACATATTCATACACCTTAATTGTCTTTGCCTCGCCGTCGTGACATTGAGGCCGCCCAAGTTTTGAGTGTGTGTGTGTTGTGTGTGTGTTCTACAACACACAGGGGAAGAGTGTTACACACAGTCAAATCAAATTTAGCTCCAAAGTGGATTTAAATCAACGGAAACGGTCGCCGAGCCGAGCGGAGGAGCGGCGGAGGAAATGCAAACGGCGGCTAAATGTGCGACGCGTGCAGTTCTTTCATGTTGTGCTGATTCATTTGTTTTCAGCCTCAAATTGTACTGAAGTGCTACACCTCCTGTTCCCTCAGTAAGCAACGGGCACAATTTAAATACGCTGACGTATTTTCGGCGACGCCGGTGGTAACGCTGCTCGTTTTAACTACATTTCCCAGAAGCTTTAGCTCTCGTTGGGAATAATTGACACCATTTTGTTGATGTAAAATATGATGTGTTGTGCTATGTTGGCAACTATTTTCTATTAGTAGCTTAAGCCTGGAAAGTCTCTATAGGGCTAATTATGTTATGCGCTAATAACGTACGTGTGTTATAATAAATAAAGACATCTTGTATGTTTATTTTAATAAATGTATGTTTATTTTAATAAACATACAAGCAGGGTTGGTATTTTTGAGAAAACAAGCAAAAACCTGCTAGATTGTAAAAATAATCCAACCAAAAACAGTGATACCGGATTTTATGCTTTTCTTTCTGTCAGAGCATTTATATTTTTTTATTCTGGATGTATTAAGAATTTCAAACGAGGAATATCAAAATTGTTTTGAAGATTACCAACCCTGACTTAAACTGACTCTGAACTTGATTCAATCCAAACCCACCTCTGTCCTTGATTACGTATGAAAATAGAATTTATTTTGTATATCTCCAACGACACTGGCATACAATTATAAGACAATTGAGAATAATTTTGTTAATATTTTTAATAATAATAATAATAATAATAATAATAATAATAATAATAATAGTGTAATTAGCATAGATATCAAATATCATTCAGGTTTCATTTCTTATTCTGTTTTTTTTCAGTTTTAAATGGGCCGCTGCCTTTGGAATGAAGGGAATAGAGAGAGAGAGAGAGAGAGAGAGATAGAGAGAGAGAGAGAGAGAAGCAGGTGCGCCATCGTGTTCTATTCTCGGTCTAATTAGAGGAGTAATGTCTTAACCGAGTCTCCACTGTGGTAGAATCACACTTGCGATGCGTTGACACTCAGAAAGGAGCCCAGAGAGAAACAAGGGAATCATATTACTCCTCACAGGTGAATCTTGTATGTGCAGATACACTCTTTTTTTTCACCACACTTGCTCATTTTTAATGAGGTGATAATTCTGATGCCCAATGGAAATACTACAAATAACTTCTGCAGTTCGCCCAGGCTGGAGCCATGTTTATTATTTTTTCCTACCACGTCTTTTTCTTGCGTTTGCTGCCCGTGAGCTGCATCCTCTCCGTGATGTAAGACCACGTAGCTCCACTATTACAAAATGAATGAACACGACCCTGTAGTTGTAGCCTCCCAATCGGTAATAATAAAGTATTAGCATGCAGACAACCAATCAGACACATTGTAACTCTGCACCAATTAGAGGGAAGGAAAATTAGCCTGTTGCTGGATGACGAAACACTGCACCAATAGAACTCAACTAGCGGAACTAAAAGTGTCTCTTCCGTTATCTCATGTATGTCAGGGCAAAGTTCTGTTTGAACTTATAGATACATTTTCATCTCTCCATTGAATGTTTTCCTGCCTAAAATGTAGCTATGGCACAGTGGTTTCTATTTGTAAGTCGCTTTGGATAAAAGCGTCAGCTAAATGTAATCTAATATCTTTCTTGATTTATAATAATATATACTTTCTTATAAATGTCAGTGTGATTTTATCATTTCTCTTCCTTGAACCTTGAACGTTATCTCAAGCTTATTGCGTACAGGATTGTGTAGCAACGTGTTTAGTGGCAGCCGATAGTGTCGGTTTCAGTAAATAATACCATCCTTTTCAGAACACTTATATAAATAATCATGTTATTGTGGCATGTCGGTGTCTATTTGAGTGCCACAAAGTTTTCCCAACTGTGTGAAGACGTCTCATAGCCCGCAGGCCCACCTTCACAGGCGTGTGCTATCAGAGCCGCTGCGTGAAAAGATAATTTGCCTGCGGCTCAAAGATTCACAGACTTACGATTTCTTCCTTTTTTTCAGTTATAGGAGCTGACTTCTTCTGTCTGTGTGTAAATTCTGGCAATGTAATTGTTTCTATTAAGTACGTTATGTATGGTTGTATTGCTTATGATAATACTCAGTTTTTGCTCATAAAAGTTGAAATGTGAGAGTGTAGAACAAATCTCCAAGATTCCTTTTAACTCTGAAACAAAGATATCACATTTGCAATAAAAGACACCAAAGCTAATTATTAATATTGGATAAAATAAGTGGGAAAATAATACATCTGGACGTGTCAGCACCAAATGTATTCTTATTGGGAGCTCATTAGTCTCTCCCTACCAACTATGCACATCACATCCCTGGAGCTGTAGGGCATCGCAGGCCAGACAGAATATGATGTAATAACTCTTACCAGAGTTGCGTTAATTCTTTAAGTCTTAAATTGACACTGAAAATGTGACGGTGTACCTCCTCTTATCTCTCTCCTTATAGATGAATTCACACCTCTTTATTGTACATTACTAACTCTACTTCTTCCCCGGAGTCCTTGTGCCTTCTCGCCTCTCAGGGTTCCTTGGATTGTGGCTGTGTCTGGAGCCGGTCCGGCTCCTGGGCGCTGCCTCCTGCCCCTTGGCCCTGGCCTCTCACCTCATTGGCCCAGCCTCCTTCGGCGTTCTTCCTGCCTAGAGGGCCCGGGCTCCGGCCTCCTGCCATGGACCTGCTGATGCCCTCTCCTCTCTTCTGTTTACATGGATTGTGGAGGTCTGGATCATGGTCCATGCCTACTACTAATTATTCATACACTCTGTCATATTGATTGAATGTTTATCTGTAACGCTTCCTTCTGGTCACTTGACATCTATTGTTCTCTCCATCTTGGAGAAGGATTCTCCTCTTTTGCTCTCCTGAAGGGTTCTTTCCTTTTTCCCTGTGAAAGTTTGCTTTCTGTTGTTTTGGGAGTTTTTTCTGATCTGATGAGGTCAAAGGTCAGAGATGTTGTATGTGTACAGATTGTAAAGCCCTCTGCTATTGAATTGCATTACCCAATTGAAAATAAGACAATGAGAGACAGAGCAAGAGGTTGGAGAGAATAAGAGAGATGAGAGTGGTGAAGACAATTCAGTGGGAGTGAAGCAGAGAAGTAAAAAGTTAGCGATTGATTGTTGTCATGGAGGTTATGTTCTAAAGCAGAGAATAAATAACCATCAGTTAGTTGAGATAGGCCATCTCCTTTTATTTCATTAATTTAGTCCAAAGTGTTAAGCTCAAACATCAGTCAAGCATCAATGAATAAAAAACAAGAAATGTAGATTGTATTGTTGCTGTCCATCATTGGTATAGTATTCATAATCTTCATGGTTCTTTGGATGAGGTAGGAACACAAACAGGACGTACTTAAACCCACATTTTCTTTTATTGTTCCTCTGTAGTTGAACTATTATTCAAAGTGAATCTTGACATTATTAGTATGTTAAAGCAGTGTTAGTTAAGTAGACCTCAGTTACATCAGAATCAGAATCAGAATGTTGTTTATTGCCAAGTAGGTTGACACCTACCTGGATTTTTTTCTGGTATATAAGGTGCATACAGAACATAAAAACAGAAAAGGTACTGCACAATCACAGTAAGTACTACAAAATGCAAAATACAATCACAATATGTACAACCGTTTTGTACAAAACAAGACAAAACATTGCGCACCAACACACCGAGGCAGCCGTCCATGGCGCCATCTCGTTGTACATCACTAAAGAATGGTTAAATTGTAACAGTTCAGCTCCATATTTCCTCTTTTATTAGTTGTTTTCATCCTTTCTAACTATCATGTCATTCCAGATCCTGCTTCCCATCTCGTCAGTCCAACTCCCTTCACCTGCCTCTGATCACCTCGTTAGTCCCTCATTACCTTCACCTGGTCCTTACGCCCCTTCTCACCTGCAGCCCATTCCCTCATTAGTCCCTCACTATTTAGCTCCCTCACTTCCACTTGTCCTCTGCCAGATTGTTTTGTGTTCTCTGTAACCAAGCTCTCCCGCGTTACCGTGTGTTCTTCCGTTCTTGTCTGTTCTGTTTCTGCTGGAACTTTCAAGTAAAGTAAACTACTATCCAGTTTGTCTCTTGAGTCGTGCATTTGGTTCCACCTGATATCCAGCCATGACATAAATAAGCCAACTTTGACTTTTGTCCGGTTGGTTTGACCCATCCGTCCACCAGGAGCAACCACCACTTGGACGTTTTCTCTCTTTATATTTCTCTACAAAAGGTTGGAGTCGTCTTCTTTTATTTCTATATGGTGATCAACCAAGTGAATAGAGGATAACAGTATGACATGTAATGTAATGTAATGTAACAGCTCTCTTATCCTATACTACACAGAAAAATCCTCACATACTGAAGAACCATTCTTTCCTTTGAGGCACCATTATAGGTTCTATGAAAGAACTATTTAAGGAAATATTTATTTAAAGAACCCTTGTTTGAAAAGATATTTGTGGAACCAATAATGGTGCCTTAAAACAATTTAAGGTTCTTTGAAGAACTCTTTAAGGAAATGGTTCTTTAATGAACCTTGGTTTGAAAAATTCTTTGTGGAACTAAAAACTGTGCCTTAAAGAATTTTTCTTTTAAAGTTCTTTGAAGAACTATTGAAGGAAATGGTTTGAAAGGTTCTTTGTGGAATCATAAATGGGTCTTCTGTGGCATCACTTTGAAGAACCATTTGTGGTTCCAGATGACACCTACATTTTGTATGGTAGTAGAATATTTAGTTTTGAGACAGGTGTCCGACTAAGATTGTAAGTATGTGTGTGTGTGGAAGGGGGAGGGTTGTAATCAAAATTTGATTTGGATTTGACTTGCTACACATCTCCATCTGTCTTTGGAGACATTTTCAGATTTAGTTTTACCTATCTGATCGTGTATCCCTATTTGATCGGCTGCTTCACTTCTGGTTCTGGCATTTGTCACAGAAGGGCATCTGTCTTCGTAATCCTGAGAGATAACGGCCATCCGACACTCCTGCTTTTTCACGCGTGAGGAAAAGACACATGTGAGATCTTCTGGCTGTGATATAATACTTAATGTAGTTTTGAAATGTCCCCGCCGTCCAGTAATTTAAAAATCACGACACACACAGGCCAAAGAAAAAAGGGAGGAAAAAATTTCCCGGTATTAATACAGAAGAGAGACCATCAAGCTGAGCCACTGAGTGGGTGTTGTACTTTCTAAGCCTCGAGACAAAATAAATACATATCCTGTGGATTCCAGTGAGCCTCTGTCATCCTCTTCCTCTTCTCCCATCACCGTCTTCTGTTCTAGACGTCTCCGCTTTTAATCCCTCATTTGTTTCGAGACGGGTGGTGGAGGTGTGACAAGAGTGATCTCACCCACACGAGCGTACGATCCAGGACACACTGAAAAAAGAGAATAAATAAGCTAAACTTGGCTATGTGGTGTTAACAAAGTGCCGAATGGTTTCGCTCTACCACCGGCTCGTCCTGCCAATAAAATGTTCCCCTATCGCCGTCACAGAGGAGGGCTTGGCTCATGAACCGGGGTGAGGTGGGTACTTTCACAATTCTGTTTTCAAAATGTTATTAATGAACAGGTCCATCGCCATCGAGACAACAAAAAAAGCTGAAGAAAACATGTTTTTTGCAGAAGTTGCCAAGAGCTGGTGTGTGTGTGTGTGTGTGTGTGTGTGTGTGTGTGTGTGTGTGTGTGTGTGTGTGTGTGTGTGTGTGTGTGTGTGTGTGTGTGTGTGTGTGTGTGTGTGTGTGTGTGTGTGTGTCCGTCCGTGTGTGTGCACCCGCATTCATGCAAACCAGACACAACAGCAACAATGCCCGGGATGTGGTGAATGTTCTGACGGTGAACAAAAAAAAATCTGAATCCACATTGCTTTCCTGTACTCGTCTGATCCCGCCGGTACCGGGACTCGGTCCAATGTGCTCGCCATCCCCGTGAAGCGTTCACACCGCAAGGCGTCCATTTATTTATTGCTCTGCCAAACCAGGCCTGGACTGCTCCTCTGATGTCAGTCCACATATAACCAACTTCCCTTTCTGCCGCCCGCACACTATGGCAGCGATTCCTTATCCATAAGCGACTATGTCTCCAAACAAAACTTATTTTAACCCACAACTCAATCTTCGTGACACGGTTGTTTTGTTTTCTTCGACATAATGCAGTATTTTGTTTCGTTACATCAACCGTGTGGGTTTGAAATAACGCACAGGACCTTTCTAGGGAACACCTCAGAATTATAACTCTGATTTATGGCTTTGTGTAGTCTTATCCTCATGTTTGTCTGTTTTTGTAATGTCTGTCGAGTTGTACGGGTACAACTAAAGTAACCTGAACCTGAACCTTTGTCCCGGAGACCGCTGTCCGTGTTCTCTAAAAGCCAGAAGTCTCCCTGAGTGGAGAAAGAAGTCACTCTCCCAACGCTCGTTCATTCAGGAGAGACTTGAACTCTGAATTCAACAACAAGCTGTATTACATGGGTAAATGGTGTTTTATAAACATAGTTCGGGAAGGAAGGCCACGCCCCTTACTCAGCCAATCATCCGAGCCGTCGGTACTTAAACACGTCGAACCATTCGCTCCCTCTTCGTCTAAGCGCCGACATCCCTCCTTCCCGACCCCGTTTTTGTCTTCCCATTTCTCTCCTACAGGACTATAAGAACAATGGGGGAATCTGCACTGCCATAGCTTCAGAAGAGACAACCCCCACCCACGAGGCTCCACCACCACCAGATGCCAGCAGTCTCCAATCGCACCCCTCCAACCCACTCTGCACAAACCTTCTACCCCTCTCATTCCGCACAATAATCATCCCTTCATGCATGACCCGCCGTGTAAAGAGAGTCTTCCTCCCTGAACTAAGCTCCATTGACTTGTTCTCACGTACATCCGGGAAATGACCACAGACTCTTGACAGCTCATTGCATCGGGGGAGGGGAGGGGCCTTGTATTTTTACAAAATACCTTGCAACCACCAATGTGACACATCTGTGTGATGGCGGTTCAACTGCAAAATAAAAAAAACGCCAAAGTGGGAAGATTATAAGAAAGTGTCTAGTTTGCATTAATAATCAAAATAGGGAGCAGGGCATAAAATAGGTCAGAAAATAGGGATTACATCAGAAAACAGGGAGCAGGTCAGAAAATAAGGAGCAGGTCAGAAAATAGGGAGCAAATATCAAACTGAGGGAATTACAGATAAAAGTCTGCTTCAAATAAATGTTAGTTTCTTCAGTGGACACAGATAATAAGTTTGAGGATGTACCGTACCTAAATATATAGTTACTGAATCAAAAGGAAGGTGTAAAATATCATTTGTAAATTACCTTTCCATAACTGTCATATTGACACTTGGCAGGAAGCAAAGCCAGGCGTGAATAATGAAACATGAAACCGGCCTCTCTCACCTGTGCTATTCTTATTCAGTCACATGTCTGCCCTAAAGAAAAAAGTCTATTTAGGTGATGAATTGCATCAACATCAATTGTTAATGGGGTTAAATTAGCTTCTTTTACATTCATAACTGATAGTGAGCGTCAATATATGTCACTGTATGACTTTTACAAAAATAACATTCATTTTCTATTTGAGAAAACATAATCAACAATGGATTCATGAAAGTCATAGACACATTTTTACTTACGTTGTCTTGATTTCATAAATAACATCTCAGGCTGGTTTCCAAAAGGTGGTTGCAATGGAAAAGTGGATGCTATACTAAACAGCGAGCATAATTATTTTCTTTATCATAGGTTAGCGCTATATTCTTTTTTAAGATTTGATTTTATGTCAGCGTTTTTGTAAAGCTGCCGGGTGACATTTATAACGGGTCCCGATTCGCTTGTCTTCACTTGTTAATTGGAGGTGTTTTGATTGGTGTGACAGCTCTTGGTTTTCTTAATACCTTTTTGTAATCTGCATTTTCATCTTGATCTTTTTTTTGTTTTTTGTTGTTGTAACCAATAGTGGCACGAGAGGTTAGAGCCAGTACAACCAAACGCTGTCAATCACAAAGCAGCCCCGCCCTAAAGCATACCCTGCTTTATGGTTTATTTAAACATAAATGGACCATAATGTACTAAATGAACATCACGCTGTATCAAAGAAGACGTGAAACTAGAGATTAAGACATAAACTCATGTTTACAATGTTTACTGTTTACAATGTTTATCAAGAGAGAAGTAGAGTCATTTATAGAGACTTTTAAACAACCAGAGGAGTCTCCCCCTGGTGGTCAGTAGAGAGATTGTAGCTTTAACACATGATGCATATACTTCTATACAACCAGAGTAGTAGCCCCCTGGTGGTCAGGGGAGATAATGCAGCTTTACCACATGACACATGGACTTCTAAACAACCAGAGGAGTCGCCCCAGGGTGGTCAGTAGAGAGAATGTAGTTTTAACACATGATGCATGGACTTCTAAACAACCAGAGGAGTCGCCCCAGGGTGGTCAGTAGAGAGAATGTAGTTTTAACACATGATGCATTGACTTCTAAACAACCAGAGGAGTCTCCCACTGCTGGTCATGAGAGAGAATGCAAGTTCAAGGTTGCACGGCCATGATTTCTTCTGGTATCACGACCTGCATCAGATAGTTTTTGAATATTCATGATGGGTTCTGCCTCGATCCACACGTACGTCAACGTTAACCCTACATGTTTCCATTCCAGAGCAGATTTGATCAGTTTCCACTTTCCATTTGCAACTCGTTCCCTTGGTTGTTTGCTGCCCCTCCCCCATGACCATGTCTCCAAGCAACCATGGGCAACACCGTAGTCCTAGGAGTTCATCGCAGACGCAGAGTGACGCCGAAGGTCCAAAGGAGTCAGAGCGCTGTGTTATGTAATGTCAGATTGCTTGAGTTGAGCTTCCCCCGTTCTATAAATCCTTTTTAATATTGTCAAGACATATGGACACAAATATTAATATGAATGTGTCTAACAACTATAATGTCTTCTATCCATCCGTTTTTTATCTGATCCACTAATCCTGGCCAGGGTCACGGTGGTGATTTGGGGGAGGATGGATTTACTGGCGCCGGTCTCTAGCGGTTATGGGGGTGGAGGCGGGCTACATCCTGGACAGCTAAACTCCACGCAGAAGTACCGCCTACTCCGAACTCCGAACCCTGGTATCCAATCAGGGTCGCTCTTGTTGTGAGGTGAAAGTATCACCACGATTCCAACTTCTTCTTTGTTCAAATATTGGGGGATAAAAAAACATTCCCCTCATATTACAACATGAGCAACATTGTCCGCCATCGACCCTTGACCCCTTTTGATTTGAGGGAGTGACGCGAGTCTTAAAAATAGCCGCAGAAGGATCTGAGAAGGAATTTCCCGCCCGGCACGTTCTCTCCATGCTCGGCTGCCGGTGATGAACGCTCCACGTGTCTGCCGAGTTAACCGAGTCCATATAAAATCAGCCCCCCGGGGGCCGTCAGCCATCAATCAAAAGAGCCTGCCGAGTGATTTCATGTAACAAGCCCCTCCCCTCACAGGTACGGCTGCACCGCGACCAATGGCAATATCCGGGGGCCCAGCTCATTTGCTTCCATTTTACGGAGGCGGCTTCGGGGGCCTTTTACTTACTTTCCCCTCCCCGACGCCCCCCAGGGCCGGACTTACACACACACACACACACACACACACACACACACCAGAACCTTCTCAAGAGAAGCGAGCGGACGGGCAAAGGCGTGCGACTAATTGCAGACGTTGTCAGTATGAATTCAGTCCGGCGGCGGCCAAAGCCCTGCGAGTGAATGGGAGGGTAAAAAAAAGAAGAAAAAAGAAGAGAAGTGTTTTTCCCTTTCATTAGCCAGGACTTAAACACATGAAGCCCCCCTACACACACACACACACACACACACACACACACACACACACACACACACACACACACACACCCTTGTTGTTTTTTCTCTGCATCCTTTATCCTTCCCCACTGACACACTCTCCCTCCTCTTTAACTCCTCTTTCATACCACGTTTCTCATCTTCCTCTCAAACTTTGTCCTCTCTTTCATCTCAGGTCTATCTTCCTCTGTTTTATCTCTCTCCTATCCCCCCTCTCTCTCTCTCCTCCTCAGCGCGCATTATTGCAACACGCAGCTCCCTCTCTCAACTCCTCCTCCTCTGCGGCTTTTAGCCAATCGCTGCCAAGACAGTGGGAGAGGGGGCGTGGCCGATGAGACGCGAGAGAGAGGGAAAGAGAGAGAGGAAGAGAGCGGAGAGGAGCGGAGAGCGCTGGTGGAAAGAGACGCGCTTCCCTGAGCGGCTTGGAGCAACACAACGCCCGGGCTGGACTCTGAGTGATGACCGAGGCGCGGAGAGACCCAGCAGACTGGGAATAACAACACGCGGAGTAAAAACATACACATAGGAGGAGGAAGGAGGAGGAGGAAGAGGAGGAGGGTGCACAGTGTGTGGTACCTGCGCGCATCCTCTCCGGCCGCAGGTGAGCGCGGACTCCTCTGAAGGGAGAGTTTTGTTCTTCTTTTTCTGTTGCTTTTTTTAAAGGGGGTCCTGTGAAGGAAGTGAATGAAGAGCTGGGATTTACTTCTTCTTCTTGTCCATCCCTGAAAGCAAACGCACGTGCCATCTTAATTCGGAGAGCTCTGTCAGTCCGGGGACTTGGAGCAGCGGCTCCACTCCAAATTCCTCCGAACTGTCCTGTCTCGCGACGAGACACGGAGTCTTCCTCACTGATGTTCTGATGAAGAGGACAATGTCTGGATTATTACTGCCCAACCTGCCCTGGGGAAGAGGGGAAGAGTGAGGGAACCAGAGACAGAGAGAGAGAGAGAAATAGAGAGGAGGAGGAGGGTGGAGAGGTGAAGAGAAAGAAGGAGGGGAGTCAGTGGCAGTTGGCCGCTGTCCACTTGTTCGTTAGCACATTTTTTTGTCTTGCACTGTCTTTTGTATCTTATTTTACTGGATACACGGACACACGCCGCCAGGAGACGCACCGGGAGGACCTGTGCTCGCACCCCGGGTGAGTTTGCGTGTCTTCACGCGTGAGGAGGTGATTTTTTTATAAATAAGAAAAAAAGGTGTACAGTACAACAAAAGAAAGAGTCCGGCTCTGCGCGTTTTTTGCCGGACGCGCACATTTTGGTATTTTACGCGCAGCGCCCAGATCCCCCCATTCGTGCGCGAACGGTGAGTTGCGGTGTCGCGGCGTTCCAAAAAGACGTGACGCATGATCGACGAGCTGAGAGGGGGAGAGAGAGAGAGAGAGAGAGAGAGAGAGAGAGAGAGAGAGAGAGAGAGAGAGATGGAGGGACCGATCTGAAATAACGGATAACAGGGACTCGTCCGGCGCGCGGCGGGAGGAACGTGTGTTCCTTCCTGTCAATATGTGTTGTGAGGGTGCGCGTGCAAATACATACCGGGAGGGGGGGGGGGTCACACGTGGGTCTTCAGGCGTCAGTATAATTTCGTTTTTTTTTTCTTTAATTTCGTGTGCACTGTGTCTGATTTTAAATTTTGTTTTATTTTATTTTAATTAATTAAATTAGAAGTGCAAATGCTGGATGACAGCCCTTTTGAAAATGTATGTGTGTGTGCACGCGCACGTGTGTGTGTGCTAAATCTAAATATACTGGAACTTTGCGAGGCACGCGCGCGTGCGTAAAACCCCGGTTCTTATGTGACAGAAACGAGCTGCATCTGACTTCCAACCTCCGCCTTGCATCATCTCCCTGACGTGTGCGTGTGTCTGTGCTCCTGCGGTCTCTCCTCCCCAATGGATATCTTCCTCTCTCTCCCCTTAGTGTGTCTCTTCGCACGCGCGCGTGTGCGTGTGATATTGTTGCTCCATCGTTCACCCAGAATGCCGGTTTTCGCACTCTGCAATTTCTCACAGATTCACTGAAGCATGTAAGCACAACATTTACCTGTCAGCTGCTTTGCCTTGAGACTACTGTATGTGGCCCCAGAAGAGATCCTGTGTGTGTGTGTGTGTGTGTGTGTGTGTGTGTGTTACACTTAACAATCCTGGGGTGGGAGAGAGGTCCTGTCACCAAATCAAGAGAGAGGAGACATAGGGTCCTGTGTTCCCCAGTTTCCTTTCCCAGCTTCCTGTGTTTCCATCAACCTCTTATCATTCCCAGCTCGCCATTTACTTACGATTGGTCTGGACCCCTCGGCTCCATAGGTCCAGGCATCAGAACACATTTTAGTTGTTTTCGTTGAAATACTTTGAGCTACTTGGGAAAAAGAACGGACTGGTTCCCAAGTTATAGTACGTAATGGGAACCTGATAAAAAAAAGTGCTTAATGTGATGTTGCCCATAACCCTTACTTTGGGAACATAGCATTGTGGGACCATAGCATCTTGGAAACATACAACTTTGGGTACATAGAACTCTGGGACCAAAGGTTCCTGGAAACATCAGACTTTGAGTACATCAGACTTTAGGAACATATAATTCTGCGACCATAGGATCCTGTTGACGTAGGAACCTGGGACAGAAGGAATCTGGGAACATAGGTGCATGGCAAAGTAGGACCCAGGCAACATAGAGTGTACGCTATGAAAGTAGATACATTAAATATATAGAATGAAGTGAGGGGCACCTGGGGCGTTTCCATGTAATAGTGTAGCATGGTGCATATAAATGAAAGACTGAGTGCATGATATACATAGTACTACTGACACAATTAATGGTAAATGGCGGTGTACATCTGTGCTGAGATCATGGCAGTAGAAAGGTAATATTGATTGTCTGAAACAGTAAGTGTTGCTAATATGGACCATTATACCGTAGGATTGATTTCGACAACAGTCAAATACCCCAAATGAACAGAAACTATTGATGTTGCAAACTCCCAACATTTTCCACATCGAGCCTCCCTGTGAATAACATTTGCATGAGACTAGGGCCAGGCAATATGGCTGAAATCAATATCAGGATATTAAAGGGTACACCAGTGATTTAGTATTACACTTCCATAGTTGGGGTGGCTTGCGAAAAACAGTGAAAAAAGAAAAGACAATTGTTAAAAAATCGATGCAGCAAAGGCCATGATATCCGGTCTTTTATTCCCTTGTGTGTGTCAAACTCCCAACACAATTCAATGTAATATAACCAGTTTGATCATCTTTTTCCGGCCCGTCCTTCAAACCTCATGCCCCCCAGTGTGTAACACGTTTTTCCTGTTCACTGGACACGACACACCTGGAACGACATAATTCCGGTGATGTAACTCGGTTCACTTTCCACAAATAATGATTTATTAATAATTTCAATAAAGCGTTAATGCAGTGAAACTTTTCCCCACTGATTTAGAATACATACTGTACAATAAAAAAAATGTGTGTACAATACCTGATATATATATATATATATATATATAAATGATTTATCTGTGTCACAGAGTGCCACTGTTGTCCCAAAAACACATTAATGAGCCACACCGTTGCAACGGGACACAAGTTTCTTCGTTAGCATGAACACACACATGCAAACACACTGTAGTCTCTTCTGAGTCTTCCCAACTCACACACTCACGCACACATAACGTCCTGCTGCCCTAAATACTCAGTAGAGCACCAAATGTCAATACATCCACCGTTTAAAATAGTCCCAGACAAACGCTCTATCTCCTTCGGTTCGGGGAGCGTTAGCTAAAAAACGGCAAGACATTCACACGCGCAATGAACTGAGCTAGTTGTGAGCAGACATTAAAAAAAAAGAAATCCTATTTTAGATGATTTTGAGGGGAAATAAATCTGGAAAATGTCTCATATATGAACGCCTTTGGAAAAAAAAGAAAGAATAATAATAATTCTCACATCTTTTCAGCCTCTCAATACAAATGCATCACAGAGCACTTACATCACGCCTGGCATGTTTATTAGATTAGCGCTCACCGCTTATTTTTTTCATGCACTCTCAGCGCTGGAACGTCTTGGCAAAAGGAGTTACAAATAATCATTCAAACCCCTTCTCATTTTGCTCAGAGCCCTGCGGTACAGTCAACTAAAGGCACCGGGTGGTCCCCAGCCTGTACTTTTGGAGCCGCTAATATAGATGTGCAAAAGTACATTCCTCTGTATGAAAATAACTTCATATGCTAGTGTCCCTCAGCTGAAGTCGATGGGCCTCAACAGACACATTTCATAGCTAACGACTCCAGAAACGACCTCTTAAAGATGTCAGTTTCATTATTCTCACTGATGTAGTATAATTTTTTTGCGGATATTACCAGCGCTCTCACTTTAAAAAAAAAAGTTTTTAAAGAGAGGCAGCATCTGTGTTTTTGATGAAGCCTTTTTCTAAAACCTCCTACCCACGAGCGTGGATTCAGATTTAATGAATTCTGCGAGAGAGAAAAAAATTCAAAAGAAAGGTGGCTGAATTTCTCCTGGAGTCTTCTGGAACATTCTCGTATCACAATAATAGAAATTGCACAAAAAAATAAATAAAAAATACCACCGAAGGCACACTCGATGACAGACATGATAATATCCCTGCTTTCATATTGTCCTTTTCTGAAAAGAGAAATCCATGTTGACCTCCCTTACTGGCTCTCACTTCTACCACTTATTTCCTCCTCACAACCATCCAAGGTTGCCCATTCTCAGAGCGCTCCGCTTCCCGACCTTTGACCCCCCGCTTCAAAATGCCAAAGAAGAACAAAGTGTGATCTGCTGTGAGTCACTCCACAGGAAAGCACATCAGCTAAATGTATGAATGTAAAGGCGTGTGCTCTTTGGAGATTGACTAGTGCTATACGATACGGCTGTGCCCTTCACACTGCAAGGACACGGGGAGATATTGAAAATGCAGCCTTTTTTTTGTTGCAACGATTGATACATAATAGCTCGGCTTTCAGATTTGCCAGCAGTCTCATCCCTCAGCATGCGTGCCTGTGCTCTTAAAGATAAACTGTGTACAGGCTTTTAAAGTTTAAAGTATGGCCGTGGAACCATTTCTCTGTCTGCGGGCGGTGTGCAGGTGCTTATGCCATCCGTCTGCCAGCCTGCCGTGGGTTAACGATGGGTTTTATTTTCCGTCTCTTCGGTACCTGAGGAACCACAACGCTTTAGAGGTTCTGTGGTTTTAAAGTAGTCTTGAAAGGGAAATGGTCGCAATCAATCTGTGGCTGAAAACCAATGGACAGTTTTGATATTCGCTTAAAATAAATGATTCAACATATTTCGGGGAATAGATCGGTTTTGCTTTCTCGCCGAGATTGAGAAAAAAAATCCGTATGGCGCTCTCGTGTCCGTGCGCTAAAGGTGAAGCTAATGATGGTTAGCTTTGCTTTAAGGACGTGGACGACATTTTTTACAAATTGTCGGAATGATTTTGTGTACAAAAACTATTTAAAGATTAGCCAGGCTATTTGTGTTTCCAGTGAGGCTAGTTGTGTTTCCAGTGTTTGTGCTAAGCTAAGCTAACCCACTGCTATCTGCAGTCCTTTTTGAGTAAGCTGTATCGTCTGACTCGTGGCCAGGAAGCAGATGAAGAATATTTTCCAAAAATGTCCCCAACTAAAGTCATTCATTAAGCATAAATTCATATCTTGGAGCTCAAAATGAGGATAAGTCATTTTCCTCTACGATTATAATTACGTGATGGAATCTCTTTGTTATTTATTCTTCCATTCATAAAGTAATTCATTCATTAACTGGGAACAGTGCACATTAATCAACCTTTCAGTTACCATCTGAATATAAATGTGCCAGAGTTAGCTAATGAGCTAATTTTCCTCTGGTCCCTGGGCAGGTTAGAACACATTAGTGGCCTAATGCTTTCAGTGCGAGGCTTCAGCCGGCACTACAGTACAGCACAATGCTAAGTAGCAGTTACATTCTCTCACTGTGTTCATATGATATATGACGGCAGGGTGACTCGTGGTGTTTAGTTAGTCTTTAAGCCACCTCTTTAGTGTAAAGGTTATGTCACTACTGCTCTCTCTTAATTCGGTGGGGGCTCTCACTAAGAAGACCGTTTACCCAAACTCGCTACGTCCCCAACGTTGGAGGTGCAGGCAAGCGTCTGCAAAATGTTCGGAAATGTCTGAATTGTACTAATACAATTTACTTTTGTCCTACACGACAAATAGTGACGGCTGTTGGACTTTCGGTTGAGGGTTTCTGTAAGTTGGTTTTTCAGAGTTGTCACGCTCGCTTTGCGGCCCGGTTCAAAAGATCCATAATTGTGTGTTATGTGGGATTATCATCCCACATATCGTGTCTTGCAGAAATTGGTTGTTTTTTATAGTTAGACACGGTCCAAATTGACAGGTAGAATCCCACAGTACTGGTCACCTCTTTTTAACGTACTTTTAAAAAGACATTTACAATCAGACACCAGCATGAGCTTTTCTCCTTCAACACAGACGTCAGGTTGGTGAGTCTCCATGTGAATAAATAGACTGACGTGTTCGTATTTGGCAATTCAATTTGGTCCTAATTTCACTCTGAAGATGAGGGCTTAGTTTAACTTGCCCATGCTACAGTTCTCATGGATTATTTTTACATTACATTACATTACATGTCATTTAGCAGACGCTTTTATCCAAAGCGACTTACAATAAGTGCATTTCAACCTAGAGTACAAACTAAGAACAACAAGAATACAGAAAGTAACATTTCCTCAACATAGTCAAACTACAAAAGAACCATAATAAAAGCCATTCAAGTGCTACTAAAGTGCAAATCTGTGTTTTAATCCAGATATAGTCGGAAAAGGTGCGTTTTCAGTTTCCGGTGGAAGATGTAGAGACTTTCTGCTGTCCTGACAAATTAAAAGAAAAAGGTAATTAACAGATGATGTAATAAACTGAACTACATGTGACAACCCCTTTCAGACCTTTTACCACCGACTGCATCCCTCAGTGTTTTGGAGCCCTAAATGGGATTGGCTTCAAGATGAAGGGGGCGGAGATTGGTTACGTTGACCGAAAAAGTTGTCATTGGGAAAAAGAGACTTAAAGCCCCACTATGTAACTTTTCCACCTTAAAATAACAGCTTGAAAAAAATGGTGCCGCTACAATGACTTTTAATATGTTGATTTGCTCCTCCGCCACTGCCATCGGGGGTCTGTGGCCAGAAAACTGCTGAATGTAAGATGTTGGGACCGGCCCGGTACTTCCGGTTTGGACCGGCGGAAGTACTTCAACTTGCTTTCTGGCAGTGATTACGCAACGTCATATAGTGCCAGTCCACGCTCACAGGTGACTTTTTATTTGCTCCGCTACGTGACACGTAGAGACAGAGTGACATGCTGCTGTGGAGAACACCGGGCCGGGTCTGAACGAGACGCGCTGCTAATCAGCTGTGAGCTCACGAGCCGGAAGAGCCATATATGGCTCGAGAGCCAGAAATTCACAACACTGAAGTAAACCTTAAATACCTGAAGGGGGCGCTACAGGGGAAAAGTTACTTAGTGTTGCTTTAAGAAGAATTAGCATTTTAAAATGAAAATCTGTCTACAAATCAAAAAACAACAAAACAGTGATAATCAGAAAAGTTTTTTTGATAATTTCTCTAATCAATTCACACATTTTGGATTAATTTACCGAAACAATTTAGTCAAATGATTTTTTATTCAATTCTGAATAAATTATATATTTAAAAATGTAATGTTTGCGATTACATATGAGACTGATAGTATTATGCAAATAAAAGTTACGTTACATGTTTTCATGGCTTGTATCAAAACATAATCCTGTGTTTTCAATCACTGTGGTCATTATTTTTTAAGAAAAGCACTGCCATGAAAAAAAAAGCGCAGCAAGGTACACAACGTCAACCTTTGAAATATGATTTCTCATAAACCTCCTCTATGTGTGATTTCTACACAGCTGCTGTTTTTATCCCTTTTATGAACCGTGTAGGGTATTGATTGGCCCACGTGATGTTTTTATGTACATTATTTATATGCATGTGCTAGTGAAAAATCTTTAAGCAATACACTCGAGCTGGATCAGGAAAGCGTTAACGTCCAATGACAAGTGGAGTAATTGACTATTGATTGACGGTCCCGCCTTCTTTCTGTGCTCTGATGGTTGGTTGAAGCCATCGATGACAGAACTGATGCAAGCCCTGCTGCTGGTTCTGATACTCACTTTACCCACACTGACTGAGTGGACCGACCTGTCATGTATGCATCTTGGTTTTAGGCATCCACCATTTAGTTTCTGGGCCGGTTGCATCTTGGTTTTTGGAGGTAACCTGCATTTTGATTTTTGTTACCACAAGTGATGAGAGAGTTCAGCCGGATGCTGAGTAAGTGTCTTATTCAGCATTCGGCTGAACTCTCTCATCACTTGTGGTAATAAGGGGACCGGAATGTTAAAATAAACTTTCCTGAACTGAAAATACATTTTTAAAGGGTTAAAGATGCCGCGGTAGAGAACTGTCAATCACAAGGTAACCGCACCCTAAAGCATATCCTGCTTTATGATCTGTTTGACTCTAAATGGATCATCAATTATTAAATGAACATCATGTGCTGTATTGAAGAAGACTTTAAACCAGAGATTGAAACCATAAACTCATGTTGACAATGTTTACTGAGGGGAATAAATCAAGAGAGAAGTAGAGTCATCTTCTATTGACTTCTAACATCAGCATTGGCTTCACTTTTCTGAACCGGAGGTTTCCTCCTGTGATGGGGGAAATATATTTCAGTCAGATCACGAGTATAAAAACATCTAATTTTTCCATTGAATATTGAGCAGGTCTTCTGTCAAATGACTATGTCGTCATATAAATTAAACAACGCTCATTATATAAAAACACTTCATCAAACCGTACTTGACAATTAAAAGTGGTTCACATGGTCTCCCATGCTACAGCTTATCATTATTGTATTTTTTCCAAAGAATTTAAGCAGTCAGAAATATCTTTGAATGCATTTTTCTGCCATTATCAATATCTAACAATGTGGATCATAAGTTGTTTTTATCTGGATTTTTCTTTCTTCTCAAGGTTCTGTGTGACATCAGCAGAGTGGAGATGAATGGAATTGTGTGTGCGAAGTCCGCATAATCCAAAAATATTACATTTAAAGAAAGAAATACCTGCAACATCTGTTCTCTGAATGATCTACAGACCTCACTGTGAACAGTCCCCCCTCTCACACACACACACACACACACACACACACACACACACACACACACACACTCACATACACCCACACACACTGCGGTAGATGCATTTTGGTTAGTGACCATCGATTTCACGTTACTGTGTATATTGCCAAGTGGGTTCATTGGAGTCAGTCAAGCCAAGTCAAGTCAATTTTATTTATATGCCTGAACATCACAGATTTGCCTTAGGGACCTTTACGGCCCAGACAGCATAGGACACCTCTGTCACTCTTCAACTGAACAAAACAAACCCCTTCAACCCCCTGGGATCTGGGGTCATTTTCTCGATTTTAAACAATTTCTTATATTCACCTTTTTTATGACTCATACTGTGTTTTACATTTAAAAGATGTAGAACAATCTCAGCTCTCTATTTAACGAGGCACAATTGTCCTAAGGCACAAGTGTAATGAGATATTATGGCCATAAAGCTGAAAATTAAAATTACATTTTTTTTTAATTATTCATATCACTTGTGAAAACATACCTTTATTCATTGGGACGAACTGTTTTGTGTGTTGTAAATTGGTTTACCAAACGTTCTTGGGCTCACATAATAAGTGAAATATATGAATACAATGGTAGATACATCTACAGGGTTCTTACGGTCATGGAAAACCTGGAAAAGTCATGGAATTTTAAAATGGTAATTTCCAGGCCTGGAAAAGTCATGGAAAAAACTTAAATCACAAAAGTTTTGGAAAAGTCATGGAAATTTGTTATAATCACATGTTCATTTACGCCGAGTTTAAAATAATTAATATGTTTTAGAAAGAAAGACTCAAAATATAAGCCGGCGTACGCTCTCATACTTGTGGCGCAATTATTTTTTTTTCGCGTTGCAAGTGAACGCGCCGTAACTGGAAAGTTTGATGGCCATAACTCGGGAAGCAAATGTTTATTCTTTAAATAAAATATTGTTTCTTATTCATTTGTTTCATTAAATGTATGCTGTATGCTTTTGAATTCACATTGTTTAAATACTAAATGTTCTCACTTTTTCATGTATAAACCGAGATTTCAGTTTGGTCATGGAAATTTGGTTGAAAGTCATGGAAAAGTCATGGAAAAGTCATGGAAATCCATTGGTTAACATGTGTAAGAACCCTGCATCTAAATATATGTTGAAAACCAAATTTTGTATTATTGTTTTTCGAGTAGAAATGGTGTGCTCTGTACCAAAATGATAAAAATGGGACTGAGAAACGACTTAATACTGCAGATAAAGCTTAATGGGTGTGTGCAAATGTAACATGACAGAAAAATAAAGTACAATAACAGAAAGTAAAAAAATAAGTGTAAAAAATATTAAAATAAAATATTAAAATAAAACACGTTCGTCGTTTACATTCTGGTGGGCAGTGACTCCGGTCAGAGTCTCCAGCTGCCGATCCAAAACTTACCAACGGTAAACCTCATGGTCCAATTGCTTTGATTATGGCTGACGGTCAGATGCATAATCTCTCAAATCCCGTATCTGATGATGCTTATGTGGGGAATGCCCTCGGCCAGGACTGTAATGCAAATCCATTTAAAGTGTTATTTAACCCAAACACTCGCATCCGAGAGATAATGTGTCTGCTCAGTCAAACATCCTGCTGCATCAAAGAGCTGCACTCACCCGGAGCCGACTGGACTGCAGCTTGCATCGTTACGGAAATATGGCATCCGAGTTTCCCGTCAGTAACTAGTAATCATTCCGTCAATACAAAATTAGTCCACCTTGTATCAGCCAATTTATTACATATTTGTTAGGGTGAATTTGTCTAAGTTGGCATGGGATATTACGTATAGTCTGATTTAATACGGATAGATGAAATCAAGCATTCTGATTGGTTGAGAGTGTCACATGGTGTACTTTATTGAGCCATAATGTCCTGCACACCGGTTTACATTTATCTGAACATTTATAGTCCCAAACACAGGGACTATTTTCTCTCAGCAACTGAAATGGGATACACAACGTTTGGTGACTCCAACTATTTTGTGCAGCTTATTATTAATTTATAGTGTCGGAGGCAACCATATTACGAAAGCAATAAGGTACCCGAGGCAGTACTGTATCGTCAATAATGTCCTGTTCGCTATTTTCTTCCCATAAAGTGCTCGACTAGATAACAACGGGTTTCAGTGCAAATGGCAACATAGGGACAGAAAGCGTCGACATTAATGGACAATAGCCTGTTGCCGTTTGGATCGCAACATTTCCATCACCGTGTTTAGCTTGTCGTAACGTACAGGGAAAGAGTGATGTAATGGTAAAATATAGTACTGTCATGTTGTGGGAAAGGACGGAGTAGACCAGCTTGCTCTTGTCAAATTAATGGGATTCCCCACTGGGGGGTAGGGGAAGCAGATACAAGGAGTTGTGATCAAGATAAGGAGCTGACCCTATCGGACGAAAGAGAGGGGACTTCTTCTTTGAAGTTGTATAGACCAGAATCAGCATTTTTGTTTGTTTGACTAGGAGGCGTAGACATAATGTTGTATGAAGAAGGCTGTGATTTTTGCGTCTTTGAATCTTGTGTCAAACATATACAGATGCAGAGACTTCATTCCTCCTTTCCAGATAGACACAGAAAATCATCTGCTACAGTGATACCCAAGATATTTATCTGGAAATGTCAAGTCGGCAGTCGGCCCGGGGCAACATGGAGATCACCTGCCGCAACATTAAGATCAATCTCTAATAAACCCCCCTTCAAGTCTTCCCTGGCTTTCGTGAGTACGCCGGGTCTTCACATTAAAAGTTTTAAATTCATTGCAACACGAGTCAGAGCTCAAATCCGTTGCACACTAAGTGTCGATGAGATTTCACAAACTTGTAGTCTGACTGATCTGCAGTCTACCTGGAGGTTACGTGGAGGCTTCCTGCTCCGTTAAACTGAAGACTTCCCTGATGTCACGTGAAGTTCAGGTTGACGTCGAGGTGGGTGGAGTAGGCCGAGTGGTTCCTCCTACGCCCTACAGGGGGAGCTGCCGAGGGGCTGACCCTGATCGTCGGTCAGCAGAATTCCCGCTGTACGTCTTTTTTTCTTCTTCCCCTTCATCTCAGGCTCATTCATCTCTGAGCTGGTATGAGGCTGTAGGTCATCCGTCCGGGGGCGGACGTCCTCATTACTGTAATCGTGATGGACAGTCAGACGTCTGATCTCACATGTCGGGCTCTGATCTGATGCCCATTTATTTTGAGTCTGTTTGTTCTAATTCAGGGAGCGGAAGGGTTGTGCTCAAGTCCATCCGCAGCCACACAGCTGGAGTCTGGAAAAGAGTGCTCCTTGGAGCGGCTGTATTTCAAGGGGAGGGTCCAACAGAAATATAACTAAGAGATGGTCGGGCATCGTATTTTCCCTTCAATGTTCTGGTTTCGGAACCCGTCTGCAAGGAGTTGCTCCCTCTTGGCCGTCACATCAGTAATAACTGACCAACGCTGGTGTGACGGCGATGTGGTGTGGCCATCAGTCGGCTTTAAAGACCATGTCATGTGTTCATCCTGATTTGATAGCCTGAACAAGACTCACATTAGCCTGACGATGTCATCCTCATAATTCTAGTCAGAATGTGAGTCTGAGACCGCTCCGTTGGGCTGTGATTATGGGGCGTGTTTTAACCAGGAAAGAAAATGCCTCTTTGCTCAATTGGATAGAGCTACAACCAATCAGAGCAACGGAGTATGTGACGTATTTTAAGCGAAGCATAATTGTTGAACTCAACTGCACGCACGCTGGAAGAAGCAAGCGCCTTTTGATGACGTGGTTGGTTACGTTACTGTTGATCATCTGTCCGTCATCGTATAAAGCCCGCCCTGACAATTTGATTGGTCCGATCAATTTTTGACCGGAGATAATTTCTCCCCAATGGAGCAATGCCAGACCCAACTTCCCGACCAAAAATATTTAGGGCGGGGCTAAGTTCGGTCTGGTATCCAGGCTAGACTCGCATAGCTTCAGTCGACAATCACATTAAACAATTACTTACTCTTAATGGTTTTCAACACTTACTTTTGTTCTTCTTAAATTTTAAATGCTGTACTGTAACTTTGCATTGTGTGTATTTATCCTACTATTAACACATATACTCTTTGTTATTGTTTCATGTTTTATGTTGTACTGTCTGTCAGGGGACTACAGATGCAAATTAGCTGAAGCTACAATCTGGTACAGTCGCATGGACTGGTGACATTTATGTTTTAACTGTACATGGTCCCTTTTAAATACAGAGAATAATAATAATAATAAACACAAAGAAAGCTGCAAATGCTCCGATTGAAGACACATTGATCGGTTACATTTCGACATAATTACTTTATAAATGGCTGAAACAATCAACCCATTAGCGCAGGTGGTTCTTAATCGCCTCATTCAGTATTCTAATAAGAAGATCATCCTTTTTCTTTGTTTTAGTTAGACTTCAACTCCAATTATAGGTGGCTGTTTAGTCAAGGTCGCGGTGACCTATAAAACATGCTGCCAGCAGCTGGTATGCTGAGCTCTCTGAACTTCTTATCAGACAGATTTGCCAGAAAAACTAGAGAAATTAAGAGTCATTAGAGTCATTAGAGAGAGCGCCTCCGGGTAAAAGGAAAAGAAAAGAAGAACAAAAGGAGGAAACAATAACCCGAGCCGCCGCTCCGATCTGCAGCGCCGACAATCTGAAACCTTGGAGGTGTGCCTTGCTTCAGCGCCTCGTTCAAGGCAAACAAAAAAAAAGTGTTGGGAGGGAGCGACATGAAAGGCGGCACAAGCTCCTTCTTTCTCTCCTCTCGGCCCCATCTCCTTTTCTCTTTGTACATCAAAGTGTGTGCCCCCTTCCCACGGAGACGCTGCATGCAGCTGTAGTACAGTGTGTGTGTGTGTGTGTGTGTGTGTGTGTGTGTGTGTGTGTGTGTGTGTGTGTGTGTGTGTGTGTGTGTGTGTGTGTGTGTGTGTGTGGGGGGTCAACGCTTCATTGTTTTCCGTATGTACATTCATACATCAAATTATAAGGTTAGTTCATCAGAGCTACACTTCCCAGAAATATAACCACTTTCTTTTCCTTTAATTTTACACCGTTTCACATTCTCAGACAAACTAACGCCATCCAGTCGTGTTTACTGGTCGGCTGTGGTTTGAAAATGCATAAGTGATGTCGAGGTCTAGACCCTGTCATCCAGGTCCCCGTCAGACGCTGGAAGAAGAAACATTAAGGAACACCAAACTCTCCCAGCGTTCCAGCCGTGCATTATTCATGCCCTATCCACGCACTACGAGTCTCTCTCCGTCACCGATCCTCCCGCCTCGCCTCCGCTCCCTGACGATGATTGGGAAGGACGTTTAGCGGCGAGAAACACGATGATTACCAGTTGCGGCATTGATCTGCATATTGAACTAAATCCTCCCGAGTCATTGGTTCTGACATCCACGCCCCCTTTTCCGGCATTGATTTTATCTACTGTTGCCAATGAAGGCAAATTATTTCACCCTGACTCGAACCTGCAGAAACGTACCAAGTGTACACTTTCCTGACCCTTTATCAAGATGCAGGTATTCAAGTCTTCTTATGGCGAGAGTTAGTTCCATAAGGTAGAGAGAGATGGAAGGGAAGAAGTGCGAGCATACGCATTACTTTATATTCATTCATTACGTCACGCATGGCGGGAAGGGAATCTGCCCATCGTGGGAAGGAACGGGTGGCGGCCTCACCTGGTGGCCCTCCACATCAGTGAGATATTGGTGCGCGCTGGAATACATTCTACGGGCCAAACATCGGCCTCATTCCCCTTCGGATTGAGTGGGTCGCTTCAGAGTGGGGTGAAGTGGAGCGGCCCGGATGCGCTTATTAAAAACCTATCAGGCTGCCGAATCGTTTTTTTGCGGAGAACATCTGGAGGGATGCCGCGAGATGACCTTCCAGCCCGTTCAGTCACTGCGATTGTGGTTACATATGTGAGGGAAAAGATATTTCCTACTTTCGTTGGTGGTGTGTAGTGCACAGATGCCAACAGGAGACCAGAGGTATACAAAGAATAACCCCCCCAGGGAAACCCTTGACAGTGATGTAACCGTGTAGGATCTTTAGCTCATTGTCTTATGGCACATTGACTGTGTGGTTTGGTCACACCTCATCAATGCCATGTTCAGCATTGGCAGGTGGCGGCTGTGAATTAACCCACTACATGCCCACTATGTTACCAGTGTAGCGCCAACTGGCAGTTCCTGACTGGTTTGATATAGCCCCTGCTCAACATCCCGCTTTTTGTTTTTACTTTTAATGTATTCATCTGGTTGATGAACACAAATAAATAAACAAAAAGCTGAAGTTTAAAGTTTAATGATTACGAAGTTGTGTAAAAACAACCTAATAACCAATTCTGAAAGTCCTCGGTTCAAATTGACCGCATAACCCCTAACCAAATCAATGCAATATAAACGCTTCAAAACAGTGTAAACGTTGCTGTTTTTGGTTGCAAACGATTCATCTTAAGCTTCCACTGGAAGAGGTGTCCCTTTAAAATCCATCCATCAGATGGCTTAGTGGTGAGGATAAAATACAGTTGCTTTGTTGCTCGGCAAAAGAGCCTACCTTTTCCTACCTAGAGCTACTAAGAGGAGAGAGAATATTTGACATTACTTTGACTGAATGCTAATGCTGCACAGTGTCTGCCGGATGTGTATATAGCCCTTATTTAGCCAACGCGTTACACTTTAAAGAGAGCATTAACTAGTCTGGGTTAGCTACTGGACCAACGGATCTACCATTGAGGGTATCTTTCCCATGTCTGTCTGAAAAGTGGGGATATATATATATATATATATATATATATAAATATATTAATGTCATGCCCCGCCCCTCACGGAGCGTATCTACGCTTATGGCGTGAACATGGCAAATGGTCGGGCGAGAAAGCTTACGCGTTTTGGGCGACGCGAAAAATCGCATCGCTTTTGGTGTGAACGCACTTTTAGAGTAACACTTGAATATAGACAGAATATTAGAGTTGAATGTATGTAATGTTTAAAGTATCCGCTTGGCTTTACTTGAACTACAATGATAATTTAAAAAATGAATATAATATGATGGGCGAGTCCATTTCAGTTTGTGCACCTCGCAGCAGAGGTTTTGTGTTCATCATGATCCGTGTTGAAAAGGGAACATCAGCACATAGTTTATGCGCCTCTCTTTTGTTGTTACAGGGAAACGTGATACTTTCCTCCACTGAAAGTCAAGTGAAAGGTAGGAAATGTGTTCCCTCAATAAGCATGCACCAAATAATGCTAAATTATTTGTTGAAGAGGCATTTTCCAGCCAAGCTCAAAACGCCCAATTTTCCCTGGCTCGGTTTTGCATGCCTGATTACATATTTAATTCATGAGAAGACATTCAAAAATGAGGGCTAATAACCCCCGCCCCCCCTCGTTTTGGTTAACTACCGCTACGTGCTCCTTTTGATATTAGTCATGCGTGCCTTCTTTTTTTTTTGGCAAGTGCTCATGTGAATCCAACATCAAATTTGACAACAGCAACAAGCGAAACACATTGGTTTTCATTACCAAAGGCATGAATATCTTAAAATTCAATTCTGGGTAGATGTGTGTGCGTTTGCGTGTGCGTTTGCGTGTGCGTTTGCGTGTGCATGCGCGCGTGTCTATGTGTATTTGTGTGTGTGCGCCGTCTTTGAAGGGTGAATTAAGTACGAGAAACTTTTGATCCCGATCAATATTTATAAATAATATAGCAGTTAAGGGGAGAAATACAGACAGATACTGGAGATGTGCGGCTGAGAAGCAGCTCGGAGAGGCTCCAGAGTTTCCAGAGCGAGGCTGGGCCACAGGAAGGATGGAAGGACTATTAAGAAAACACGTCTCCTATGTCAAAGGAAATGTTCTCTGCTATCGGATACATGAGGCCGTCTTGAGCACTCAACATGTACAGAGCTTAGCTTTTTTTAATGGATACCCTGGGCTTCAGCCTCTCTGTGTAGTCCGAGACGAAGACCCAGCGCATTTATTCGATTCCCATCCATCTCAACAGGATGCTTTTTCCTTGACGTTCTGTTACTAGGGCAACTGCTTTGCGTGCATGACAGCGTGTCGCGTGTCACGGCGGTACACGTGAATAGCTGCGACCCGAGGCACGTGTATACAACCGATTGCCTTAGCGGATGGTCATTATAATTGCCTTGGTCATAAAAAGGTAAACCACTCCTGTCTTACATGATACACACACACACACACACACACACACACACACACAATATATAAAGGGCAGATGATGCGGTTTGGCACCAGAGAACCAGTTGGCCGAGCCAAAGTATCAAACAGCCTTTCATAATGTATGGAGAAAAACAAACTGAAACATGTGACGGAGCTATAACTCAATATTATTACATGTCATTTAGCTGACGCTTTTATCCAAAGCGACTTACAATCCTGTTACATTCATACACTGTAGACGCAGCTACAGGGAGCAATTCAGGGTTAAGTGTCTTGCTCAAGGACACATCGACTTGGGCGGGGATCGAACCTCCAACCTCGTGATTGAAAGACGGGCCTGCTACCCACTGCTACCCACTGACCCATAGTCACCCAATACGACCATTCATCACTGTCCAGTGGAACGGTTTCATCTGTACCTGCATCATAGTAATCTGCTTTGGGTAAAAGTTGGCCAATAGTATAAAGTCAACAACGACATTGAAGTCGATTTCATCAAATGTAATTCTAGAATAAATAGTTCAACGCAGGTCAATCACACCATGTGCTGTGTTTAAGATGTCACGGTGGACCCTCCCCCCCTCCCCCCCTCCCCCCCTCCCCTCGGCTCCGTACTTCCTCCGGAGGGATCGGAAGTCGTTCCAAGTTTGACGCGTCGCTTTTCGCTTTGGCGTCGCCGCTGATCCGGCCTTCGCTGAAAAGCTCTAACGGGATTGGACCTTCGCCTCGACAGTGACACGCTAAAGCCGGTCAAGGTCACCGACATTTTCAAAAAGGGGAGACGTCGGCTCCCTGATGGAGTCGTAGATCACGTTTAGCATGCGGTTCAATTAGAGGCTTCGAAGAGATTATTGAGATGATATGATCCTCGTACATTCATTAGCTGAGCTCCAATAGACGCCCATCGGATTAGAGGCTGCGAGGGGGAATTGCTGCTATTGACTGGGAGGAATCCAAGAATGGGGGGAGGGGGGGGGTAAGAGACACTGCTGATGTAGTACGCTTTTATTTGGGTGAACGGGTGCGTTGTGTACATGTGTTTACATCTGTAAGCACCGGTTTGGGGGCAGATGCGGCTCATAAATGCGTGTGTGTGTGTGTGTGTGTGTGTGTGTGTGTGTGTGCGTGCGTGTGTGTGTGTGTGTGTGTGTGTGTGTGTGTGTGTGTGTGTGTGTGTGTGTGTGTGTGTGGCTGGTAAATTCAGTGTGACGGATAGAGAGGTCATGGAACCCCGGGTTAGACGAGCTGATGAAAGCATAAAGTTGTGTTTGTGAGTGAGCGAGTGAGTGTGTGAGTGTGTGTGCGTGTGTGTGTAGGTGTGTGTGTGCGTGTGCATGTGTGTGTATGTGTGTGTGTGCATTTGTCGTGATAAACGTGATCTGAAGCGATGGGGCTTGAGGCTCCTCCATCAGAGGCTCTCTGTGACAGAAGAAGTGTTTCTCCTTTGTTGTGTGGTCATACTAGCATATATATATATATATATATATATATACATATATATAAATGTATTTTCTTTGATGGGGGGGGATACTTATTTTTGGAACATGCAAATCAGTGTATAGGAGGGGTAAGGGGTTGGAGGGGAGTGTGTGTGGGTGTGTGGGTGGGTGGGGGGGGTATAGGGTCACAGAACTTGTAATGAATCTGATATAAATGATGAATAATCAGTCGTGGGCGTGGACCACGATGCCTGCGTATCTATCTTACACAGATATCTCTTTAATCCGTGCAGATGTGATCACAACGTATCAAACGCTCTGAGGAAGCAAGTCACTGCAACCGCGTTTTATTATTCCGTTTGGTGGAGCATGGACAGACACAGAGACGCTCACACACATACACTCACACACACACACACACACACACACAACTGATCTCATTACCTCCTGGTGGATTTAATAAATATAATCAACATATATATGGGGGACTGGAGCTACTTTTAGACGCCACAAAGAGAGCAATGAGAGGTCCTCTATTTACAGGACAATAATCTGTACATTGCAAATCCATAGCACAAAACATAATGAGCGGTATTATAAGTTATAGGTAGAAGATATATCAAGTAATCAGTGTCCCACTTAAACACAATGTCCCTACTCCATAGTCGTTGGGGGCCTTCATTGAATATAACAATCCTATTATCTCTATGTGTATTACGAGTATGTAAAAAGAAAAGGTCACATGGAATTAATTGAAATTCATATTTCCATGTTTCTAGTTGCAGGGCAATAAATGTGCTCTTTGGCTCTTTGGCATACATTTAAATGACTATTAATAAAGTTATCGCATACATTTTAATTATCTGCCTTTCCCCATTAAACAGGGATTTCTCATTTCACATACTACTTATACTACTACTTGTATCACATTATTATGGTTATGAATAACAAATATTGTATTCTGGTGGTATCTAACCATGCAGGTAGTTTCAATTGCACTTTTTTTTTCTTTTCAGATTATTTAATTTCATTCTCAACTTGTATTTATATGTCAATCAATCATACAAATCTACTTTGACCCATTCTGTGTGAATGGAAATTAAAAGTGTTATTGAATTGACTGAAAAAAGCAAAACAAATCCACATAGCCAGTTATGTTGTTAGGGATCGTGGTGGTAAGGACCCAAACGCAAAGGTGGAAACAATCAGGGAACAATCAGGGAAGAAACCGACAAGCACACGGAGGGAAGAGCAGGGAAACAGGAAACGAGACAGAGACTTCAACATAAAACAGGAAACACACGGAACCTACCATATGTATTCCACTGGATTATGTCTTTAGTAGAGAATATTTCCGAGCTTTTCTCACCAATGAAAGCCGAAATGACGTTTGGCTGCAGACCGTAGGAGTACTCTCCACATCTAGTCTGAAACTACTGGCTAATGCATCTATTACTGGATGGACGGAACATTATTTGGCAAGAATAAAGGTCTAAATTGGTCAATTATGGGTTTTTGTCTTTGTGTGAGCAAAAGGGCCTGCTAGGGTATGCTAACCCATGTGCGCATGTCTGCATGCGATTCGCTCTACCGCGCGATAAGTCTTTTTTTTCGCTCTGTCCTGAGTTTTTTTTTTTTTCATCCGGGCGCCTTAGGCGCTCGGGAAATCGGCTTAGGCGCGCGACCAAATTGTGTCTATGCAGGAAAAACCCTGGGAGGTATACGTCCTCTTAAAAGACCCCCATCCCCCACCCGTCCCCATTATAGACATGGATAGCATTCCTTTGGTCTTCCCTTCCTTCTCGACCACGTGTCAGGAAGGCCACGCTGGACTACAGTCCCTCGTATTCATCATATCATCCATAATTGGGATCCGCCATGTCCGTTTGGTCTCAAGGGGAAAGGCGAATCGGCCCTGAGAAAAGAGGGTGCTGTCCGCCGGGCCAGCTGCTCCCTCTGTTGGATCTAAAGACACTTTTTACTGATACGTCCAGCAGCATTTCATCCCTGAAAAAAAAATGCTGTAAAATGACAACTCCTCTGTGGCGCAGGTGTAGCCAGGATGTGTTTCCCTCTGGGCGCACGGTCCTGTCACATCACAATGAATCACATCCGCTCACCAAACTATTCCGGGGTCCTCTCAAAAATGACCATCTAATGGTTCAACGGCAAAGCCGGGCTTTGATAGCGGCGGGGGATGAAAGTGGAATTCTTGATTGCCCCGGTCAAAGATAGTTCGCTGATAAAAACGATTTATCGGACACCAGGAAGTCTGCGGGGATAAAAAAAAAAAGAGACGGACGAGACACTGACACCGCGACACGCGGCGCAGGGAAGAAAACGGGCACTCGGCGTCGCCGCCGGCTCTGCTTTTTAATTGCCCGCCGAGAGAGAGGGAGAGAGAAAGGTGTGAAGGAAGGGAGAGGGCCGAGGGGGTCCCAGCAGGTCACCGGAGAGCTCAGGCTGGACGCCATTACTCAGGGAAGAGACAGGAGGAAGGGGTCAGCTGGCGTGGAGGTCCAGTGATTACACCTCCGATAAGGAGTTCCCGTTGAAGGGCACTCCCTTTGTCTTCGGAGTCGGGCACCAGGGGCAACGGGATGGAGAGGAGCGGCAAGAGGTTGCAACAGAGATGAGGGAAGGCTAGAGAGTTAAGAGCGTGGCAAAGAAAGAAGAAGAAGAAGAAAAAAATTTAAAAAAGGCGTGGTATTGATTTCTTTACGAGAGAGAAGATTTGCTCCCGAGATCGAGAGCAATATCATATTAAACTCTGTTCCTGGCCCAGAATGAGAACGTCAAGCCTCTGAATCCCCCCCCCCCCCCCACATACACACACACACACACACACACACACACTCATTTTTCTTTTATTTATTTATTTCTTTAAATAACTTCCAGCACCAGGGAATTACAGCTCGTGTGGTAATTGGAAGAGAAAAAACCACATCGGCGTTGGCTGGCGGGCGGGATGCACATTATTCACGAGACGGCGTCCCGCGGGTGTTACTGGGAGGAACGAGGCGGTAGAAGTGAACGCTGACCTTTTTGAGTTAATAGTCATCATCAACACAAAAAACAAATGCTCTAAATGTTTGATGCACATTTATCCAAGAGGAATCCAAGAGATCTGAACCTACGGGCGCATCGGTTACACAGCACTTAGTACATATTAGGTATATCGTAAGCGATGAGATTCATATTCCCTTCCTGCTTATAGCAGTACATTTCTTTTATTTTTCTCCAGATCTTTATGGATCAGGAAGGTTTTATAACCGAATATATGTGTTTGTTCAGTGTGTATTGATTTTTTTCTTCAGTACTGAAGATATGGGGTGAAGAAGGAAGACTAACATGGTGAGCTTGTGGAACAGGCTAGAAGGATGGCCATCTGTGGCTCGGTGGAGAGAAGCGTCGTCCTTCAATCAGATGGATCAGTGGTTTGATTCCCCGGCTCAGCTAGTGCATGTCGATGTGTCCTTGGGCAAGACACTCAACCCCAAAATTGGTGCCGTAGCCGTGCCTACTTTTTGGCCGTGATGTGCAACCCCCGAATGGAAACTGGGGTTAATCCAAGGCCGCGAAAAAAAGAATAATATTCATTAAACATTGATGAGAAAAAGACAAAAACAATACTTTCCTTCACCAAAAATATGAAGTGAGCCACACGACATGCTGTGGACAAGGTCTACAGTAATCAATCAATCAAACTTGTATTACAGACTCAATGTCCAGATAGTGCAAAACATTAAAATCTAATAAAAAACATACACAACTACAAGTAAAAAAACAACAAAGAACAACACATGCTTTATAAATAGACAGCTGTACAAGTGTCTCCACAGCTGGGACTGGTATCGTGAAGGGCTTTTATATTTGATAAAAACACAATCTCATTTTCTGAGTCATCAACCCGGCAGATAAACTTGTGCATTAAATTTCTTAAAACCGCATTAAATGTGTCTTAGTTATAGAGTTTTTCATATATTCAATTAGTCAATTGAATATGTCAAAATAGTAAATTTTAATTTATATTAGCATTTTTTTTTTTACTTCTGCAACAGAATACCAAAGATATTTGTAAAGATGTGGTTCAACTATCTAAATTATTAATCTAATGTATATCGATGCATTTGAATCCTCTTGTGAGCCGGCTCACTTTCACGGGTCATGTAAAGCGGACAGATTATGCAAATACAAATAATGACTAATTTAGTTTTTCACTCCTGAGGCAGTCCAGCTTTCATCATTATTAACCATCTTTTGGTGTCTCATCACAGAGTGGAGCATATCGATAACTCGCCATGTGGTGTTTTTACTGCAGTGCAGCCACAACGCGCTCAACATTAACACTAAATCAGACGTGTGCACTGAAACTAATGCAGCGGATGCTTTTGTTTGTATATCTGCCGCACGGCGGTTTATGCAGCACTCTGACTGTACTGGGGGTGTGGGGGGGGGGGTGTGGGGGGGGGGGGGGGGGAGAGAGTGCGTTTTACCGAGTGTAAAGAGGGACAGCAAAGAAATGGGCAAAAGATTTAGATTAATGGCTTATGCTTAATTAATATCTCCGGAAAAAAACTAATGGTGGGAAAATTGAAATGTTCCTTTTAAGATTAAATTCCACCACCACCATCGGCCGGTTTCACAGCGCGGTGAAGCAGAGTGTGACCATCTTGTGATCTCTGCTCTGCATTATAGAGTTCCACTCCCCCCGCGTGTAATTGGAAAGCGGGAGCTCGCTGTCGGCTGCGACTCGGTGAAACCCTGAGTCATCCAGTTGGGATGTGGCGCTTCATTTTTATTTACTTTAAGGCCTGCACTCGTTCCCAACATGTAGACAATAATCTGTTATGCTCCTAACTTGTACAACAACAACATTTGCTGAATGCAGCCGGTCGTATCTTCAACTTTAACGGCAGATTTGAATTGGAAACCGTTATCCAGTGAGTAATCAGGGAAGTCATTTCTTTCAAGCAAATTGAATTTATATGAACAGAAAATAATCAAAAGACGACATTTCAGATGTTCCGTCCCTTTGTGAATCCAATTGTGACTTGACATATTAAAAAGGTGAACTAGTATCATAAGTCAATCTGTTTAATCCATGGGGAAAGCTGGACTACACTGGTTGGCTGACTTACAATCATAATTGCTAACAGCAATTAATACATCAAAGTGTCAATGTGAGAATATGGAAAACAAAAATGATTGATTCTTACTAAACGAGTTATTATCACTCAGCCAAGTAAAGCTCATTGCTACATTGAGGGATTTTATATTGATTGCCTCTAAAATGGAAATTTAATTTGATGGATTGCTGTACAGCACAAAAGAGCAAGAGGGTCCACATTTATCAACTCAATCCGATTGTTTCATAATTATTCATTTGAAGGTTTTCCCCAAATTCATTCTACTAAATTGGGAAATTGCAATATAGGAAACCTGCTGTATAAACCGACAGCAAAATATAGGGAATCTATATAGGGTCATAAATGTTGGACACAATCCAACAATTTTCCACTAAATTAGCTTCAGTGAGTTCTAGGTACAAAATGGTCAATAACAAGGCATGTACCAAATTTCTTCACGGCAAAAAAACAGTATAGGGTACAAAATGTTAAACCTGATCCCAATTGTTTGTCACTTAATCAAAAATTTGGAGAAATGTAAATCTGCCGGACAGCTTAACAACACAAACTAAAAAACACGTTTGACCTTGTTTGCAATTACCTGGAAAACAGGAGCCGCCTTACGGAACTAAAAAAGGAAAGGGTCCGACTCAATGTTTCTCCAAACCATTCAAACGAAAACAAGGATATCTAGTGGATTGCTTTTATAGAACACAAATGGGAAGAAGGCCCACAGTTGCGTCCTCAATCCAATTTAACTAAATGTATAGTTGTCGTAGACATTAGAAAAACACAGGAACAGGGTCTACCCGATTCAGACCAGATTGTTTATTGGTGATATTTGAAAAAGAGTCAAACTAACACAGCCAAAACCTATTTAAAAACTTTAAAAACAATCTGTGCAGAGTCCTTCTCTAACAAAAGAGACCAGAGAACAATCAAATCTGACAGAAACTGTTTTCAGTTTAATTCCAAACTCAAGCACACCAATACCGGACCAACAAGAAGCCATGTTCAGAAAGACTACCGTGACTACAACAGTTTACACTAAGTTCAACAGAAACATTTTCTCCTGGTGTTATATGTCCAAAGCTGAACCGGAGTCCAGTGAGATACGATACGAGACACATCGGCACACAGAGCCGAGCAATTCAGTAAAATGGTATTCTGCCCAGACCCAATTAGTCCTCGTATTATTTGGCCCCCGTCTGACCAGGACTGGTGGTTAGGAGGCGGTTTCTTGCAATGGCAGATGGTGGAACGAAGTTACACAGAATCTCATCGTTTGATTTTAAATGAGTTTTTATACTCTCAGTTATTCAATTGCTCTTTCAAAAGATTTGGAACAAACGTTTGGTCGCTGTGGTTCGAGATTGTAACAGTTCAGCTCCATATTTCCTTTTTTATTAGTTGTTTTCATCCTGTCTAATTATCATGTCATTCCAGATCTTGCTTCCCATCTCGTCAGTCCAACTCCCTTCACCTGCCTCTGATCACCTCGTTAGTCCCTCATTACCTTCACCTGGTCCTCACGCCCCTTCTCACCTGCAGCCCATCCCCTCGTTAGTCCCTCACTATTTAGCTCCCTCACTTCCACTTGTCCTCTGCCAGATTGTTTTGTGTTCTCTGTAACCAAGCTCTCCCGCGTTACCTTGTGTTCTTTGTTTCTATACTGATAAGATTTATAGTAAATATCTTGATCAGCATTTCATGTCTCTCGAGTCGTGCATTTGGATCCAGCCGTGACAGAGATGACTCAAGTAGTCGTTTGCCCCGGGACTGGACGTCCATTGTAACCTTTCCCAATGAAGGCAAAAGCCAGATTCTAGGTGCTTTATTTTTCATTGAGCTTTTATCAGTCAGGACACACATGTGCTCTTCATGATCCCTGTGACGAGCAGCAACAGCTTATAACACATCAACACACATAGTAGAGCCCTGCTGGGTTCTCTGTCCCCTCGTCTGCCCACCCCTCCGTTGAACTCCAAAGACGGATGTCGATCATCACCTGCCTTCTGCTCGCCGTCTGGCCGGGATCCAGTGACCTTCTTTCAGGAAGGGGCCGCCTCGATCAGGGATTACCTATCGATCAAAGCGCTCCCAACGCAGCGACGCCCAGTCGAAGACGCCCCGAGACGCGTGCGTCCTCTGAAGGGCGTCGGCTGCAGAGCAAGGTTTTTGTAAGCGATGTCAGGTGATGGTGGGCAAAGGTACGCGTGCGTCTCCTTAACCGAAGTAATGAGCGAATCAGATGTGCATGAGCGCGTGTCTCCTTGACCGGGAAGGCGATGGGCGAATCAACTCACAGAAGGGGCGTTAAAGCTGATGAGGTGATTTAAAACCAGCAACGCGACCAAAGGGCTGAACAATGGGGTTCTGAGGACACAAACGCACATGCACACATTTTTTTTTTTTTAAAGAGGACACTGAAGTTTGATTGATGGGAAATGGATGTCGGGGGGGCCATTACTCGTTTCTCTACATCGAACTGTACTTTTAACTCTCCAAGGTCAATAATAGGCTGCTCTTCAGCAGAACTCAATATTGGGGACAATTGAGCCCATTTGTCAAGAGAGTGCTGGGAGCGAAGGGGGGTGCTTCCACAATGGCCGCCGTCAGCACACAAATCCCGCTCCCCACTTCCACGTTCCTGGATGAACTACGGACTTATGGATTTGGCATTACTATTGCCATCATGCAGCGATCTTGTGTGGCCAGGTGTGTGCTCGGCGCTTTCCCTGTCTCCCTCTCTATTGCTTATTGATAAAAAGCACAAAAGCGATTCGATCTCCAGCTCGGGGAAAGATTTTAAACGCTCCGTTAACACAGGAGGCGATGTGTTCGATTACCTCGGGGCAAGTGAGGAGTGAGGCTGCCATGTAGAAAATAGATTGGTTGCCCGGAGAAGAAGAAAAAATCTAGAAATAAATTGAGCCGGAAAATTACGAAAAAAGAGTTCACATCGGATTTAGAGATTTAAATTGACTCATCGGGTATAAGAATCGGAGCGCACAAACGGTACAGCGGTGTGGCCGGAAACCAGAAATGTCTGACGAAACCGGATCAATACGCGCGGCATGTACTTAACAGTTTCCAAACGGCACAATAGTGATACGATGTAAGCTCACTTGACAGAAGGGGGTCATGTCAACTTTTGAAAACACAGGCCACGCCCCCCCCCGCCCCAGCTCTGTAACTACGCATCGTAATATAAAAATCCCAGAAACAGTTGTCTGTAAATGTTTGTGCCTGCTTCCGCTATACGCTGGTTTACTCTTTCACAAAAAAAAACTGATGGGTGTTTTACGGTTCACTTTCCAGTTGCTTATGCACCAAGGTAGAGAGGTTCATGGTGCCATCGGTATATTTCATAGTACCACTGCAGGTGGACTAAGCATACATGATGTGATGATATCCAGTCACATCGTTTGTACAGAAAACAAAACAAAGATCACCACACTGGAAAAAATAAAATACTGCCTGGCCCTTCTTTATGTATGAAAGATGTTCATTTGATTCAGTCCGACTTTCTACGTTATAGAAAATAAATGGTGCAGAGTGACATAAGCACTTATAATGTATATGATTAAGAAACTGCACAAAAGATCATGTCTTGAAAGCCATTTAAAAATGATAGAACATTTTATTTGAGAAGATGGCGCTTCATGGCTTTTATTAGATGCCAGCATAAAAATAATGATAATGTGATAATGGAACAAAGCAGGGTTTTGGGTTCTGAAAAGTTTCATCATTTCTCATGGCCATCTGGCAGAAACTCCACAGGTTGCAAAAATATGTCTGGTCGTTAACAGCAGCATGAATAGAGCTGGATTGCTTTACAGAACACTACATCAAGGGGGTCCAGAGCAATTCAGACCGGATTGTTTATCGGTGACATTGGAAAACAGTAAAACTGAAGCATTGATCGCACAAATGGCTTCAGGTTGAGAAAATTACCCAATTTTTACTTGATAAACATGAGTTTATGGTCTCAATCTCTTGTTTTAAGTCTTCTTCAATACAGCATGCATTTTATTTAGGTTATAGTCCACTTTGTGATTGACAGTTCTTGAGGTTGTCTGTGTTTTCGTCTTCCGAACTTTAAGCCTTTTCACAGTTTGTTTTCACTTCCCACGAATGCCAATTGTAATATTTGTGTTTCCCTAACAACATCTCTTTCAGTGTTGCTCCACCTTTTTTGGTAACTTATGGTTTCAACACTACATGTCATTCATCCATTCATACACAGCATTATGCTAAGAGCCATTATGCAAGTGCCACCATGCTAGGGCCCACCATGCTAGAAGCCATCATGCTAGGAGCCACCATGCTAGTAGCCACCATGCAATGGGCCAAAATGCTAGAAGCCATCATGCTAGGAGCAACTATGCAATGGGCCACCATGCTAGGGGCCACCATGCTAAGAGCCACAATGCCCATAAGGGTCTTGGGCCCAGCCAAAGCACAGTTTTTTTTTACTTAAGCGTGAGGTCATCCAGTTACATACTGAAGTATAGCGTACAAGCAAAACAGAACTGTAACTCACTCACACCGTCATATAGGAGCTGCTCTGATTGAGGCCTCTCAGCTACTCCTCCATGTGGTCACAACCCAATTAATTCTTGCATTACTCAAGTCTGGCAGCACACAAGGCCCATTTCATACATCCCACTGTTGTTCTTTCACAAGGCTCGCCGAGCGAGGCTGACTTCAACTGGCCTGCTTTTTTCCTTTGCGAGTGTGATGTTTAAAAGCAGCCGTAGAGGGTTTTTTTCTCTCCCGAGGTCCTGTAAATGTACACCAGGACTGTTTTCCGGCCTGCATGTGCCGTGGATGTTGTGTCTTTCCTCACCGGGAACTCGTGATATTCGTTGAAACATTTCATCCATTCTACTTCTTTGGCAACGTATGTCTTTGCCGGGGGTTTGGTGGCATCGGCCAGTATTTGTCACCAACGTTTAGGGCTCTCTCCGGTGCTGTGATTGATGAACAAAAATTGGATGTTGCTTCAGAGGCCAGCTTTCGTAAACAACAAGCAGCACAGAAGTCTCTTTATCCATCGGATGAATGACTAAGATCGACTGACCGACTCCTGCAAAACCCTCAGTTTACCCTAATGTGGCCAAATTGGACAACATGACCGGTTCATTGTCGGGTGAACTGTGAGAAATGCATTACGGGTTCATTCAAGAATTCGGTGTATGAGATGAAAAGAAACACAAACGACCCTGCGAATGAATGCTACAGGATTAAATGAAAGGAATTGAATGAAAGAAAAAGCTTCAACCCGCCTAAATTCATGGTATTTAAAAAAAAAGGTGTTTATGTCAAATAGCTACATTTTATATTTGTATATTTTTAGTGAAAAAGAAAGTGTGAACAAAAGAGGCGGACGTGAGAATGAAAGAGAAGGCTTCAAAAGGCTGGATTGCACCATGTCTCAGCCCACGTCTGTACCCCGAGGCAGAGCGCAATGTAGCATGCCGCAGAATGGAGCGTTGAGACACCCGCTGCATGATGGGAGACGTTACATTATGAAATAAATTAGAGATACAGCATTGAGAAAATTGCATATGTTGTGTTGGGCAAACGTGTCACAGGTTCCCGTGCTTGTTATTGAAATGTATACATTACCGGTTCCACAACATGACGTCTATGGTGATGAATGTCCCACTGAGTGCATCCTCCTGCCTTGACATATGGACAAGATTTATGATCATGGTATTACTGTTAAATATTCATCCAGAAGCCCCTTCATCATCTCAATAAGCAGCGCACATGACTGAAGGGCTGTGTTATCAAACCTTGTTTGTGCCTGAAGCAAGCGCTTATCTGCCGTAAAGCTGTTAAATCATAAAACATAAAAAAATTGCTATTTTGCTTCTTTAAGAAAATTATCCAACATACACATTCTCATATACTCCACATTCAAACATTACATTCCACAAAACCTGTAGTACAAAAAAATTGTTCCTTAATGGTAGTAAGTACAAGAGTTGCGTATGTACAAGAGTTGCGTATGTACAAGAGTTGCGTATGTACAAGAGTTGCGTATGTACAAGAGTTGCGTATGTACAAGAGTTGCGTATGTACGTACATTCCTTAAGTACGTAAACAGCTTTGGTACGTAACTTGCTTAAGTAGGTTAGTTGCGTAAGTACGTTAGTTGTGTAAGTAGGTCAGTTGCGTAAGTAGGTTAGTTGCGTAAGTACGTTAGTTGCGTCAGTATGTTAGTTGTGTCAGTGCGTTAGTTGTGTCAGTACGTGAGTTGCGTAAGTATGTGAGTTGCGTAAGTACGTGAGTTGCGTAAGTACGTAAGTTGTGTAAGTTGCTTGAGTACGTACATTATTTACTTACGCAACTTATGTACTTATGCAACTCATGTACTTATGCAACTTATGTACTTATGCAACTTATTTAAAATGAGTAAGTATGCTTGTTATGTAATAGAGCTAGTTATCTATTACATAATTAATAAAGATAGTTATGTGTCATTGAGTGTGTTATTAATCATTTCATGAAACAAAAAGGTACTTGACTGGATCCATGAAATTTTCTAAACCTGACCAAGAACTTCTGTTTAAGCCTAACCAGGTAAACCCACTTTGGAAGCTTATTTTGAAAAGACACTTACGGCAAGTAAAGAGAGTAAACTACACACTTTCTATGAAGAAGGAAGTTTATTTTGAAAAGACAATACTGATGTATCGAGTGTAAATTGACACGTCTTTCACTTCCAAAACTGGCGCTAGAGAGGAATCTAAAAGCGTCACAGTTGGAAGCGTTGGGCCGCTGACCAAGCACCCGTTTTGTTTTTTAAATGTTTTTTTTGGGGTGGTACCTATAACTACATCAGAACTTAGTGGTATGAGCCCGGCTTTAAAGTGAAATGGATGTCACAAATTCACAGCTCAAGTTGCTGGAAGCTATAATTGAATGGTCACCTCCTTCTCCTTCCTCGCGGGACGTCTGACGGCTTTGCATCATCGCCAGCCGAACTTCAACTTCAGCGACCCTTTCCCGTCCGTCACTGCCAGCCGGCACACCTATGTATTAAATACCAAGTCTTGCTTGAGGGGCAGGGACACAGGATACGACGCCGGGGTTTGAGTTCACTTGGCAGCTCTCAGGGGAGTCTCTCTCCACCGTCTGAGGATTAAGCCGGAACAGTTGGTAAAGCAGGGAGCAGCGGTTGTGGAGGAGCTTTTAATATTTCCCTGATGTAAAAGCCCCATGGGAGCGTTTGAATATTGTATGAAAGCTCACTAACTTTTGGCAGACACACACGTACACACACAGGACAGGCATCGTCATCCCCGTGTGCTTGAGTGAACACTCAAACCCGGTACGCATTTTCGCGTATGCATTCACAAGCTAACGTGATTAGCGGATCTCAGAGTTAAGAGAGTAGAACAAAATCACACTTTCTTAAAAGAATTATTGGCCAAGCTGATGTCACACTTAATTTAAAGGAATCCCTGAACATTTTCCTCGTTCGTTTCCACGCTTCCATGCCACTGCTGGATGTGAGCTGGGCTTGATAATTGAGTCATGGATTTGTGCACGTACAGGTTTGTGCTACAGGCGGAGAAGCTGTTGACACCTTTGTAAAGCTTTCCCTCTACCGAGCTTTGAATATCACACGGATAACTCGCCTATTCCTTTGCATTTCCAAAAAATAAATATCTTTTCATCCTGCCATAAAAGAACTCTGTGACATTTGTCAGTCTTATTTTTCATACATATTCGGTGGTTCGGTTTGGGTCATGAAGTCTGGTGGACATTGTAAAAGTAGAGTGAGGGTGGGGAAAAGGAAAAGTTAATAGAAAAATATGCCCGTTCAAATAATACTCCCACGGATGTAGAAATTGCGATAGCTCCAATTGTACCATTTTTCACTAAATACAAGGAAGCGTAGAGCTGCTGGAGCACCAATGGATGCTGAATGGTGAATTGATGCATTGGTTGGGGGGATGGACAGCTCCATGGCGACCACGACCATCACCAGTCCATTAATATTCCCAACCCCTTCTTCGTCATTGTGACACGAGCCATTCAGTGCTAATTAAAAAAGGGTCGTGATGTATGTGGTTACGCGGGACTGTTAAGGCATCATAAATAACTGATGGAAGTTGATGGATTCATCGTATTAGCAACGCTGCAGAGAAAAGACAGAGTGCCGGTTATAGTTTCATTCACGCCGGCCAAAATGTGCAACTAATGATTATTTGATGAATCAGTTAGTCGGCTATTTGTTTTCTCTGGTAGTTGGTCAATCAATATATATTAGAGCGCATTAAAATCACACGGTGGGAAAAAAAAAGCTATCAACATAAATTACCTGAATTATCTTTCACAAATCAAGGCTGAAACGGTTTGTACCAACGTTTTTATGCTTAGCTGCAGGATTCATCGATCGTCTCGGAGTTTCATATTGAATGTGTTTAGAGAATTTGTTTTAGAAAATGTAAAAAGTCCATCCCAAATTAAACCAAATCAACCACATTTTTCTTTCTTCGAAAACAACAATATTTAAACCATTCATTCACCAACCCATTGGCCAAATATATTTAAAAACTGTGACACTTACATTATGCTAATTGCAAATAGCGAGAGACAAGCTTGTCAATTCCTGAATTATTCGGATTCACAAACATGTTGGAAGAAGATGGTCATTTTAGGTTCACACTTATGTTATACATAAAGTTGGAGCGTGTCAATAAATATATTAATAAATGAGGTCAATTTTCTTTTCTAGAATAGCAAATATTCATTCAATATATATTTTAACTGTGAAGTTGGATACAGTCAATTGTTTGCCTTAAAAACCTTTTTTTTTATCCAAGGAAAAAAGTTAATTAATTCATCCATTCAATTATTTTCTTTGTCAAAAGTAATGCCATCTGTAATACGGACCAAACTAATTTCTTCCCCACGAGCACAAACAAATTAATTTTTTTAATTGTGTTCCACTAATTAGAAGTCCCGAGCACAATTTGTTTTAGTATCCCAAATGTTTAAAGAAATGCTACATTTTCTATCAATAATTTGTATCTGCCAAAATTAATTCATTGCGAGCCAGATTCGGAGAGTGTTTTTCAAAAAGGTTCTTGAATTGGGTGCTGGCTCACGTAGGCGGGCCCATCCACCCACAGACAACACAATGTGATACAAGGCGGGGGCAATTTAGTGACTTTGATTATGGACCCGTAACGCACAAAAAAATGATGTTTTTGTCTGCAAACTGTCCAAAGAGAAAGAACTGAGCTGCAGATGCTGAGGATGGTGCAGATTGCTCTTGTAAAACCAGCAACAACAACAACAAAAACAGTGTTGGTGGATAATCGAGAGTGCCAATTTGTCAACTAATTCCTCTCGACTGAAGTTTTTAACAATAAACTATATTTGACATGACATTTGAAGACACCATGATGATGTCACAATGTACATACACCCATTACATGCACAAAAACAGTCCATGGATTTTTTTAATGCATTTTGTCACTCAAGTATTAGTTTTCTTGAGATCCCTACCAAACATTTAATGAAATGCAGAGGAGTTTTGTGCCTGTATTATATTCAAGGTAATGCGTTTGTGTACCCTGCCAAGTGAAAATTGATTTTCTCACTTTGTAATTCAATGAATTCATCGGGGCTTCCAGATAACAGTGAGATAGACACAAAAACTAAACTAAACAAATCTCTGTTCATCTTTTCTAACCGGGGATCGTCGTGTACACTTTCATGACTGTCGAAAGAGATCAAGATCACGTCGGCTGCTTTGAAGAGTTCAAATATTTGACGCGTTAGTCAAACATTTTATTCCGTCAGAGAGTTCTCGCCCTGAAGAGATTCGTCATCCCTCGTCCTCGTCATCACAGCCAGACTGAACTCACAACGTGGTTGGTTGGAGAAACACTGTTGCTCGGATAAAAAGCCATCAACCACTCCTCCCCCACCCCATCCCAACAATCTCATTATATTGCCTGCTTATCTACGATGTTCTTGTAATTGGAAACTAAAATGTTCTCACCTAGTATGAAATTGCGTTCGGGCATAAGTGGATTTTATTATCATGACATGCTTGGCAGGGATATTAAATTGTAATGGAAAAATTAGCTCAGTGCTATGGCTGTTTCTTAAAGCAATTAATGTGGGCATTGTTTTCTTTGTCACCGCTCCCCATTCTCGAGTTATCTTGTGCGTCGTGTAATTTGTATTGTGCTGGTTTGTCTTTACTGCATTGGGGTACGGCACCTGAGGGACGATCATTTTAGTTTGGGCTTTCAAAAGTACGAAACGATAGCGTGAAGTGAAAAATAGGGTTTCCTTTCCTACCAACAATTCTATAAATTAATAATATGTCAATATGCTGGTGCGCCGACATCCCCAAGTGGCCGTAAAAATTTATGTAAAATTAGCTTGATTGGCACCACAGTGCCCCTGTGCATCCTTTGCTTAATGAGATAATCTGTTCATCACGCAGTGTCGCCCCCAAGTGGCCCAAAATAAATCTGTTCATGCAGCTTTTAGCCAAAGACTATATTTTCTGGATGTGAATGTCGTAATTATTTGTCCAATCATAACCAAAACATAACCGTACAGCCATTTAGGTCGGCTGTACCACATGGGGGAGAGGGGTCGTCCCATAACCAGAAGGTACCCGGTTCGATTCCAGCTCCCCCCCCCCACCCTCCCCCATTCATTTTATGTTGAAGTGTCCTTGAGCAAGACGCTGAACAGTTGCTCCCGGGGCACTAAGGATGGGTCCAATGCAGAGAAGACTTTCCCCACTGTGGGATCAATAAAGTCTGCAACTTAGGACAAATATTGACGTCTTCACAAAAGCAGCCTTGTAGTATTTGTATTACAAAGTAATCATGAGCTTCAGGGTGCCCATGGTACAGTGTGTACTATAATTCTGTTACAATGCCGGACACGTCCCTCGAATGAACATTTATGTTTCGCTCCTTCTGCGTCCAGCCACTTCTCTTTTTTATCCCCCTTTCTGTAACCATTTTCTTCACCACCACCCTCCTCCCCCCACCTCCCTCTACTTCTCCGTGGCCCTTGGGCCGTTTTGTTCCTTTGTCGTTGTGCAGCGGCCGCCCATTTCGACCCAAAGACACTCTGGGATTAGCGTTATCTCCATCTCTGTCACTCGTTTATTTGTTTTCTAGACTCTTGAAATGAAGCGTGGCCAGATATGTGATGTACTTCAGATTACTGGAGGCGGGGCGCGTACGTAAATCCTCCTACGATTAGATGTCCTTCGTCAGTCTGGGGGAGATGTGCCCGGACTGCTGGCAAGCTCTTGAGACCAGTGGTTCTTCACCTGATTGGGTACTAAACCCTGCACGCTTCATCATTGCATTTGCCGAACCCTTCGGAATTGTAAAAAGTAAATATGATTTCTTCAAAACATAGGTATATTAGTGCACAAAAAAAAAAGATAAATTTCACACAAAGACAAAAGTTCACGGTCCTTTATACACATGAATCTATAGTTTTTGTCCAACCACATACTTTTTTTACTCAACATAGTTATTATGATTGAAAGATGAAAAGAAATCCTAAATGCACGAACGCACCAAATTCCCTGCAAAAAATTAAGGATTTGAGATGCACCAATACGCTCTAATTTTTATTTGCTCCGCTACGCGACACGTAGAGACAGAATGACATGCTGCTGTGGAAACGATCAATAACAGACGTTTAGTTTAATAAAAGAACAAAGACGTCTTTAAGAAAGGGACCTTAAATTACTTCTGCTGTAATCTGGTTGCGGGCGCAGATTATAATTTTTTTAACTCAAACTCAAAACAGCCATATGCCGTCACCGGAAAAGCCATATATGGCTCGAGAGCCAGAGGTTCCTGACCCCTGATCTGTCGTAACTGGGTATTTACGACACTGAAGTAAATGTTAAATACCTGAAGGGGGCGCTACAAGGGAAAAACTACATAATGGGGCTTTAAGCATAAAGTAAATTCATCTTTAAGCTCCATAATTATCTTTGTTTTGTTGTTATTTTGACCATTAGCATTTGTTGGAAGTTGTGGTTCTGAATACCTGTCCTATAGTCTTTATTCTTTTATTATGGGCTGTTTCCACCAACGCCTGAACAAAGACATATCTGTAGCTGCTAGAAGCTTTACTAGTCGCGAAAAAAACAACAAAAAACAATGAGCTTAAAGATGCTAGAGAAGAAAAAGCTCTGTGAAGATGCAGAACTGGAACGCCTGATTAAGAAAAAGCTTTCCTGATTATACCGGATTGATTTAGCATTGTTTTCCTGAATCACTTTTTTGGCCACAGTACTTATATTCAGCCAACCTTTTGTTCTTTTCCCAGAATACCTTTCACTAACCGATTTGATGCAGCAATAATAACAACAAAGATTTAATAATTAGCCCAGCTCATAACTGGAAGAACCAGAGGTGGAAGACACATCTCCAGTAAACAAACACAAATATTCAACCCCTCCCAACTGTGTTTTTTTTATTCACAAAGCAGATGGCTGGTTATTGTGTATTAATAACTGGAGCTTATCCACAGTGACAGAGCAGCTTCAGTGTGTCACTACCAGTGTTGCCACAGTTACCTTGAAAAAGTAACTTAGTTACGTTACAAGTTACTTGAGTTTTAATGTAACTTAGTTACGTTATTAGTTACTTGATTTTAAAAGTAACTAAGTTAGATTACTAGTTACTTTATTAGTTACATTCAGCAGCTGCCCCAAAAAAATCGCTGCCTCGACATATGACAACAAATGACAACTGGTTTTGCCACCACTGACTTTAGTGCATTTTTAACAGTAATGTGCAATACAACAATGTACAATGTCCTCACATTTTAAGTTGAACTATTTGAACTATATTGAAACTATTTCCAGAAAAAATACAGGTTTTTATAAATAAATAAATATATATATATATATATATATATATATATATATTAGGGCTGTCAATCGATTAAAAATAATTAACTAATTAATCACACATTTTGAAATTCATTAATCACGATTAATTGCGATTAATCGTTTCTTTTTCTTCTAAAGACTAAGTCTTCTAAATGAAGCAGTAATCACTTCAGCCAGCGTGTATTTTAGACACTTGATTTGTTTTTAAAAACACCTTCACACAGAGCTGTGTCTCAGAGAGGCTCCTACCTATAAAGGGCCAGCTAGGGATTTAATATCGTGGATGATAAATAGTTTCTTCAGTGAAACATCAGATTAGTAAAACTAGGTGCATTAGAGACCCCATTGGTCCTGTCATCTTTACCACTGAACAGCAGAACCAGTGGACTGATTCAAATGTGTCACTCTGGAGGCTGGGGGCATTTTATACATTTTACAACAAATTTTAATTCACCTTTTAAATTCTTTTGTATATGACACACTACCCCACGTGTTCTACATCAAACCTTCCGGAACAATCTCAGCTCTATAGAATGAGTCTCCTTGTCCTCCTCGTGTTGTCTGGTTCTCTGACTGACAGACTGCTAATGAGCCTCACCTGTGAGGGGGGCGGGTCCTTTGTGATTTACTGAGTGTTCATTGGTTGTTTTTTTCGCAAACAAACGGATTGACAAATCACAGTGAAGGGTTAGTGTGACAAGTTCTTTCCGCGCCGCGTCACCCGACACGTCGCCCCTCTGTGTGTCTGTGGAGCGGAGCAGCAGCCGGCAGGAGGAAACCCTCCGGATTGATCCAAGAGTTTTAACTGATTTCTGCTCCGTATTTTCGCGGAGAACTCATTATGAGTCCAGGGCGGGCCCAGCCGAGTCCCAGGGCAGGCCCAGCTTGCACCCCAAGGCCCCTAGCGCCGGGCCTGGACTTAGCGAGCTAGTTGTTGCATCGGCTAACGCTACATGACTTCACTCCCGCCACGCAAGAATAAATTAAATATATATTGTATAAAGTAGTAACGAATAGTAACGCACAGTTACTTGTACAAGTAACTCTAATCTGATTACTAGTTTGGAAATAGTAATGCGTTAGATTACTCGTTACTTTTAATAGTAGTCATATTACAGTAATGCGTTACTAAGTAACGCGTTACTGACATCACTGGTCACTACTGGAGCAAAGGATTCCCTTTAAAGTGTTAATAAAGGTAGGCGTCGGGCTCAAGGCAGGAGAATGCATTTATCAGCTAACCTTTAAACTGTCAATGTAAGTGAATGCTACAAAAGGGCACAGGTTTCATAAAAATACACAAACCAAAAATACATGTTCATTCGCTTACCATCTCCTCCGTTCTAAATACAACCGGACAAATCAGAAAGACAAACTCTGGAATAGACTCCCTACAGTCTTCTGCCCACTGTCCATGAGCAAAAATAGAAACTCAAATAGAGGCCTGAGATAGCCTTAAATGTCCGCGATTCAGGTAACTAAATAATATGTAGACGTGTGGGGATCATCGGGGGTGGGGTTGGGGGGGGGGATACATTGAGAAGGGAGGACTGGTAGGTCCGTTCAATCAGACTGAATGAGTCAGTGTCTTAGGATAGTCCAGGAAAGTCCAGGAAAGTCCAGTTCAGTGTGTGTGTGTGTGTGTGATTGTGTTTGTTTGGTAAACAGAGAGGGGCACGTCTGGAGAGTAGGGTTTGTAGGGACTTACAGTATCTTGTGGCATCAAAACAGGGTCCGGTCTTTACCTTCCAAGTTGCTCCTGAACAGCCCGCTACTGGGATCAGTCCTCCTCCCTCGGAGATCCATGACGTGGTCCAATCAGCCGGTTCCGTTCCTGAGTTGCTCCCGTTGACATTTCAAGCTATTGAAAACTGAATCCTACATGTTCCTTCTCCTTCAGCCACTCTCGCTCCTTCTCTGATCCCCATGCTGGTTCTGTTACTTGATTGGTTTAACCCCTCCTTGTCTCCGCCCTCTTTTGCTGTCAGGGCGGGAAAAGGCTTGTCTGTGCTTTTAATTCTAAAGGAGACTATTGCTATTGTTTTAATGTTTGTAGAAAGGCACCGAGATCAAATGAGGAGCAGATTAAGCAAAAACAATTATTATTGGATCATAAAATAATTATTATTTGCAGCCTCTGGGATGTATTTCTGGTATTTTCCTGACGTTGAGATACACTCCCTGACTATGTTTATTTACATATTACCAAAGTGGCTATTTAATCTGAATAAACTGGGGACTAATACATAATTCATAATGTGTCAACAAGGGATTTCAAGGTTTTATTACGGTCAAGAGTTTTGGATTCGACCCACATAGGAAGTAAGCAATAACTTTTGTTCCCAGCATGCACTGCACGGCGATGGGGAGGGCAAAGCAGGTGGCTGGACCGTCTCCCCAGCTCAACACTAATGTTGTCAGTGTGCTGAGTAAGGAGAAAGTTTGTTGATGAATGAAAAATTAATCAGATTTATTGCCATTTTTACGATGGGAACACACACTTGGGAGCTTTGATGTCGGGACTTCATTTAAATCTGAACCACACACCTGAAAAGTTTCATAACTGTAATCTGTTCATGGAAGGACAGAAAAGTCTTTAGAAAAACAGAACTGGATTTATTAAATATATATATATATATATATATATATATATATATATATATATATATATATAAAATAACTGGGAGTAACCTTGCAAGTGGTAGAACCAAAAGAAAGAGCTGGAAGACACTCAAATGCTGACAGAGTTTTGGGCAACCTCCCGCATTAGTCATTTGATCCTCTGTAAATATGAAAATATTGATAAATGCTGCATGGAAATAGTGGAAATCAAATTGTATAATCCAGCAATGTCTAACCAGTTTAATTTATTTAAATCCTCCAAAAAGAAGCTTAATACTGTGTGAAGCGAAAGCCTTCAGTTAATTAAACCCTGTATCAATGTGAAGGCAGAAGGTGTGTGTGATACATCTTGTGAGTAGATCAATACGGAAAACACACAGGACACGACTTTGCATTTGCATTTCATGAAAACTCTCAAGACGTCCTGTCCTCTCTTGTCCAACATGCAAATCTGCGTCGCCACCATAAAAAGTCCGTAGCGCGATTCACGCAACTCGTTTTATGTAGTTGATGATAGCGAATGGAGGAAGAGAATAAGGATGAGCCTGTGGGGAAGATGGTGAGAGAGTGTTGACAGAAGGGTTCAGTGTCTAAATTGAAGTGCCACCCCTCGTGTCCAACACTCACTCGCGCAACCGTTGTGCCCTCGCACACATTTCACACGACAAGTGTTTTTTCTATTGTCACCTGATTTATAGTTGTTTTTATCTGCAGGACAAGATATATATAAATATGTATGTATAAATATATATATATATATATATTTATATATTTATTTATGTTTTTATATTCCTATATATATATATATATATATATTTGTATTTATTTTTATATATATATATATATATATATATATATATATATAATTGTATTTATTTATACATAGTATGTCTCTCTTCTGAGCTTTTTCTCTATGACTCATCCATCCTGCTTCACCTGCAGGCTCACATCTATGGGGGGCTAGGATTAAGCAGAACGGAAGTGGGATTAAATGGCTTTGGCAACTGTCGTCTGGTACATCTTAATATAATTCTCAAACCTCTTCTTCCCCTTCTGTCTGTTTGGGGCGAAGATTCAGCTTCGGTCTGGGATATTTTGAAAAAAAAAATGCTCCCCCTCTCATTTATCTGAAGTGAGGGCCCCCTCTTTGAGTCGACAAATGGATTACTGCGCTCATGGGCCGAGCGGAGCAGATTAGTCAATTAAATGAAGCCATGGATGAAAAAAAGGGTGGGTCAGTTTATGCTCATCCTTAAGCCTCCATTCTGTTGCCTTTTAAGAAACCGCTGAGGGAAATCAAATGACCAGATTATTGTCGGGGGGGGAGAGAAGAAGACCAAAACATGTCGCGTTGACACGCTCCGACAGAAACTCAGAGTGACCCCACAAACTAAAAGGAAAGAAGGTGGTGAAATATTTACTTTTTACCGCACTAGTTTCATCTGACAGCCATCATCATCATCATCATCATCATCATCATCATCATCATCTGTGAGGTCAAAGGTCAGGGATGTCGTATGTGTACGGATTGTAAAGCCCGCTGAGGCACATTCCTAATTTGGGATACTGGGCTACATGAAATAATAAAAAATAAAACATATATAAACCTACTTTAGCCTAGCTACGCATCAAAGCTGCAACTCATTTTTACACGTTGTTGTTTATCGCGGTTGAACAAAAAAAACTTTTAATTACATTTTAACGTGTTGACAGGCACCCCCCACCCCCTCCCCCCCAGCTACGAGCAATCAACCTTTTGATGCTGAAAAAAAAGGCAACGCTATACAATACAACCGAGGCAAAGAGCTCGATTTAGATTATTGAAACATTTTTGTCAAAATAAGCTGAAAAATGAATAATTTCAATAACGGCTTTCCAGCAGTGAAAAATGAGGAAGAGGCTCGTGATAATGAAGAAGACAATTACAGCCCTCGTTGTCGGCGTGGTGCCATTGTCCCAGGTAAAGATCCTTAACTAGCGACGGATCCGCTTAAAGGTCGGGCCATTGTGTGAAATTAGCGAAGACAGAAAGGTCATTGAGATTGTTCTCTGGTTAATAGATAAGCCCCGTGGCCTCTATTCCCTCCTATGGACTTCTGTACACACACACACACACACACACACACCGCTCTAAAGCGTGTCGAACCAGGGGCTTGATGAGGTTCTAAATCTGAGGTTGAGTAACTTAATGAATAAGAGATGAAATGTGAATTATTGCACGATGCTTTGCGCCTTCGCTCTGGGTGTGTCTGTGTATCTGTGATTGCAATTTCAGGGCTTTAAGCGAGGGGAGGAAAGATAAAGGAGGTGTGTTCGGAGTCCCGGAGCAGCCAGGGTGCGTGTCAGACTAATAAATCACGTCTTTTGTAACCTCACAAAAGGAGCACAGAGCTGATTCAGATTCATTTTCAAAATCAAGACTGGAAATGAAAAGGGGACGGGACGATTCTATCGGCATCGCCGGGCTTTTCATCGACCCGCCTGGAGAAGACGAACCCAGACGGGGCGAGATGGTTGTCGATTTTGTCTCGTCTTTAGATATTTGTAATCTCTTCAAAAATGTTGGGACATTATGCTCTTTTGCCTGTGGTTATTTGATCTAATGATTAAAGTGGCCATACGTGTATAATTTGGGCCACAGCAGCTTTTGGCAGTCCCCAAAAAGTGACTCCTCTGAGATGAATTCGTAATACTCGATTTACTGAGCCAGAAATTCAGTTAAAGAAAATAAAATATAAAAAAACAGCTTAGTATGAAAAAATATATATATGAAGGAGTAGCTATATCATTTCAAATATATAGAGTGCTACAGAGTAGTGGAGATGGGTATCCAGTTTGTAAATACAGCCGGTTTTACAATATTGCACTCTCTGGTTGTATAGAAGTATATGCTTCATGTGTTGAAGCTGAATTATCTTCACTGACCACCAGGGGGTGACTCCTCTGGTTGTATAGAAGGCTATATACACGACTTCTCTTGATTTATTCCTTCAGTAAACATTGTAAACATGAGTTTATGGTCTCAATCTCTAGTTTGAAGTCTTCTTCTATACAGCATGATGTTCATTTTATGGATTATAGTCTAATAGACCACAAAGCAGAGTATACTTTAGGGCGGGGCTTACTGTGATTGACAGTCATATACGGCGTCTCTGTGCAACTCCTCCACGTTCCACATATGGTCGTCTCCATTCTCTGGTCGGAAAAAGAACTCAAGGCTTGAAAACAAGCAGTTCCCAAACCAACAACGTTCTAATATACGGTCTCTGACGGCTCTGCGAAATTTGAGAGATCCCAAAAATTGCGCAAAAGCGAAAGCAAATGGATTTGGCACTTTGGAACAGGGAACACAATTAATTCAGGCCGGAAACACTACATGCACAACAGGAGAGCAGTAAAAGCTTGTGTGCGTTTCTAACTAGATAAAACAACTCCATAGGGCACTTTTAGAGTTTTGGGCCAGTGTGGCTCAGTGGTCAGCAGGTCCGTCTCCCAATCAGGGGGTTGGTGGTTCAATCCCCGCCCTAGAAGATGTGTTGAACAAGACACTTAACTCTAAATTGCTCCCTGTAGCTGTGTATGAATGTAACATGTAAAGTGTCTTTGAGTACCTTGAAAAGTGCTATAGAAATGAAATGGATTATTAATGTTACGTTAAAATAGTTCACAATGTGCTTGTTTCCTTTTACCCGCTTAGGCAGAGTCTGTATTGATGACGTCAGGGAGACACCAATCATCCACAGACGGTTAATAATGCCAAATAATGACCACATCTGTGTCGATGACTATATATTTTTATATATATTATTACAGGACTATTTCTGACTGGCAGTTTAAGGCGGTCTCCATTGAAATGCAGATATTATGTATGTATAGATAGTATGTCAAACACATACGTGTGGGAAATAGTTGAAATATTGGGAGCCAATATGGTGCCATTCAGGATATTCAAAGCTATGAATTACATATGCTGGGTATTCTCTTTAGGCTCAGTATTCCACCAGTGTCCCAGCTTCATTGTCTTTTAATAAGCAATCGTGAGCAGCTGAGCAGCTCCTCGGGGTGCATTTGCCCTCTTGCTCATCACAAAAGAATCACAGCAGGATGGATCCAGAAACTTTCAGGAAAAAAAAGCAAAAGAAGCTGGTCCGCAGGGGATTATGTAATGGCTGGGTTAAAATATGGAGGCAAAACGTGCACGGGGGAGGCGCACATGCACGTCAACTTTGATTTAAGTTTAGTTCAGGAAGTAAAGACAATTACAGGAAAGATCAAGATCCGTGAAGTTGCTCACATGCTTTCCGTCTGGTATTTCTTCCTCTTATCATATATTCTAGGGAATAGATCATTCAAGTTTGATCATGTTAACACCTCTGGAGATTATTTTTACCAGTTACAGGCTAACAAGAGTACATTCTCACCAAGTATTTGCCAAGAATATTGGCAACTTTGCTGCCTCTGAGGAGGCTAAAAATCCATATAATCTTTCAGGAGGACACCAAAAACAGAGCTAACAGAGACTAGAAATTGGACTTGTATTCTGAAATCTAATTCTAGTACAATCACTTTGTATGTATGTATTCCTGAGAAGAATGATGGCAAAAACAATGTAATAACCGTCATGGCTCGCGGTGCAATATTTCCGTATTGCTACACTTCTCTAGCAGAGGCTCAGCAGATAACGGTGGTGGAGATACATGATAAAGGCACGCTGGAATAAGAGGAAACGTGCTCTGTTCAAACTCCCTGTAGAATGACTTTGTACGTAGGTATTCCTGACAAGAAAGATGACAAAATGTATGTAATAACTATGTAATAACTATGTAATAACCCTCATGTGCACTATTCTCGTAATGCCAAACTTCTCTAGCAGAGGCTCTGTACAAACTCCCGTAATAAATAATGTTAAACACCTGTAAACACACACCTAGCCACCCTTGATCAGCCAGCCCCGTCCTTCTCCTACTTCAGTGCACTGGAAGCTGCTCCTCAGCTCTTTCAGATTCTTTAATTAAACTGACCATCGCTCCTCCAATTCCGGCCCATTAAGTAGCTGTAAATCTGGGAAGCGGCTCCGACTAACAGCAATTTACCCGCACAATGATGCAACCAGGCTTACGTTGGCCTCGCAGCCTCATCAGCACCCATGAATAAATCAGATCGCGGGGGAGGGTGGAAGAGATGTGTAAGCATTTATGCGGTTTAGTGTGCGATGTTTCCTTTTATCGTTTGTTTCTTTCGAGGTTGCTTATTAGTCGAGTGTTTACCGTACACCTGAGGCAACGTAGAGAACAGGAAGTGTCACATGAGGACGGTCTTGGTTGTATTTTTTTTACGCATCGGAATCTGTCAGTTTTGGCCTGGAGCAAAACGCTGCCATGTGTACGGTACAAAGATGGCCAGTTTATGGGATGTCGTCCTGGATGAGAGTATCTGCCTCTGGAGGGGGAACGGGGGTGGCCATGAGGAAACGCACTGTGCTCAAGATGCACTCATATGCTCGGTGACCTTCTGTTCTTCATGTTGCAGTGTCCCTTTTTAGGGTGGAATTCTTTGTATAATCTTTACAGCGGTAACCAATTAACACAAAATAAACATTGGAATATATATACATTGGGGGAAATAAAAAAAAGACATATGCAATCATAATACATGTTTTTTTTCGATATGCGGCACTATTAAAGTTATTTTAACACAGAGGAATCCATGAAAAAAGATAAACAAGATTACACCTATTTTTCATAACATTTGTGTGATCATGCGTCATGTGATTATTAGTTACTCTACATGGTCAAAATATTATATAAACCATGAAAATATTTTTAGATAAATATATTTTTTATTAACTTACAAAAATGTTAATGCACAAAAGATAGATATATTTTATTTTAACTATGGGTATTATAATACACAACATAAAGAAACACAAGTTACATAAACAATATTGGAATGAATATGAAAATTCATGCTAATGGCCACTCAATAATGCAATAAGGTTATGGAAATATCTTTCTGTCAATACGATTGCTTTAGAAATGAAGTTCAAGCTTCTTCATCAACAAAAGGAAACTATATTTAACGGCACGTGAAACAATTCCACTACACCCTTCTGCTTAATTCCCCACAACAGCAACATTAAAACCATGCATACACCTCCATATGTAATAGTTACACATGTCTATATATTACTAGTCAAGTATGAGCCATAGATATTACATGACATCAAACCATTATTATGAAAACAAATACCCAAATAGCCGTTCTGTGCAAAAGGGCTTTTAATATATTTTTCAGCAATTCATCTTTAGCTTGCAATTGATTGTTGAGGTTTAAATATGTTTTATGTACACATTTGAAGTGAATACATTTTAAGTGACAAAAAACATTTGACAATTGATATTTGAGGACAAAAACAAAACCCTGTAATTCCTCCTCAGGCCAGCAGGAGAGGATGCTTAGACCCTGTGAGTCCTTCAAACTTTACAAACTGTGATAGATATAGGGAATCTTTTTGCAATTAATTATGAATAATCAGAATAATAATAAAGTAGGAAAATCATTTCCATCCCGTGAGCTGGACTGAGAGAATCCGTCCGGTATTAATACCGACGAATAACTTTTTTCTTCGGCGTAACGTTTTTGACTGCAGCGGCCCATCAAGTCCCTTAAAGTGGAACCATTCATCACGCTGCTTTTTTTGGTGCCGTTCTCGAGGGACGGAAACCCAAAAAGGCGTGGCCCGCTGTCACCGACGCCATCCATCACCGTTCCCCGTCACGCGCCGCGGCCGCTGCCATCTATCACGGTTTACCCACGGTGAAACTCTGAGAGTAAGAAGTAGAAAAAGAAGAAAGGAAAAAAAAAGTCAAGCGCCTGTCAGGTGTAAGACGTGTGTGTATATATATATATATATATATATATATATATATATATATGTGTGTGTGTGTGTGTGTGTGTGTGTGTGTGTGTGTGTGTGTGTGTGTAATGTTTTAACTTGAGATATGTGAATACATCCAAGTGCATATCTGACTTAAAGATGAGATGGACAGATGAAAGATAACACCTGCAGGCTAAATGTATAAAGCCCCTTTCAAGAGTGCTTTTATGATAAGGAAAAAGATTAGGCGGCTTTTATAAACACACTTCTTGACATATGCAGCGATGTGTCTTCTGCATATCGCTGCGTTTTGTTTGTTTTTTTTGCCAAAGAAATACTGCCTGCAACCCCGCGAGCCCAGATGAGAGGAGAGATAGTTTGATATCCGAACCCAATACATCCTGGAGTCGCCTGGCCGGAAGGAGCCAAAACTGTTTATCGGATATTATCTTTTATTAAAACTTATACTGGGCTAATTTATTGTCCTTGGCAAAAAAGCTAACACAAGAAATATGCGAACGCCGGACTTGTGTGATTTATCACGTTACACCGGTCACCTCACGCAATATATTATGAGGAGACCGGTAATAAACCGGCCTCTGAAAATAAGCCAGCTAACATCACTCCAGTGTATGAAGGTGAACCTTTTCATCTCGAAGCCAGATCTATCTGCTGCCATTTTAGGCCTCCGCGGAGATGTAGTAGCGTCGTTAAAATTAAATAACCAGCCAGCCGGAGACCGGAGCTGCTGAAAAAAATCACTTATGTGACCAGATGACATATTTTATGCAACAGCAAAAGAGCATGTAAAGAAGACAGAACTGTACACATTTCATGAATGAGATGCATCCACAGTCAATAAGTGTATGTAGGTATTTTAAATGTCAAATGAAAGAGCAACATGAACCCTGGGGTTTATCTTATGTGATGAAACAGTTTTTCCCAAGTGATGAATTAACGTGCAGCACATGTAGATGTTCTGTTGAAGCAGCACACTTTATTTGTAAAGACATGTATTTACAAACACCTCAAATAAAGAGGTCCAGACCCACATTGATGATGATTGTTGATACATTGTTCTGATGTTACTTTGTGATGAACTCATGCTGCATGTAAGCTATGAGAAGAAATTAGTTATTAGTAATTTAGTGGCCAAAACCTAACCATGTACTTTACCAAGTAATTGTGTTACCTAAACCTAACCCAGTACTTTAGTAGTGTTAGTAGTGTTATTACCTCAACCTAACTGAGTACTTTACTAAGTAGTATTATAACCTCAACCTAACCAAGTACTTTACTAACTAGTTGTAATACCTAATAGCCTAGTACTTTACTAATTAGTTGTATTACCTAAACCAAACCAAGTACTTTACTAAGTAGTGTTATTACCTCAACCTAACCAAGTACTTTACTAAGTAGTTGTATTACCTAATAACCAAGTACTTTACTAATTAGTTTTATTACCTCAACCTAACCCAGTACTTTACTAAGTAGTTTTATTACCTAAACCTAAACCAGTACTTTACTAAGTAGTTTTATTACCTAAACCTAACCCAGTACTTTACTAAGTAGTTATATTACCTAATAACCAAGTACTTTACTAAGTAGTTGTATTACCTCAACCTAACCAAGTACGTTACTAAGTAGTTGTATTACCTTAACCTAACCAAGTATGTTACTAAGTAGTTGTATTACCAAAACCTAACCCAAGTACTTTACTAAGTGGAAGGCTGAAGCACGGCCGTACTGCAGTGCTCACAAAGCACTTTGGAGGCGGAGCATAAACCAAACACCACAAACGGTTGCCGTGTTTCCCTTCCACCGCGATCAATACGTCTAACGTTACACAGCTACAACCTCGACGCCTTCCCTGCACTTTCCTCCGCAACCGTATCCTCTCACGTCAAATCGCGATAGTAAAATTGCACAAAGATAAATTCGATGCATTAAATTGCCGCCCTGAGAGGGAGTGTCTGGAGGATATGTTGGTCTCCTGTTTCCCTGAAAGGTTTTTATTGAACTTGCTTACAGTTTGGAAGCAATATAGCAAAACGTACTTTCTTTAAAGAGGTGATGTTCTCCGTTTGTGTTTGTCTGAAGGATTCCAGAAACAACTTGCCTGGTTTTCGTGAAACTAAGTAAATGGTTTAGCGAGGGTCAAGGGAACGGCCATTACATTTTAGAGCAGCTCCGGGGGCGATTACACAAATAATTATTCCTTCTCCGGGAGCCTTTTTTAGTTTCTAGTTTGAATGGATTAGGTTGAGCTTTCAACCCATAAAAAAGGCTCAAGAAATGTAATAAAGTTAGCTGAAAGAATAGCTTTTTGTCATTTACAATAGACATTCACATTTTTAAGGGTAGTTCCAATCACCTCTAGTAAAGAGGTGATGCTTTTTCTTTGATGTTGAGAATAACAGACAAACTCATGGCCCGATTTTCAGCATTATTGGTAGAAAGATGCGCCAGATAGACCAGAAAAGAACCCATGAAGGGGATTGGCCTCGGGCAAAGGTCTCTAACAATGAGTCCATAAACACTCCAGAACGACATTGTCAGCATGGTTCTTCTACTTAACGGACTTGTTGGTGTCGAACACGACACTATTCATTATTACACATGATATGTTATTAACTCACGCATGCTAAAGTCTATTTTACACTTGCAATGAAGTTGGCAAGCTTGACACCTGATAGGTTCAAACAAGTCAGCTCAGTGTCAGTATCCTGTTATACCCGGAAGCAAAAACATTCCAAATACCTGAGATTCAACTGTCCCAGAGGGCTTCTGGGAAGGATACAGTGGCATGTGTTGCCATGTGATGATGGGTGGATGGATGACCAGTCAACCCCACAGTGGAGAACCCCAGGCTGAGTACATGTGACGGGCTGATCTCACTCTGTGGTCGCTCTTTTGTGTAATTACTTCACCCCGATATCCCATTTGGAGCTTGGGCACACTGAAAAATTAGCATGAAAAGAAGAGACAGTTGTTGGTGTATATCAGTTGTTTCTCAAACTGTGGGGCGCGCCCCTCTAGTATTACAGATGGTGCGGGGTGCAAGGTGAAATGCAGATTTCTTCATTGAGAACTTCACATATTACAAAGTACACACACATAAAACTAAGTCTTTAATAAATAAAGGGCATCACGCCCGTACTTTTGTGTAAATGTTTACGTTACGGCGTTACCGGGTACCACTGCGCACGCGCGACAACCGAGATTCTTGGCGACTTGCCTTATCGTACCTCCGTGAGATCGGCTTTCCTGCCGATACCCTTCAAAACAAGAGCTCAATATTCAGCATAAATTGAGAGTGGCCTTATCAAGGCTGCAAAAGTTTGAGAACCACTGGTGTATATCAACATGATTCCGCTATATTTTAAAAACACTTTCTGATGATTGGACAAAACAATGTACAACCTTCAAATTGTAAATGTGGGAAACGGCTGTAAACAAGATTTCCTATTTTTGATGAATGCATTTGTATATATTTTATATTAGGCAGACCTGGTTGGTTCAGACAATACCAAACATTTGAACTCCGATCTGCCAAAACACACTTTTAATAATAAGATGTGACAGCAATGATACGCTCAACTTAACCCTAAACACCATGACGAATTAACAGAGATCACGACACAGACTATTATGGAGATTTTAATATATAACGCTGCGGGGTAAGACAGCTGTCTGGTGTTGCCATGGACATGTTTGAAGAAGAACATTATACGCTACACTAATACAAATATATTATTTATTTATTTTTGATTAAATATTCACGGATCCACTAGGAGACAAGAAAAGTATATTCTGGTGTTTTAATCCTGAAAATCTGATTAGTTTTTATCTCCTATGTTTATGATTTGATCACGATGGAAAAAGTAGAATTGGTCAGGATAAACTTTCATATTCCTTTACATAATTCACCACTGTATCCCGTGTTTAGAGTGCGTACATGAAAGAAAACATGAATATTTGTAGCCCTATTTAGAACACAGGGTGGTGGCGCACTTCAGCCTCTTGTGGATGAAACTAGTATTGCAATTGGAACAAAGGATTTAATGAAAAAAAACGTTTTAAAAGATTGTGGGGAAATTGTTTTCTTTTTTTTTCACCTGTCAACCCACCAACTGTTTTCACCGATACAAAATAAATGAAATAATAAAAAATAAATGAGTTAGCAGTAATATTGTGACAAAGTCTCAAGCCTCACAGGGCTTCTATATACATCAATAATTATGTATATATTGATCAGGGTCACCCACCTGAAATATACCAACAACATGAAAAGAAGCGACACGTCAGTGAAGGAAACGTGTTAACTCATCAAAATTCAGCTCCAATGTGTTTGCTAACGTCTCATCATCAGGTCCATATCGTTTTGACATCGCAAAGTCACATCACGTTATTCTAAAACGATCTCTCGTCCGGTCGCAATCGTAAGTCACAAGCTATTTGTGGCGCGGGGCTTTGTCAGCAGTCGTGCACTGAAAGCCGCACTGATGAGCCAGTTTATTTACTGCTGATGCCCATCATCGCTAGAAACCACTACCCGGCGTAATAAATCCCACCGCTTTGCTAACGGCCACCTCAGATCCTTAACGTCTTTTCCACAACACATTCTCCCCATCAGCTTAAGTGGCATGGAAATATAATGGGATGGTATACAGATGCAGCACGCTGAGCTGAACAGCTGGCCCACAACATAAGGGGTTCCAGGATGAACCACACGAGCCATTGGAGTCTGCGCATTAATATGGTCTTATTATGGATTCTGGCTTTTCTATACGTATCGGCCCTAATGGCCTAATTATGAGGATACGTTTTGGATTTGAGCGCTCCGGACAACCCAAACAGAATATTGATAATTACAAGAATTTCTGTATAAAACTGATGATGAAATTACTGAAACAAGCCAATATTCGGCAAAAATAAATGAATAGTGAAAGAACATATTGTTCCGGATGTTTCTCTGGAAGTCGTTCCAAGGCTCGTGATCACATCCGGCAGGGATTAGTACATCAATGTTTTACCCTCTATTTTATTCAAGCCTTGGAAAATTATTGAGACTCTATATCCATTTGTAAAACTGGAGAACATATTATATATTATATATTATATTATAACATCATGTTATTAAAGGTGTTCAGTGGTGTACACTACTGTACAACTATGAGTATGTCACCCTCTAGCTTCAGTTTTCTCAAATGTAGGCTTTCTTTAAGATTTTCTTGAAAGAAAATTAACTTCTGTGTTCAATAGAAAACACATTTGGGTGATAAGGTTCAGGCAACAACTTTATTACGGTACAAATTATAGTTTGAGTTCAAATAAATACTTTTGTTACATAGTTAGGGAGGCTACGTTACATACTTAAATACCAGGACTACCAGGACTTTTGCTTACACGTGGGACTCAAACCTCAGTCTCCTGGGTGAAAGTCTTGATTTATACTTTGTAGACTTTGTTGCTCTGAATGCGACTTCTCTTTTACTCCAAACTTTACTACAGCCACATAGAGCGTCACAGTTTGAAGCCTTAGGGAAACTCAACGAGCTGCCATGTGTATTACGACGAATACCATCTATCACAGAAGATACAGCGAGCTTCAACACGCAATAAAATTCAAAATTCAAAAGATACACAAGCAGGCCAAGTGTTTGCTATGAATATATGTCACATTTTAGCATCACAGCAATTCAAAGAGCTTTATAAATTGGAGGACTAAAAAATAGAAAGAAAAACTGTATAAATGGACAATTGAATAATATTTAAAAAGTAAGGAAAAAAATGTACAAAAAGCTATACATGTATAAAATACAAGAATAATAGTTTAATGAAAGCAGTGATTTAACAATCTGCAAACACTAAAGAATAGAAACTACCTGCAGTTCTTAGTTTTTACCCTAGGGGTCCGACAGCTCACCTGTCCGAGGCCACCAGAGCAGTCTGGGTGGTTCCCAGTGTGGCAGAGGAGCAGACATAAACCATTCAGCGTTTCATAAACCAACATTTGTGTTTTAAAAAACAAAATGTGTTTCAAAACCAATCCTTCAATGACTGACAGAAGGGCGGCAAAGAGACGTCAGTGGCCAGCCAGACACCAGATGGTCTTAATATCCGCAGCTCTGTGCCGTTCCTGTTGTTCCATTTTGTTTGCCAACACACCTGTAACAAACCAAGGGACCCTGAAACTGGGATTGTAAATTGGTTTTCTGATTAACTGGTTTCCCCCCCAGAACTCGTTCATCTCGAGGCAGAGCACCTGGAGCTGGATGGCCCAATTCCCTGTTTGTTAATTGGTCTTTCTTGTTGTTGATTTGTTATACTTCTACCGCCTATTTACCAGTCTGTTAACTCATTCCTACTTATTTACGGCACTTCAAGTATTTCATTATAATATTAAAAGTTAATGTCTCATGATATGTCATTATCCTAACTATGCCCTTAAGCACTACTTTATCCTTCAGTTTTAAGAAATCATGTTCCATTGCCCTTTCCGTTCGCACCATTGTTCGGCATTCAAATTAAACACAACATTGAACTAATTGATTCATTATCGTAAAATATATAATTGGAAAAATCAGCGGCCCCTGGCAAGAAAACAGCGTCTATCAGCTTATGTTTTGTAGGGAGGTATGAAATAGTGCTTCCATTCCAATGACAAAGCCCTTTAATAACTCTGTGTACTATATTACAGTTTATGATCTTTAGTTGTTAAAACATTGTTTTAACTGCCAGCGTTCGTCTTGTGGTGACTGACCGCCCAAAGACTCGGATGTCCATCAAACGGCTACGGATTCACATCAGTGTCAATAGTTGTCTTTGTCATGACCTCCGTGTCAATACATTACTTGTTTAAACGCTTTTCAGAGAACTTGTGGCATTGTATTGAACCCGAAGACTTTGGGCAAGAAGATAACTAAATTATTATTATTATTCTAATGGTACAAACATTAAAAAAATCTGGATCTTGTTCTGGGCTCCTTCTCCTAAACTGTGTTGCCTGAGATTCACTGAAGGGGCTATACATGAAGGGTTAAGGTTAACTAGCAAAGGAAATCTCGCTATTCTATTGTGTCATTGTGATTAGCAACTAAAAGGTCAAATGGACTTACATGAACTGTAGAAGGTCGAAATCAACAAGGAACAAAGAACTCTGATTATATAAATGGTACAATTATGCCCTTTTCTGGTCTTCTGACTACTCAAAGTGCTTCAACACTACTTGACATCAATCAACCCGAAGGGAGGGGCTACCATGCAAGGTGCTACCTGCTGCTCAGGACTAACTAACACACAGACAGACACACACACACACACACACACACACACACACACACACACACACACACACACACACACTGTAGGCACAGCAGTAAGAGTGATTTTAGGGTCAAGTGTTTTGCCCAAGGACACATCGACGTGAGCTAGCGGAGCCGGGGATCGAACCGCCGATCCCCTGATTGAAGGACGACTGTGCTCGCCCACTGTCGCTCAGTATGACACATGTCAAGGACAAAGGTTGTTGATTAGCACATTTGTTTGAACTTCCTACTTCCTTTTAGTTCCCCAAACAGTCTTTGGATGACTAATCCCCCGATGAGCTTTTCAAAATAAAAACGTAACCATTACCTGACAGTTAATAATCAAAAGCTGCATTCATGCTCAACATTTAAAAGTAGCTACAATTTTGCAATTACAGTACCTTTGTTACTTATAAAGTAATGCAACTGGAATAGGTGAAGTAAGGAAGTTACACAACAAAAACAAAGTCAAATAAGTCAATAGTTGTTTATTTTTAACCAGTGTCCTGGGTGAAAGTCCAATGTTGGTTTGATCCATTCAACTTCTATTCAATTCAATTCAGTTTATTTATACAACCCATTTTAACAAATTAGAAATGTGTCTCAGAGGGCTTTACAATCTGTACACATAGACATCCCTGACCTTTGACCTCACATCGGATCAGGAACAACTTCCAAACAACCCTTCACAGGGGAAAACAGTTAAAAAACCATTAAGGAGAGCAACAGAGGAGGATCTCTCTCCAGGATGGACAGACCAATAGATGTCATGTGACCAGAAGGAGTCATTACAGAATTACAACACAGTAACAACACAATCAATGAGTATGACAGAGTGTATGAATAGTTGGTAGTAGGCATGGACCACGATCCAGACCTCTACGATCCATCAGGCAGATGGAGGTAAAGAGGAGGAGTGGGCGGAGTCTCAGCAGTTGGTCTGCTCATTTAATTACATCAGTGTCTCTGACTTTCTCATATTTAAATAAGTTGAAAGCCCTGTGCGTCGCATATCGACGCTGGGGAGCGCAGACCGAAAAGGTTGTTGGTTCAATGTCTCGTCTACCTACTAATAAGGAGTAACCATGAAGTCATATTGACAACTTATCGATCAGACGGTTGTCTTCTGGCAGCGTCACCACCCATGAGGGATGAATCAAAACTTCCTCTGACTGACTGAGGATCACACGTCAAAATGATTATTCAGTACTGCAATATAACGTATTTTTATGAATACTGCCGACCATGTGAAAACAGTATAACAGAGATAAATGCTATGACAACTGGCGGTGATATACGGGCTTTAGTTCAGCTCATCTTATCTGTGGAGAAGCCTTCCTGTCAGATACCAACTCCCATGATGGACGAGACGGTCTTTGCCTTTCAGCGGTACACAAATGGATAACCCTTTTAACCCCTAACAGGTTCCCACTGAGCCTTCAGGCTTCTCGTCAACCTATAACACAAGTTCTCTCCCTGCAGCTCATCTGAAACGGCAATCTTTAACCTCTTGTGTTTCCTCCTTGCAACGCCACAAATTTCTTATCGGCAAGGTGGGAAGGTTAAGCCGTACAGTCAAGGAAGGCGGCGTATTTAATGTACTCGGTTGAGCCTTTTGTCCCCTTTCCTCTCTCCTGTTTAACGAAGTATAAATACATGTGGTTCATGGCGATGAAGAAGCAGGCAGAAGAGCCAGGAGGCTGAATCAGAGCCTGAGAGGGATGTTGCTCAAAAGAAGATAGGGAGGATACCCGTGGATATGGATTCAGAGAGTGAGAGGAAAGACAGTTTTTTGAGAGGGGGAATGAAAGAATATGTAAGGAATACAAAGAGAGTAAGCGCGAGGTGGATACAGCAACCATTGCTTTCCGATGCGTCTTTTTTTCCACTATCTATTTTTTTCCTTCTTCCACCCCTCGGGATCCACTTTAAACTGCGCCTCGGCCACAGAAGGAGGAGCGAGGGCCGTTTCCTCCTCCAGGACTTCCGTGTCTAATCACGGCCTCTGGAAATGGAGAATAACAGCTTTCATTAAAGGGCAGTTCGGTAATCACTGCGGCCATTAATGTGCACTTCATGCAGACGTGGTGGAGGAAGGTGTTCTTACTGTTTAAAGTGGCCATGCTCGCTGTAGGAAATATATATACATCATAGGAATTGATAATCTGTGATACAATGATTTGTGCAGGAGGAAGAAGTATTACTTTAAAAGAAATGTATTACTCCACACTGTTATTGGATTAAATTATAAATTACATATATTACATATATTTACATATACTGTATATATATATATATATTGTCCTACAGATAAAACAACTCTAGCCACAGGTGAGCCACATAAAAAAACACTCTTACAACTCCCTTTTTCGCAGGTTAGTCATCTCTCTTTCTCTCTCTCTCTCTCTCTCTCTCTCTCTCTCTCTCTCTCTCTCACCAACCCAACCCCCAGGTTGAGTTTTTTCCTTTTACACACAACTTGAGTTGGCATGGCATGTTGCCGGGCGATGTGCTCCCGGCGTTACGGAGCCGCTCTCCTACACTGAGAGAAGTGACAGCGGCCAAAAAAAAAAAAAGAATAAATAGACTCAACATTTGAAGTCCCTCCCGGCAGTAATTAATATAATCGCCTCTTCTCAGATCCATCCGACATGATTGTTTTTGTGCGTCTTTAGGTTCTACGTTATCGTCACCAAGTGACTCAATCTTCTTTTTCAGCGCCTGACCTCTCCTCTGGGCGCCTGCTCTCTCCTCTCTTACCCTGGGGGCCGGTGGTTGGCATGACAGTGCTGCTCCGAGCTTCAGTGCCCAACCCACCTGCTCATCAGTATTTAACGCCACAGTAACGGCCGAACCCTAGAGAAACATCCAAAATGCATTCGTGGTCGTGTGAATCCAAATTAAGGTATGACTGTAAAAGGTAAAAGTCTGTAGAGATAGGAAAGGCTCTCTGAAGAGACAAGGCCGCATAAAAACACAACACTTGTCAAGACAATAGCTACAATATGGACGACATAAAGATCGGAACATGTTACTCGTGGCGTAACAGAAAGTTAATATCTGCTTTCCATGATCACAAAAGGTGCATTAGAGTTAGGAAGGAACCTTTTAACTGGTTATGAAACAGTCTGAATTTAATTCTGATGATTGTCAGCGGGAATATTTGATATTTTTATAAAGCCTTTCTTAAGGTTGGCCGACTCCATGCAAAAGCAGACATAATCATGCAGGTTCACCGTAAACGCCTTCAGCTCAAACTCCAACAGGGCCTTCATCAGCCGCCCGTCTCACAAAACAAAATTAATGTCGGAACTTTAATTAGAATAAGAAACAAATGCTCACCAAGAGTGTAATATATTAAACAGTTAGAAAAACATTGTTTAATAACCTTTCATTCTAGCTGGAAGAGGGAATGTGGAAAGGCCATTTTGGTTTCTGGGCATATTCATACGTGACGCAAGTAAAGATGGAGATGGAGATGGAGCTCCCTCAAGGAAGGATTCAAATGCAAAAGGTCAATCAGGAAGTTAAGTGTTTTTTTTTCTACAAATACAATACTATAATGATATACAGTGGGGGAAAAGAGTATTTAGTCAGCCACCAATCGTGCAAGTTCTCCCACTTAAAAAGATGAGACAGGCCTGTAATTTTGATCATAGGAAAACCTCAACTATGAGAGAAAATGAGAAGAAAAAAAATCCAAAAAATCACGTTGTCAGATCTTTAAAGAATTTATTGGTAAATTCCTCGGTAAAATAAGTATGGGTAAAATTAAGAGAAAAGTTATATTAAAGGAAAGGAATATTCTCAGGCCCACGAAAATAAGAATCGCCTTGTTTAGTCGATAAAACAAAAATGCAACCGCTGCTCGACTGAAAGAAAGCGTGCGACCTATACTGCGGACGGCGGTCAGCTGGAGAGATTCCGATCATTTCTATGCAATCAATTCCAGCCACGGTGCCTTTTGCCTCCGTTAAGTGCTTTTTTAGGCGCACCGACACTATATATGGAGACAATTAATGCAGTTCTTGAAGTGCCATCTTCCACATCCTTCTACGCTCACATCACTATTTACTTTGAACTCGGCTCTCATGAGGTCAAGCACTGTACGAGGCGAACAAGTTTAATTTCCCCGGAGCGTATGATAGATACCAATCTAAAGGCTTAATCTGGAGGCAACTTCTTCCATCAATCTCTGTCTACCCTTTGTGTTGAAAGTCTCTTTTATTTCCAGAAGCAGCTTCTCTAAACCTTTCCTGCCTTTTCACACACCTGTGCTTCTTCCTCTCTCTCTTTTTTTGGGGAAGAAATAGCAGCAAAGCTCACCGGGCTGTTTATTGATCCGTTGAACCTAAGAGGTTTTAATGGTGTCCAATGGGAATGGGAATTGAAGTGGTAGGGGAGGTGAAGGGTGGTGTCCTTTCTGAAGTCATCTGCCCCATGTGGTGTTAGTAGAGATGGGGAGGGGGTGGTGGTAGAAATAAATAAAGGGCGGAATACATTTTTAAAGAGGGGTGGGGGGGGGAGTGTGCCTGAGAGGTGGACCAGGTTTGAGACGGATCTCCCCTTTAGTGAAAGAAAAGAAAACTGAAGGAAAGTGAACATCGTGAAAGCACGGAGGTCTGGATCGTGGTCCATGACTACTACCAACTATTCACACACACTGTCATATTCATTGAATGTGTTTATGTAACTCTGTAATGATTCCTTGAGGTCACATGACATCTATTGTTCTGTCCATCCTGGAGAGGGATCCTCCTCTGTTGATCTCCTGAAGGTTTCTTCCCTTTTTCCCTCAAGAAGGGTTATTTGTGAGTTTTTCCTGATCCAATCTGAGGTCAAAGGTCAGGGATGTTGTATGTGTACAGATTTTAAAGCACTATGAGGCAAATTTGTTATTTGTTAGAATGGGCTCTACAAAATAAACTGAATTGAAAGCTCTTAAAATGCACCAGAAACCAGAGCGGTTCAAGAAATGTTTAACGTGTCTGTAAAGAAGCTCTTTTTGTCTTTGTGCTCGTCCTGGCAAAAACAACGACACACAAACAGAGCGTAACTATTCACAAAAGGTTCTCAGAGTAACACATAGCAACCCTAACCCTAACATTGACATTTTATTTCTGTCTTTGAGGGGTCCAAAGCCATTAAGTCTACCAATTACCCCCTTGTCTGTAAATCCTTCAAAATGTTTCTGGCAAATTAGCATGTTGTTAAATATCTGTTCACGCGTATGATTTGAGATGCTAGCTGTATCTATTACAGACATTTAATTGACCCAACAGCTCCTTAATTATGACCCCCTCCTCAGCATTGTGTTATCTGTGAGGTCATCACCCAGCTTCTTCACTCCCACTCTGTCTCCTTTCCTCTCAGTTCAGCTCAGCTCTTGTGTTATTAGGGCTGGGATGAAAGCCCATCGACACAGCCACTTTACAACCGTATCACTTTGAGGAAAATGAATTGTCGAATGGCAGCGGCAATTCTAAAGAGCCTCGGGGAGGCGCTTCCGACGTTTGCATCGTGGGGAAATAAGCAGCTATGACCACAAGAAAACACAAACAAAAATAAAACCTCTTAGAGCTGCTTAAATCTAGGGCCTGGGAAGAGTTGGGGTGATCAATTTCACCCTTCTTTCTTTTCGGAGATGCAGAAAAGCCGCCCCCATTTAGCAGCCACGCAGTAGCTTCCCTCCTTAAACAGGTGCAGGAAGGGAACAACATCACTCAGCAGACACTGCATAGGCGCCGGCAACTATTACAGACCGCGGGAATGAATGACTTCCCTAAAGAAGCATTTTTAGCCTCACAACTTCTCTGGAGTCAGGGCAATACACGTGTTATTGATTTTTTTCTTCTTCTTTTTAAGCGACAGGACACTGCAAGCTTGGTACATCCTGCTTCCCAGAGTGAAAGATAATTATGTCAGTAACTCGGTATGTTCTTAATGCAAGTGAATAAAGCCAAACCAGAAGCTGTTATGGTAGGATCAGCACTATTGATGTGGTCAGACTCGTCTACTTGGGAGCCCAGGACCCCAGATGTGAGCATCTGTTGGGGATTTTACTGGTTTACTCATGGGATAATTATCATTGATCATTTCATTACGGGTACATTTCTTAGTGTAAATTGTCCCAATGCAATATCTTCTTGCCGACTTGTCACTATTCACCATCTTTCTATGTATATTTCTATTAGTTCCATATCTGCTGCCTTTTCCTTTTTTTCACAGATTTTCGCTGGACATTGCGGTTTATTAGAATTAATTCTGACTTTACTGTCAGAGTCTATCTTTGACAAGGTAAAAAACGAAAATTACATTACTAATATTAACTTTAGACCTTGGATGACGTCTGTTGCATTTCAAATATGATTCTTTGAACTCAATATTATTTCAATTGGTTCACCCAAAGCGGATTTCCGTGGAGTCAATACTGTGATCAGAGGGGCATGTATTGAGTTAATTTTTGTTAATTTCTTTCTGGATTCATCAATATGCTGAATTATCATAAAACATAATACATTTCTGATGAGGCAGTAAGCTAAGCTACGCCTTTCTAGAGGCTGAATCCAAAGACTGTCGAGGCCCACTGTTGGAGTTCTCCTCAGCAAACACCAACATCTGCAAAGCTAAGCTATCGGCAACTATTAGGGGCCACCAGCTAACATATTAGCCATGCTAGCAGCTAAGGATGGCTATCATGTGAGCCACGCTAGCAGCTAGGGATGCCAGTATTGGTCAGTACATTGGTGAATCCTCCACTTTAGTCCAGAATTAACAAATATACGATGTATTGCCCCAATATGTTGCATTGGACATTCATGATGAATTCTAATGACTTTCTGTGCACAAGCTAGTATGTGGACAATATGTTTACTGACAATTTCCTACCATTAGTTACCATTGCATAAAAGGTACAGTGGGACTCTATGTACCCCTTCCTGAACACAACCCATGCGTCTCACTAAAAGCACTGAATCATTTGTTAAAAGGCTAAGTAAGACTAGTTAGTGGCCAGTAATTGCTCAAACCCACAGCACATATCCCATAAGCATACATCAACATTAACAGTGAGATAAGACAACTTAATCCACTTAAACACTACACTGGGACACACAGTGATAGATTTAACGTCACCTCCAATCTGAGATCTTTAGTTTCCTTCTCACCCACAGAGACACTCTGCCATCTTTCTCATTGCTATAAATGGACTTGGGCTAAATTAGAACAATTTGAATCTAATTGAAATCATTAACAACATTTCAATATTTCCAAGTCAGACTCTTTCTCATTGTACTGGCAGGAATAAAATCAGCAACAGAGCAGTAATGTGTTTGAATAATGTCCTTCATTAACAAGACAATCGCATCAAGATACAAAAGCCTTTCGGTATTAATGTGCTCGCAAATAAGTTGTCTACCCAATAATGCTCTTCTTTTCACAAAAGATTTAAAAGATAAAATAATAAAATGCTGCAAGAATAAATCCTAAAAAAAGTTAGAGTTTTTTGCAATCCCTCTTCCTTTGTCTTTTGAATGAGTCTTTATGGTCTGAACGGTCTGTGGTTAACACGAGATCCTGATCTAGAACATACAACAAGTCAGTAAATATCCCACTTGTTGGATCACTGCTTTTTGAGATTTGTAAAAGCTTAAGAATTCACAAGTGGCTAATTAAAACTACAGAGGTGTTCAGGGGCAATAAACGTTATCACAGTGAACCCATCAAGCTTGGTGATGGTGGAGTGAAGCCAGGCAACCACGGTGTAGGTTGTGTACAGACAAACATTATTTGTTTTGCTTGAATAATTAGTGTTCATTCACATTTGTGAAGATTATTTTTCGAAACAAAATGTATGTATCATACATTTCTTTGCCGTAATCCCAACTCCGAAGGAAACTTCCCATTTGCCATAGCGTCATCCCTTCAGTAACCTATCATAAAGAAACAGTATTAACAAACAAAAGTCGAGAAAAGGAACGGGTATATCAATATCCTGCCCACAATACCATGTGTTCATGTAAAACAGAATTACTATGTAGTCAGAATGTGGACGAAGAGAGAAGAGAGCCCCACAGAAGAAGGAGTAAGCAGATCATAACTTGGCCCGAACGTTTCCGAGACATTTACGGTCCAGATTCCATCCGCACCCTTAGAATTTCAAACATGTACGGCTGTTTACGGACATCTCCGGGGTCCTGAACTGTCCTTTGGTGTGTGAAGGATTACAACGAGAGGCTGGGCTGACATGAGCCGTTGTTCTGATTTGAATCACACGTCCCGGGAGGTCTAACAAGATAAGAAGCCCGAATGTCAGCAGATGTGACGTATGTCGAAATAATCCTCCCGGAATTTGGAAAAGGTTGTGGACTGATAAGTAACTTAAAAGCAAACTCACATTGTTGGCGTCACAGTTTTGGTTGGATTTCTCAATAACAGCCCCTGAAATGCTTCCTGCATATGCTGGTCTTGGTCTGCACGCACACAATTCTAATTATTGAATATTCAATTATGAGTGCAGTACGACTGGAGTAGACACCATTGTTGACTCTTCTCTTTAGTCTTCGGTCTTTGTAATCGAAACGATGAGACGTGATAAATCCTCTTGTTTTTCGAGAGCAGATTTCTCATTTGTAAGTGAAAATATATAAATGTTCTTCTTTAATCTTTGCTCTAAAAATAAGTGACACAAATGTACCTTCATAGTTTGCAGTCCCAAATGTTTAAAATGAAGGGACTTGAGTATTGCATTGTGCCACGTTCAGGACCTTCACTTATTGTTATGAGCATCGGTTTGTCTCCTTTAGAGGTTTTCCAGGCCCATTCAACTGTGTTATGGCCTCGGGGTAGACCTAGAACAAGCGGAAGAGATTATACACCTCATCTGGCCAGGGACGGTTTAGGGGTTCCCCAGGAAGAGCAGGAATGGATGAATCTACTTTGCTTACAACCTAAATCATACATTGTGTGTGTGTGTGTGTTAGACAGCTGTGTAAAAAAAAAAAAAAAAAAAAACCTCGAACAGACCTCAGGAACATCATCTGCAGCAGGACGGAGTGGATGCACATTGTAACCTGAGGGGCCGAGAGAGGAACAACACCGTGATAAAAGCTTGCGCACACACAACTCATGTGAACCCGAGACATCAGAGGCGAGGCAGCCATGCTGAATGGGAAAATAAACTTGCTTGCATGTCAGATTTCTAAAGCGCTCGTAGGAATAAAGAGCACGAATGGAAATGGCTAGATTAAAGGAAATGGTGGGCCCCGGATCAGATCGGGCCCAGTCTACATCCGGGATACGGTCACACCGTACACCCCGGCACGTTTGCTCCGCTCGGCAACAGCGAACCGACTTGTGACTCCTGCACTTCGAGCTAATCACTCTACATCCAGACTGTTTGCTGTCCTGCTCCTCAGTGGTGGAACGAGCTCCCCACTGACATCAGGACATTAAACAGTCTCTAAATCTTCCGCCGGAAACTAAAAACACATCTTCTCCGACTATGTCCGGATTAAAACACAGATTAGCATTTAAATGTCTCCTATTTATGGGACATTTGTAGTTCGACTATCTTGAAGAAATGTTACTTTCTGTATTCTTGTTGTTCTTAGTTTGTACACTTGGTTGATGCACTTATTGTAAGTGGCTTTGGATAAAAGCGTCTGCTAAATGACATGTAACGTAATTTAATGTAGCCCCGCCCCCCTCCTCTCTTTATAGCGTTAACTTGGAGATCGGGACCGCAAACTTGAAAACTCTGTTGCTGTTAAGATGTGATGTGAATACTTTGGCGCACTCTTTCAGTAGACTCTGATTTCTAGTGTGAAGATAGAAAAAGGGTGAGATAAGGTGCGTCCTCTGTTGACAGTATCTCAGGTGGCGTTGGGGGTAATCACTCTTAACGGGGACAGTACTGAGCATTCAGATGTAGAAATATTTGCCAAAGGCACTTTGGAGCAAAATAGTACATATTTTCTCTGGCAATTAATAAAGGAAGTCAACATTTTTAAAATAAATACAGTCCACTTTTCATATAACATAGATACATGTATAGATCATGCTTTTAGAGCTGAAGTTGCTTTAAAAGATTCAGTCTTCCCTTTTTATTCATGTTTGGCTCCTCATTAAATTCATCCTTGTCTTTTTGTGTTCAATTCATTTTATTTTCTATAACCCATTTTCACAAATTACAAATGTGTCTCAGAGTGCTTTACAATCATTACACATAGACATCCCTGTCCCAGAACCTCCCAAACAACCCTTTCACAGGGAAAAAAGGGAAAAAAACCTTCAGGAGAGCAACAGAGGAGGATCCCTCTCCAGGATGGAGAGGGACCAGAAGATGTCATGTGACCAGAAGGAATCATTACAGAGTTACAACACATTCATTGAATATGACAGAGTGTATGAATAGTTGGTAGTAGGCATGGACCACGATCCAGACCTCCGTGATCCATCAGGCAGATGGAGGTAGAGAAGAGGAGTGGGCGGGGCATAATAGCAGGGCCATAGCATAGTTGCTGTTCTCCTCAATAACTTTGAACTGGTTCTTTTCTGACCTCTCAAGGTTTGGACACACGATCGCAGGAGTGTTCTTTCCATATACAGAGTTATTGCTGTTCCTAATACGTGCCACTTTTTACTCAAGGCCTCCACTTAAGGAGGCTGGTCTTATTTGAACTGGAGTATCCATGTGCCAACCCTTTGAGGATTCAGTCTTGTAATGTATTCGGTTTTGCTAATTGAGCTTATTGAAACCGATTTGGCTTCATTTGAAAAGCATGTGTGATGGTGAATAGAAAGAAAGAAGAAATTTAGAGTTGTATTGATCCCACAGTGGGGAAATTCTTCTCTGCATTTGACCCATTAGTAATTAAGCAGCAGTGAGCTGCAAGTGAAGCACCCGGGGAGCAACTGGGGTTTCAGTGTCTCGCTCAAAGACGGATGGGGATTGAACCGGGTCCCTTGTGGTTACAGGACGACTACTCTCCCCCATTAGGTACAGCTGACTCAAAAATAGAATAGCTAGTCCGACTAGGTCAAAAGTTATAGAATATAACCAATTTCTACACAAATGATTCATACAGTGTAGTAGAAGGTACGCAACTTTACGCAGGGATGCAGACTCTGCGTTGCAAAGGTTATTTGTAAGGAAACCGTTATTGTGTTTTGTGTAATTTTATTAAGAAATTACAAGATTTTCCATCAAATTATGACAGATTACCGCTAATTCCATCAATCCAATCCCATTGTAATTTACTATAAAATTAGATTTACCTGGACAAAGTAAAGAAATGTAATCCAGACTCAATATAATGAACATACAGTACAGATGGGAATATGGGATGTATACAAGAAGTATATTTTGATCACTCGCATGTTGGTAAGTCTCCTTCTTTGGTGAGTCTTGTTCGTCTTCCCGACTCGCACATCGTCCTCCCCAACGCTCCCAGACTCTCGATGATAGAGAGGGGTCGTTCTTCAATCAGAGGATTGGCAGTTTGATCCCGGGCTCCGTTAGCCCATGTCGAAGTGTCCTTGAGCAAGACACTTAATCCCAAATTGCTCCATTTACTGTGGCTACGGTGTGTGAATGTTACTTGTCATCAGTGTATGAATGGGTGAATAATGTCATATAGAGTTAAAGTGCCTTGAGTGGTCGGAAGACTTAATGGTACAGGTCCCGTTACCATTTACCAGGCAGCACCCTGGCTCTAGTGGTGGATTTCCCAGGGCGATATGAGTGGCTGCACTTGTGCTTCATGTCGATGTATTGACCCTTTCGACCCAGAAACTGGAGTAACGCTCCATTAAACTAATTGTTGGAGTAGTGTTGGTGACGGTGGCAATTAAATATACACACGCCTATACACAGTCAGCTACAGACAAGTAAAAAGTCAATGAGAGCTGCCCACCGAGTGTATTGGGAGTGATTTTTTTTCTTTCAAAATAGTGGCGGGAGTCATTTAGGGAAATGTCGTTGAATGCGTCGACATTCATCCCGCCGTGTTAACCTTTCACTCTCGTCTTCTAAATCTTTTTCACCAGAGTGGTAAGGCGCGGCTAAGAGAGTGCATTATGGCTGCGTGAGCGGAGTTACACCGAGTTACAAGTTTGTGAAGGGGTTGAGTTCAGGCACTCGTTTTAAAGTCTGTGAGGCGGCTTGTAGCTGCTGTCTGAAATCCAGCTCTGAAGAAATGCTGGAAGGACCGTGGGTTCTTTGTCTTCACATATAAGAAATAAAAAATAACATAAAACCCCTCAAAAGACTTGACAGACAACACACACACACAAACGAGGTTGCTGCAATCACGTTAAAGAACTCCCCGGCTAACGTTACATCTCACGAGTACCGTTGCATTAAAAGATTCCACCAGACGATTCGACGCAATGACAAAGTCTGGTGCACATGAATGGTGAAATTCTGGGAAAGAAAGCGATACAGACAGGCAAGGCTGTTTAGAAATATACTTATTTTTTTTACTTTTTAGCAGCCTATAATCATATTTAACTTAACCTTCAGAGTTTTACTCTCGCTCCAAATGAAGGCTTCAGTGGATCTTAATAAGTCGCACATGAAGAACACAAACCATTTGCTTTTTTTTTACTAAATAATTACACTGATTAGGAAATATGAGGTCCATTGGTCCGGATCAATGCTCAGCATCACTAATGTCTTTCTGAAAGACGTACGGTTCAGCAACGTGCTGTAATTATATTTTAGTCACCAGACCTCTGACTAGCTGCCCACATTGCCGATCTGTTGAGGGATGGGGGTCATTCTCACTGATGGCTGTTCCCACAAAAGAATTGCTGTCATATTGTTCGACCATTGTTTCGTGGTCATGTTTCTTAAGGGTCTGGATGAGATCGATGCAACTGTGCCAGCTATTCTCATTATAGTGAAGTTCCTGCCAGTGCAGCTCCGGTGTTGACTGGAAACGGTGAGTACATCACTCGCCGCTCATTGTTCGGGGCACACAGAACTGAACAACCCCTCACTAACATGAAAAATGGCTGACATGAAGACAGTCTTCAGGCTGAATGGATGATGTCTGTTATTATTTCCTCTTGGTTTGGACCGTCTGTCTTACAGGTGAGAAAGAGAATTTCCCATCCCATCCATTTCTATGTGAAACGAGGCGAGACCCAGAATGGACCCGCCTCCGCCGCTCTGATTGACAGGCAAAAATGGGTAGTGATCTCCGATATCATATCATATTGTGGAATGGAGGATCGCGGTATTGACCAAATGTAAAACACAGTTGGGTCATATTTAAAAGGTCTTTTATTGTTGCAATATGCATCTCATGTTGACGTTGGTCGTCTTGTTTATGTACATTAACTTTTTTACTTTATGCTGTTATCTATGTTTTTATGCGGTGCTTGTGTGAAACCGTCAGCCATTTTGGTCAGAACCCTTTTGTAAAAGAGATTCTTGGAATTATTGTGTATATTCTTGTTTCAGAACAGAGTATCAGAACTCGTTATTCTTCCCGTGGTCCTCATACACTCAATTTTACCTAAACAACAAAAAACTGCTCATCTTAGATTATAAATCAAGGACTGAATAGAAACAAAATTACAATTCTGTAAGACACAACTATATGTCAATTATAATTATTAACCAATCGTAATTCCTAATGAATTCCGAGCAGAACGAATTTCTGTCATTTTTCCATTTTTAATGAACATGAAGCGAAACAATACCAGCGAGCGAGAGATGAAGGGCTGATTGGCTGCCGTGAGTTTATGGACAGAACAGATGTTAAGGACAGTTAAATATTTGATTGAATGCTTTGTGATTTAAAACCTTGTGTGCTCCGATTCCTAACAGAGCCTAAAACGCAGGACATAAAGATATGAGAGACTAGAGATAAGCCCAGGTGGCAAACAAATACAGAGAGGGAATATGCACAAAAATCCCATAACTAGGGGCACGATTTCAATCTCACTGCGGAAAACTCCTCCATGTGTTAATCATAAACTGATACAGGAATTAATTCCGCCGCTGTTAATTAGGCTCTCCGAACCTTCTGCCGGGCCCGACATGGTTCAAAGCAGCGGCATTTCTCTGGGACGGCGGCAGAGGTTTTAGGATGTTTTCCGTGAGCGTTTATCCTCATTACATTAATGATGGTTTGGCATCGTTCCGTCGGTAACATTTCGCGGTAAGAGTTGCTCATGAGGCATCATAAGCACTCGGGCTTGTTATTGGGCGCTTAAAGTACATTGTAGTCCCAACAAGGTGGTTGGTTATTCTCAAAAAGCGTTGCCACTTGCCTTCATCGGATCATTTTCTATCTCCAGCAGAAAACCGGCGGGTAGAGGTTTGGGGGAGAGGGGGAGAGGGGGGGGGCGGGCTGTTAGGTGATGCAATATATTTGTTGCTCTTACACTTCGTTCGTTCAAAGTGGCCATTTTGTTTTTGAAGTCTCCTTACCCGCGAGGAGCCGATGTGTACATGCGTCTATTCTTCACTCGTCATTATGAGTATGTTTCTGCTGCAACCACAGGAAGCAAACATGTACAGTATATCCACTTCATTGATGTACATTGTGCGCAATAGAAATACAACACGTTAAAAAAAACACCTCATGCAAAATTCCAATTAGATTAATCTATCTTGTAATGCATGATATGCATGCTTTTTCATGAGGTAGGAGTGTATGGATGTTTTAAAGGTGTGTATTCTAAGACGTATTCAGGTCATTTACATGGTTAAACGTTGAATATATTCCACTAGAAGTATTAAGCCCAGCATTCAAACCCAAATGAATTAATGATATAAAAGTATGGAAGTATTAGTGTACTTAAAGTATTGAACATGTAAATATTACTGCTGGAATAATGCATGTTGCATTTTACAGCAATGCATCATATTCATACATGTTTGTACCCTGGATGTCTTGCAAGAACCACAAATCTCCGAAAAGGGGGCATTTTTTTAGCTTTGTGATGATGAATTTTCTCGCTGATCCAAGAGGTTTTACAAGAGTTTATTTAGCTTTGGAAGTTCAATAATCAACACACAAAGGAACACTTCATCCTTGAGTATATGACCAGAATAGAGGTAGTGAAATAGCAGTAGGGACCGAGGGCAAGTGGTTAGCAGGTCCCTCTTTCAATCAGGAGATTGATACCCGCCTTAGTCGATGTGTCCTTGAGCAAGACATATAACTGAATTGCTACTGTATGAATGTAACATGACTGTAAGTTGCTTTGGATAAAAGGATTTTAAAGTACCACATAATGGAAATACAGGGGTGAAGTAAGGTTCAAGTACCTTAAATTAAAATACTGTGCTTCAGTAAATCTACTTCACAGTTCGACTAAAACCCAAACTCATAACTGTTACTCAACAAAGACATCTATCTCTACAGACTGTTCACTTGAGACCGGATTTAGATTTCACCTGATTTCTTCCTTCCGAAAGCCACCAACCAATCCACGCTCATTACATGCGTACAGGCTTTTTCAAAATGCACTAAACACTAAACTACTCGGTTACGTTGAGGCAAGGAAAAGATCGTGATGTATTTGTTAATGTTTTGGCAACAAAACAGATTTCTTCGGCTTGGGAAAAATTCGTAGTTTGGGTTCAAATAACTTCGGAAGAGCAGCTTGAGGCTTCTGCTTTTCTTCATACTTCGTTATTATGATTACATGAAAAAAAAAATGATTCTGTGTGTTATAGACAATTTCCGGAGCCTTATTCTTCGTCTCTATATCTACGAAAGCTGGAACCAATCAGCAATTACCTAAAAGTGTCTACATAGAAGCCCCTGGATTCATGGGTCCTCTACGCTAGCTTTTGGAAATGTTTGGTCATTATCATAAAGCTAGACTGCTATTAGGTTTTTCAATCATGCATTTTGCCATGAACAATGACTCTCAGCTTTGTGCTCATTTCTAGCCCTGCGTGTCGCTTACCCCGCGATAATTGGGTACTCCTCGGGCGCTCCGATGTTACCGGAGCTCCCCAGCGCTAATCCAGCCAGGCTTGAAGAACAGAACAGTGCTGCTAAATGGTTTACAGTAGATTCTCCTCAAGGTGAAAATTGCAGAGAGATAACACTCCATATTCACAAGGGCCAAAGATAAATTATTGTCTGCGAGCAGCGATAATGAACTGTGTGGCAAATCCAGATTGAAAATGAACGCGAGGGCGAAGAACAGCATGTGGCTCTGGAATTACAGGCTCACGAGGTTAATAACAGCCTTACATGTCATTTCTTCAGTAGTTACCGAAACACTTGACTGGCACTTTTGTGTTTCAACTGACCTGATTTAGATCGGTGTGGTGCTATACAGGGAAAAGGTTCAAAACCACCGCCGTTGTTCCAGTGGAGATTAAATAACAGTGCCGCTGCACCGACGGGCCAATATTAGGATGACACGGCTGCAGTTTCCCCGCTCTGCCAAATGAAGTGTTACCACTGTGGCTTGGTGAAGCAATTACAAGATCTCTTCTGGCTTTATTGAGGAGGCAGTGCTGCTAACTAAATGCTTTTCTATAGGAATCCTGGGGGAAGGGATAATTAAGAAATAGCTCTCAATCTATCTGTGATGCAGTGGGAGATACACTCCCCACGTGTGTGCGCATGTGTGTGCGTGGGTGGGTGTGTGAGGTATCCATACCAACTGAGACCCAAGAGATTGTTGAGTATCTCTGTTACAGATGAGGAGGCTTTTTAAACACATTTCAATGAGCTGCTAATGCGTTCCCGTAAATGAAGGCGGGTTGCTGCTGATGATGTTGAAAAGAGGAATACGCCTTTAATTAAGCCTTCTCCTTCACCGTGGGCCAACAGTGTGTCTCTCGGGGGTGTAGTTATAATCGGTTATTTTAATTTGCACATGTATATTAAGGAAGTCTTATGTTTACAGTACAATGCATTAAGACGGTTGTATGATCATTTATAGGGAATATTATGAAGAATATTAAGATGAATGTATTGTAAAGTACAAGAGGAAGACACTATAACTGTATGTTATGACAAGTGTAACAATTAACTGTATGATGCGGGAATAAATTAGATTTCAATAACGATGAGGTTAAAACAGTGGAAACCTGCAGCGTTACCTTTATTCTGAAGGCAACATGAGAAGTTTTATTCTGAAGGAGCTATCTGTCCTTGACCGTGAAGTATGACGTTTGACTCGGCCGTAAGCCAACCAAAGTGTTGCATTGTTTAAACCAGCAAATTACTAGGTGAGGTGTTAGAGGAGTGACTGATTCCTAAATAAAGCTGAATTTGTACTGAGGGAGAGTTCTTTCAGATTGAGCCAGCCAGACATAGAGACCAGAGCTGTATTGGACTTTGGAGGATGGTCTCATTCCGGCCCCACGATCGTGAACGTTAATAGTCTATCAACTTTTGCCATTAAATACTGTTAAAAGTTAATTAATTGAATCCTGGATTTCCTTGAGCCTGAAACGTCCTGGTAGACATCTTCTCAGGGGCTTGGTGTACATCCGTCCCAATAGACTGATGCATCTTGAGAACAAATTACGCCAGCCTATAAAAAGGCCTTGGCTTGCTTATTCTATTGATTCACCCAAAATGCCAGTCTTAGGAATTCAAATTCCACCGCTTGTGGCTCACCAGATTACATTTGCTCAGATTTAATACGGTCTAAATAGAAACACACGCTCCCCATCGATGATTTTCTTTGGAAACGGTCCAAGGATCTGAGTTTTCTTTTTCCCCTTACCGTCGTGCAAACACTAGCTGATTGCATTATGGCGGAAGTGCTCTGCTTAAAGCAAGCAAGTAACACAGGTGCGATGTCCTCGCAATTGGCCCTGATTACCTGACGCTGCTGGCAGCGATACAGTTACAATGAGGAATTTGTTTCTGTGATGACAGGGTCCCAAAGGTTCCTGCCCTGTCACGCCCATCCCCCGTGGTGACGGGAGCAGATAACAGAATGCTTTGCCCTGGTGACTGGCTCGGCCCACACAGAATTAAAGCATCACATCCCACACATGCACTAGATATTTTTCTCTTAAACTATGTGTTGGGACATACAATATTTCCCGGCCTTGCGCTCTGCTGGGGTTTGCAAAAGACACCTAGTGGCAATGAATAATGAGGCTGCATTGGCCCCACGGGATGGGATTACATTTTTCATTTTGGTCTGGAGAGGAAGTTTTAGGACCTCTGAATTATGCAACAGATGCTCCACTGTTTATAAAAAACACTCGAATGTTGAGATTATTGGAGAGTATGGAGTGTTCCGAACAAATAGATGAATCGTGGTTCCATATAGAACCTTTTCTCCTAATGATAAAAGAACTAGGAATACTAGAACAAATGCTATGCAACCCTTATGATTAGTACAGTGAAAGGATCGTATATTAGTCTGGCCATCTAGAAATAAAGGAAGCACATGAGAAATGTTTTCAGAAAATACCAAAGTAATGAAAACAGAATGTAATGTTTACCAATGGTGACTGGTCTGGCCCCCACACGCTTAGCAAGGACGACACAGCACGTTCTCTGGGCCCAGAAACTATTTGATATAGAAGAGAATGATCATAGTCAAAGATAGGATTTATCACTGTGTTATTGGGAGGATGGATAAAGACATCAAGAAACAGGCCATCTGTAGACCCATGCTGTCTTAGCCGTGGTAGAATTGGTATGAAGCAATTGACACTTGACTGGGGTTGGACAATGCAAGGTTTTCCAGCCTGTGTTTATAGTGCAAGAGACAGATCGGTTGGTATGTTTCTTCAAGAGATGTTGAATGTTGATGTTTCTGGACCAAAAATGTCTATCAATGAAGCGCAACAACGTGGCAAAACAATATAGCGAAACAACGCGGTGAAATAACACAGCGAAACAACGTAGCAGTATCGAAACTGAAACAATGTAGCAATTTCGAAACAATGTAGCAGGTTAAAAAAATGTAGCAGGTTCGAAACAATGTAGCGAAACAACATAGCTAAACAACGTAGCCAAATAACGAAGCCAAACAACGTAGCCAAACAAAGTAGCCAAACAACGTAACCAAACAACGTGGCCAAACAATGTAGCAGTATCGAAACAACTTAGCTAAACAACGTGACCAAACAACGTAGCCAAACAACGTGACCAAACAACGTAGCCAAACAACGTGACCAAACAACATAGCCAAACAATGTGGCCAAACAACGTGGCCAAACAACGTGGCCAAACAACATAGCCAAACAATGTGGCCAAACAACGTGGCCAAACAACGTGGCCAAACAACGCGGCCAAACAACATAGCAGTTTAGAAACAACGTAGCCAAACAATGTAGCCAAACAACGCAGCCAAAGTCACATAACATCAGCGACATCAAACTACCGCATTTGAAAAATAAATGCTCCACTGGACTTTATTACTTTACATTGAAGTTTTTGTTTGTGTTAAAATGATAATGCCACAACGTGATTAGGGGTGTCACGATACCAAAAATTCAGTAGTCGATACCGATACCAGTAAAATAACACGATTCTCAATACCAATTTCGATACCACGGTAAAAAAAAAAAAAAGCATGTACAATATATGTTAAATATTTGAAAAATAGCAAGACATACAAAACATGTGCAACAGAGCATATCACAACATAATAAAGTACAATTTGTTGGAAGCCTACACAAGGTGCCTTATGTATGGCTTCATTTAGCTGGGTTAGCACATCCTGAGTTAATATTTCACTTTTCTTTGTGGCAGATGATGCTGACATGGGTATTTGCTTTATCTGATCACAAAGCTCTTGTTTTGGTTTTCCATCAAGTAATGTTTCAGCAACGACACTCATGCATTCTTTGACAAGCCCTCCATCAGTAAATGGCTTTTTGTGTTGCCCCAAAATCCAAGCAACTCTGAGGGAAAACTCATGAGTTGTTGGGCAGTGAACGTGTGGCTCAGGGTCCTGGTTGTTCATATTGGGCTGTGAGGCCACTTATCTTCTGTGATCTCACTTCGGATTTGAGTGGGTTTGTTTGTTCAAAACCTTTATGGTTTGTCTCATAATTGCTTTTCACATTGCCACTTTTAATAAGTGCCAGGGTTTCTGAACATATAAGACACACTGGTGTTGTGTTCCCTGTGGGAAGTATGAACAGAAAAGAGTCTGTCCATTCCGGAATAAATGCTATATTTTCTCTGTCAACTTTTCTTTTTTTGGAGAGCGACATTTGTTCCTTATGTGTCTCTCCCTTTCGCTGTCTCACTCGCATTTTTCTCAACTTTCTCCGGCGCAGTTGTCCGTTTCCCTCCCTATCGCTGTCTCACTCGACTTGTTCTTAACTTTCTCCGGCACAGTCGTCCGTTTCTCTCCCTTTATTTTCTAAATGTATCGCTATCTTTCTTTTTCTTTCTACCGTCTCAATGTTTAACCTGCCTCTAATCTGTCTGTGGACTTACGCAGCGCTGTCTGTCTGTTGAGACGTAATGTTTACCGCCGAGAATGCATAGATTTGATTGGCTGAGTGGTATCACGTGGGATGGCTTAACTCGCATGCAATTGGTCTGTGCGTTTCCACATCCGCTAAACCACTACCGTAAAGACTGAAAAGGCTGCGCTGCACCGCCGGTTACAAAAATATATATATACCTCTCCACTTGACAGCTTGCTAGCTAACGTACGTTAGCTTCCGAGGAGCGCAGCGCGAGCCCCCATCAGCTCCAGAAGAGGCGCAGCGCCGATGCCAACAGCTGGCATTGGCGTTCACTGTACTTGCGGTACTTACGGTACTTCAGAAAAATAGGTATCGTCGGTATTTTGATATTGAGTACCGAAAGGTACCGTAAGTATCGGTTCTCGTGACATCCCTAAACCTGATGTACCAACCTTAACTACCATAAATACAAAACAACGTTACGTAATGAGGGGGAAATGTAAACAAGTGTAAACTCAGCATTTAAAGGTAGTTTTCCATGGGACAGCATGGTGATTAACCAATCCGCCAGCTGTTATGCAAGTATTGTGTCACTGGTACCGTGTCAAAGCAGCTGGATGAATTGAAGGGACATGAAACAGTGAAGTCCTCTAACAAAAGGCAGTTTGTCTTTTCTTTGACCAAGTCTGATACAATTTCCTTGGAAATTATACAAAATTAACTTGTTTGCTTCCCTACTAAAAGGCAATCCTTGAGATTGCAGTCCCGGTTGATTTAGAGTTTACATTTGAGTGAAAACAAAAAGGGACTGTACAGACATTGGCCGTTAAAATGTCCATATTAACTTTTGTAGGATTTGATGCATAGTATCGTTTTTGACATGTATAGAATGGAGAAAATAATAATACATGATTTTTATCTTAGTCCTGAATAAATAAATATTGCAATACTTTCCTCATGACGGTGCTCCCACCTTTGGCAGTAGACAGTAGACAGTGACTAACAGATATTTAGTGAAAGGAAAATCTTAAAGATTCCCACTTTTAAGTAAGAAGATCATTACCGGTTGTCTGTGCATTCAATACAGAAGTTATCAGGTGACATGTAAAGCTTAGTTTATCAATTGCCAGAGTTCTCCTTTAAATGATGTTCATTCTCCAAGAGAGAAAATGTCTACGACTTTCATGTCTGTACAGTGATCATGAATCAGTTGCCACCAGCGGTGTAGTTAAGCTAAGACTTGCATCCTAATGTTTGATTTATGTAAAGATGTGATATTGTTAGGTTCACAAGCTTCCTGGATTTCTATCTTCATGTCCTGTTAAACTGCTTCGTTAAGTAATTGGCCTTTAGTGTAACCGTAACCATGCTGTAGTTGCCATGTGCTGATATTGTAGGTGGAAGTTATTTTGTGAACAAACGTTGGCATGCTAATCGGTTTGTTATCTGCCACCACACTGTTCGATGCCATGTAATTCCTCCACATTGTCCCTTTCAAATAATTACTTTCCTGCATCCTCTGTCCTATGACAATGTCCAGTGATTACAAATATCAGGCCTGCAATGTTATTTTGGCTGCAACTGTATAGGTACAGCATGACCAGGAGAATTAACTGAAGTTTGCACTTTTAATAACTTGACATTGAAATAAAGTTTTGATGTCAATCACCCACTCGGTCATGCTTGCTCTGCAGTGCTCTTTAACACCTTGCCATAAGTGAGAGGACAATTAAGCGAATATAATTGAATGAAAAGACACGGCAAAGCTAAATGTGGCTATTACATGTTATTAACCTTCGATGTGATTGAGTGTCGTTTCATAGGTCAAGCAAAGAAACTGCAAGATTAAACTGTGGCTTAGCAGCCGTGTGGGCGAGCGCTGAATGAGCATAAACATGACAGTATTAGAACAAACTCGCTTGCCTGTATAGGCTGCCAGACGGCCCGTGGCTCTCCACCTGCCTGCTCACCACTTATTGAAGATGAATGAGTTCCGCGTTGGCCATTACTTACCTTGGGAAATGGCCTCAAAAAGGGATGGCATAGCCCCTGTCAGCGCAAGTGTGACCAAAACACCATGAAGTCAAATTCATTTAAAAAAGGATCCATTATGTCTGGGGAAATGTCAGCTTACAATGCACTTGAGATCCAACTATGTAAATAATAAATAGGTTCCCATCATGCAGCAGAGCACCAAAAAGGTCAGTTATAACAGGGCTCTCAAGTTTTGGAGACAGGCAAGCGTGAGACATATCCATCAGCAGATACAACAGATATGTTAGTTTTCTGATGGGTTATTGTGTAGCCCATTTCCTTTTTGATTGGCTGATAAGTGGTACCTCACAGCAGAACTCCAAGGGAGAGCTTGATTCCTGCCGCACATTAAAACATTAAATAGCCGAGAGTTTTTTTTCAGCGCGAGAAATACGATGTGTGGCGGGAGTGCGGGAGTTAAGACCGAAATGCGGGAGTCTCACTCTCAATGCGTGACACTTGAGAGCCCTGATTATAAAGTGTAACCATGTGCTAAAAAACTGTGTTTTTTTTTGTTTTTTAAAGTACATGATTAACAAATGTTCAGTTTGGTAATATTTAAACAATTGACATAACCTCATCGACCATGTTAGTATTGTAACATTTGCTAATAAGCACTAAACATGAACTGCAGCAGAAGATGATGGGAATTTTACACTTATCCAAATATTATTCGGATGGCTGGTATTTACTTCATTTTGGACACTTGTATATTGACCTGATGATGGCAATACAAGGGAAGGCACATTTTCAGTGAACTAACGTTAAGTAAATCTCATGACATAAATGAAGTAAAAACTGAAAAGTTGGGCTATTACCATAGTCAGTAGGACTTGTTGGGAATCAATGTCACATTTTCATCAAAATCAATCTAATAGCTTTTTTAAATATTTCAGTCTGGACAAAAGTAATGGACTGACCTACCAGCTTTCTGACCAACACTGCCATCCACGTCTGAAAAGTACAATAATTTCAACTTGAATGTAGTGAATTTGAAAATCAACCTACCAAAGTACCTCAAATCTGTATTTATAGATACAATACTTGATTAAATGTACTTACCCCACTGGCTGTGGCTTCCTGTAGGATGGGTCTTTTAAAAATCCAACCCTTTTCCTTTTCCTTAATCCCAATTTACTGGTGGAAAGTCACGTTCCACTGAATCATGCAAATCTCTGCCTCTTGATGAGCTCCTCATTCTCATTCACATCAAGTATTAGCTGCGTGTGTCCAATGACTGAACACAGCAGCCATAAATGACTGCTTTCCAAAGAAATTGAGATATGCTTATGGGGAACTGATACAGAACTGTTGGAATTAGAATTTGTCCACATCCATTTCCAGGTTTGTCCATGTAGATCAGAGCAATTTGGCAAGTGGGAACATTGACCACCTTTATCACTGGACTCTTTGTAACACCATGGCTGGCCCATTAGCCCACATATGGCCTTCCTGGCAATGTTCTGATAGACCATCAGAGCTTAAGCCAGCTAATTTAACAGCCAACTGTTCCTTGAGCGTATTCCTTTGACATGATATACCCAGTTGGTACTGCTAACTGTTCCATCAGTCCCATTAATTGTAAACACTAGTACCGATTGTGTAAAAAGCTTCATAGGTTTGTGGATGAGAAAAATGTGGCAGTCTTTAGTTGTGGCTGGCCTGGTGAATACAAAAACAAAAATCTCAGAGATTGCATGTATGCATCATCATTTATTGGGCAAACGACTGGCAGAGGAGCTTTATTCTATTTTCATAGTTCGGAATGACGAAGCAGGAGGCGTGGGTTTGTCTGAGTAGCAACACATCCAGCACACCGTCCTGTCGTTATGGGTTGTACTTTATGTTTGTCAGACTACACAGAAGCTTCCGATGGCTGTAACTGATCACCAAGCGGTAAATATCCAGATGTTTGGTTGATAATGGATTTTCTTTAAAACGCAAAGGGCTTTTGGCTATGGCTTATTTCAAGCCATTAATGGTTTATGTTGTCAACGTAGCAGTATTGGCAGATGGCAGAATTGACTACACGGCTGATTAATGGATGCCGCCGGTCAAACCGACGGCCCGTCACGAATTGCAGTATCAGAGGCAGCTGAAAATATTATTAGACTGACACCATCACTGAGGCTTTTAACCAACGCAAGAGGATCTATAATATAGGAATTTGTAACACCTCAAAAAATCAATCCACCTTCAGACTGACATGAAATGTGCCAGCAATCATCAGTGCAATAAAAAAAGCATATGATTGCACAGAGTCAGCAAATCCACCGATCAAAAACTAACCCCATGACCAAATTTTACATGGCAATGGCAGCATAGTTAGGCAGTACGTATTTATAACTCTCCAAGTAGCACCTACAACTAGAATCTGGGAAGCATCACTCAAAACAGCTGTATTAGGGTGACCAGACGTCAAGTTTTTCCCGGACATGTCCTGTTTTTCCCGGACATGTCCTGTTTTCGAGACCCAAAAAAAGCGTCCGGCAGGGTTTCCAAAAACGTCCGGGATTTTGCTTCGTTGGATATTTGCGTTACACTGGGTCAGGGGTGCTCAATACGTTGATCGCGATCGACCGGCGACCTGCCAGTCGATCGCGTCGTAGTATTGGTAGATCGCATGACATAAAAAAAAAATGTTGTCCCGCCCCCCTCTAACTTTCTAAAAGCGTCGGTCGATCGTCTTGACTTGGTCACATTATAAGTAGCTCGCATGCTGAAAAACTGTGAGCAACTAGTTTTTACCCCTTACAAGGTTTGTAAATGGTATCTCCCTTACGTTCCACCTGAACAGTCATTGGTCGACTGATCTCAGTGTTGCCAGATAAACAAAATCCCCCTTTTAGGCATGTATATCACAAAACAGGCAGTAGAGAGATGTGTCTGCGTCAGAGCGAGCGCGCCTCACTCTCAACTGTGATGTGCGCGCACGGGTTGACAGACTTTCACTACCACCAAATTTTGTATTATCGTTTTTTTTGTAAAAATGATGTGGTCCGTCTCGCTATTCTCCAATATGATTAAAATGGGACTGATAAATGACTTGATATTGCAGATAAAGTTTTATGGGGTGTGTGCAAATAAAAAAATGACCATTACAATTATTATTTTTCAAATAAATATGTATTATACAGTCAAAAAACTAACATATTCTACAAAGTATTAATGTTGAGAAATAGAAAACACAACACAAATATTGATACAGAATATTTACTATATGGCTTCACTATCATGGCATCATGTCATCGTATCATGGTCCTCCAGGGCACGGGACCTGTTTGCTGGCCGGGCAGGTAGAGCTGCAGGTGGGGTTGTGGGTGGGGCTGCGGGTGGAGCTGAGGCTGCGCTGCAGGCGCTGGTAAAGTCACAATAATAGTCAGCACCGTGCACACGTAACAGACACCGTGACGGGACACGTAACAGACACGGTAAAACGGACACGTAACACACACGGTAAAACGGAACATAACAGATCCGTAACGGACACGTAAAGTTTAGGGTTTCAGGGTTTCAGATTCCATAGTAGGCTATCATTTAAACTCCATGATTTAATCTCAAGACATACCTCTTTACACTGGTATTTGGTTAATTTAAATATTCTATGGCCTGCTTTGTATCTTCTATGTTTATTATAATTACTTTAGCTCAAGTTTTTAGGTGCACATCTGAGCTCAAGTTAGATCAATAAGAGAGGACTTTAAATTGATAAGGTTACGGGTAACTTCAACAAAATTGTTTCTACAAGTTACACACAAATACATAAAAGTGATTAGTGCAGCTTTAAAACTCCAAATGAAGTATTCAAGTATTTTTGTTAGTACTTGACATACATTATTTGCCAGCTCCTATTCCCATTCTGCCACGTTTAGGTTTTTTAAATGTTATTTTCCTTTTTTCCAGGCAATTTTCAATGTGTCAATGAGTGACCACTCTGCATCATTGCAGAAAAGCAGGAAAGCAGATTGTTCACGCTAAAGGATAGATTGGCTTAAGTGAATCTCATGTATATTCCAAACACCGCCTCAGGTGAGCCCATATGTATGCTATGGTGTAATTTGAGTCCCCCCCCCCCCCCTTTCCCCCCATCCCCTACGGCCCCTTTCTGCTGCCGCCCGCAGAATATCAACCGAGGCCCAGCCGACTGTGTGGGCCTATTTGGAAGAGATTAAACTAGCAACTAATAAAGGAGATGTTGCAGTGTGCATGTATGGGGATTGCATGGGGCTGCTCCACTAAGTAGTGGGCAGCTTGTGTAATTATCGACCTCAAAGATGGAGAAGAAATTAACTAGGGGGGAGGAGAGAGGGAGGAAAAAAAGCAGCGAAATGCTCAGAGACAGGAGAAAAAAAATGTTTCCCCCGAAGCCGAGTTGCGAAAGCTAATCAGCATTGAGATGCTCCATCGTTGGTGGATCTAACTGGATGCTGCTGCTCTGATGGCGATGGAAGCTGTTATTCAGACGTAGTCTGTGAAATTCACCGAGCTGTGTGAGCCTACGGGTGATGTTATGTATAAATATATATCGATTATATTAATGTTATGACCCCAAACACGTGGGCGTTAGATGTTCCAACCTTTGTGGGATGTCCACAACAAGGATGAAGCTGAACTAGTGGTGAGTTCTTCCATGGTGGATGAAGGAGAGGGTAACCGTTTCCACGGAGTAAAACCACAGATATAAGCCCCGCCCCTTTTCTTTCTTTATGTGTTTGAGCCTAAATGTAAAGATGTACATTATTGTGATTTCCATCCGCAACACTGTACCCACTCAAAGATTTTGCAATTGCAGTGTGGAAAGGGAAGCGTGAGTACGTGCAGAGCATCTTGTGAAAGGTTGCATCTCCGTGAAATCATCCATAGTTCAAGTGCATTTTACAAATTAAATAACTAAATCTGTTTTTAGGCTAATTTCTACTACTTCTCTGATAATCCTTTGAACATACAATGGCATTTCAACAAAGCTAATCCAATGTTCCGCAATGTCTCAGGATGCAAGAAGCACTTTACAGTTATCTGTACTTTTAGAGCCCAGTTATTCTGTACATAACTGATCGATATCAAATTGTTCCCCCTGATTCTTAATACCAGTTTGAGGCAGGTAATCAGCAACTTGCAATTGATTGCATTTTTTAAGCCCCCCGGCCGACTACTTTTTCATTAAATATTGAAGCTTTACTTCACTACCTGTCAACAACTTTCCAGTGGATTTAATGAGTGAGGCTGGAAGGCGGGGGAATGCTCGTCTGTGATTGGGCCTCTTCGTCCGTCTCACTCCGGCTTATAGCCTACATACAGACGTTATACCTTACTTACTTATTTATGACTGAATCATGCAGTGTGTTGAGTGAAAGGTGACAGATTCCCAGATGCCCTAAAGTCCTGTTTTTTTTTGTTCATGTGTGTCTGCTGGGATTAGCGGTTTATTAAGGGATCTATTACTACTACTAATACTTTAGTTTATATTCACATAGTGGCTTGGACGGCGCCGAAAGCGACACCAATGTAAAGGAAGAACCAGAACCAGACCTGACCGACCCTGACAGACCCTGCAAAAATCAACACAAAATAAAAGTTCCTAATAGTAGTTTTTAGATGACAACATATATTTCTTTCTTTGCACTTTTTCTCTCAGTACCACAAGGTTTAAAACCAAAGCCAATCCGTCTTGGCCTCGACAGCAATTTGGGAACAAAACCCAAACTACAAAACAGGGCCTATTTCACATTTTTAATTCTTGTTTTTTGTGCCATGATTTCTCGAGCACACGTATTATTTCTTTCTTTCTTGAATTAGCCTGTTCATTTGAGACAGGACAGACATCATTTGAACAAAGATAATGGCTAATACTGTGTGATAAGTCAAGCAAGGTCTTAAAAACAAAAGGTCTTCCTCATTGGCGTGCTCCGTGAGGTGGGATAATATGATTTCCAGCACAGCGAGCTGCTGACAGGCTGTGCTTTTCTTAATTATCAGCCGGTAAGGATGTTAGCCGAGGTATTGATGGGCCTTAATTGACCATATGGCTGCTTGTTTGTCGAGCTGGAGGATAACCAGGGAGCACACTGATGAGACGGTAACACACATGGATGGAACATGTGCTGCACAGGGACGTGAACACACACACACACACACAGACACACACACACACACACTCTCATATACACACACGCGAATTGGAGAGGTTGCAGCTCCCAACCCCAAACACATCAGAGTGCCTCCCTACATTATTGCCTTTACGCTGCTGTTCTGCTGCTTTTCAATCCAGACCTGTGTGTGTGTGTGTGTGTGTGTGTGTGTGTGTGTTTAAGATGGGTGGGTTTTCCACTACCTGCTTGTTTAAAAACCGAATCAGCCCGTAGGCGTTCTGAAGCTGAGAAAAGGGCAATTACATGTTTCTCTTTTTATTTTCCTTTTTTGTATTAATCAGATGCCCTCTCGTGCCCCGTTCCTATTGTCTCCTCGGCTGATTAATCCAGTCACACTTTTTAATTGCGGTAAAAAAAAAGAAATCTTCCCCCCTGATCTTTCCCTTTCCGCTGGATTGTTAACACGTTTTCTTTTTTTTTTACCCCCCGGTTCAGTGGGCGGGGCCTCAGCCCCGAATCGTCTCAAAGGGATTTGGAGATTGGAGAAAAGCCTCATGAAATATTGACGGTTAAAAGTCATTATTTCCCCGCTTGAACCGTGTAGTTCTCTCTGAAGATTTACAGTCAAATTACCTCCTCGCACCAAGAGAAAATGTTACCGGCTTCCCTATTTATAATCATAACACCGTATGACTGAACACATCGGCACACAAGCCATGCTTTATTGTTCTCTCCATTCATCCGAGGACTTCTTGGCAAAAAAGGCGTAGTCGTCATTTCCTAAACAAGCTCGGCAAATATCACTTTCTGCCTAGAGTGATTGCGCCGCTCGGCAGCTAGAAGATGCGAGGAATGCGGCAGGGTATTATTCCACATTTGCACATCGGCTCTTCTTCCCTTCTGATTGGTCCAAGCGTGGAGGTCATTCCGGCCTTCCTGTCGGGGACGGAAATAAATGAATCCTAAAGGATCTTGAGCTGCGTCAACGTGCGGCTGCTAGTGTTGCATTACATCACATCACATGTCATTTAGACAGAGCTTTTATCCAAAGAGACAATAAGACAATTCAATCACGAGTACAAACTCAATTCAATTCAGTTTATTTTGTATATCATAACAACGTAAATTACAAATTTGCCTCAAAAGGCTTTACAATCGTACACATACAACATCCCTGACCTTTGACCTCACATCGGATCAGGAACAACTCCTAAGAAATAGAAGAAAAAAACGTTCACAGGGGAAAAAATGTGACAAACCCTTCAGGAGAGCAACAGAGGAGGATCTCTCTCCAGGATGGACAGAACAATAGATGTCATGTGACCAGAAGGAGTCATTACAGAGTAACAACACATTCAATGAATATGACAGAGTGTATTAATAGTTGGTAGGAGGCATTGACCACGATCCAGATGGAGGTAGAGAGGAGGTGTGGGCGGGGCATCAGCAGAGCCATGGCATCAGACTCAACCAGGTCCAATGGACCCTATTAGTGTGACTTCTTTTTGCATTTTGATGCTTTTGGCAACATGTTCTTTTCCCCTGAACCTCCCGTGTCAATAAAGCTACGCTGGAATGAATTAAACCGGAAAGAAAATACACATTCAAGTAATATTGGTTATTTCTAAATACAAGTTATCATTAGAGAATGCCTCATTGGCATCATTAAGAACATCAAATGTCTCAAAACCTGTAAGAGAAATATGAAATGCCTTAAAGCGAGTGATCAGCTGGAGAGCTGTGATGGGTCCAGTAAAACACCTGCGGCTCTTCTTTTTTTTTTTTATATACATGTTTTATTGATTTTCAGTTTTTATCCCACTAGGGAAGAGGATACACACATGTATGAGGGCAATTTACATACATTTAAAACCTCATTCCCCACCCCACCCCACCCACCCACCAATTGTAGGGTTACAGGCTATGGAACTTTTACATCCTGTGGCTCTTCTGTCGTCCACCAAAGGTCCGAGGAGAGAGTTCTCGTTTCCACTTCATGCCCTCTAGCTGGCGTAGGCTCTTCACCCCCCCCCCCCTCCACCCCTCCACCGAGTGAAGCTCACATCCAAATGTAGATGGGATCTCGTCTCCTTGTCTCCTTTCCCTCTCTTTCTGTCTCTCCCTCTTAGCCTCCATGTTTGTCTCTCCTTCGACTGCCATCCCATCCCGTTAGCGTCAAACCCCTTCCACTCGCTTTCGTCCAGCTCTCTCTCTCTCCCTCCCTCCCTCCCTCCCTCCCTCGGCATCAGTGATCCTGAGCTACAGGGCGAGAGCAGGTGTGTTGGGCTGGCCGGCGATCGCTGCATGCTGACTCGCGTAATCGCCGAGAAGTGAGCGCGCCCGGCTTAAGGAATACAGCTGGCCTCTAATGCTGATCCCCCCCCCACCCCCCTCCCGGCATGAGGTGCCTCTGCAGCATATGTGCAAACACACACACACACACACACACACAATCAGCGCGGATACCCAGGTCCGCAGCGTCAGACCTAATGAAGGGTTCCCAGCTGCTGTGATTGCGCGGTGATGGATTCTGCCGGCGATGTCACGTTCTGTGCGGCGGAGAAAACTGGGATTTTAATACTGATAGAAATATGTGTTTTAGATGTAATGCCGTAGGAGACGAGCTGAAGTCCTACAGCGACGGGACACACTTCTTCCAAGAGGCACGTTTCTTCTTTCTTTTTCTGCTTAGGATGCCGTCAATCTGTGTGCCCCCCCCCCATCATCCCTCCTCCCACGCTTGTCTTCTCATCACTGTTCCCAGAGCTTTCCATGTTTTCTCATTTCCCTCCCTACCAGCCATCCTCGCCACCATCCTCCCTCTTTGTGCAAACAGAGGACTACAAGATGCACTTTACCCGTTGAAGTAGACGATAGGAGAAAAAACAAATAACGAATCCAATAAAAACACGAGCCCCCCCCCCCCCCCCCCCCCCCCCCGACTCTCCGAGATGTTGTTTAAACACCACACGTGGTCGATTTTTCCATTCCACCCGGACGACCTGCCCTTCTCCCTCCTCTCCCTCGACCAATATGGATTCGAGATGTTCCGGGTTTTTTCTTCTTCTTCTTTATTTTGTATCTTACCTCGTTTTACTCTCTCGAGTCGGCAGAGAGAGGGAGAAGGGTAAATACGCAAAGGGTGTGTGAATAATGCAAGACGAACATTAAATGTCAGGTCTAAGAATTCACAGTTTCTAACCCCCGCCCACCCCCCGACATTGTCTCGCTGGCATTCGCCACATGTTTTATGCATTTTATAATTAGCGGGGGAGAAGGGGGGGCTGGGGTGGGGGGGGGGGAGAGACTCGGGGGGTTGAGGGAGGCCTGGCAGTTATTGGGGGATCACTTATTTCTGAGAGGGGAGGTGTTTTTTTTTTAAAGAAGTCGCAGAGCTTCATTTGAAAGGCAAATCTCACAGCTCCGAGGAGTGGAGGAGAAACCAGGGGACGACGTCTCCTCGGAATCAATAACACTTCCAACGTGTTTAAGCCGCCTCACACACAGTCATATATATATATATAAATATATATGATTGTGTGTGTGTTATACTGCCTCTGTCTGTGAAGGCATCTGTCCCTCTGGGAGTGTGTGCTCTGGTCCCAGAGGGTCATTTTGGCCAGATGAAGGCGTTGTAGCCATGAACTTCATGCTTTGGTCTGGAACTTTCTAAATGTATCTCGGAACATCCTGCCGAGTGAAGCCGATGCGGAAGTGTCCTCAAACTTGCATTCTCTCTACTAACCACCAGGGGGTGACTCCTCTGGTTGTATAGAAGTCTATATAATGACTCCACTTCTCTCTTGGTTTATGTCTCAGTCTCTAGCTTCAAGTCTTCTTCAATATATCATGATGTTCATTTAGTAGAGTAGGGTCCGTTTAGAGTCAAACAGACCATAAAGCAGGGGACGCTTTAGGGTGGGGCTTACTGTACTGACAGGACGCAGCCGCCATCAGAGCCATAAACGGCGTCTCTACGGAATTTTTCAACATTCCAAATGTGAATTTATATTCATTGGTTGCCAAAACCAAGTTGGTAATGGCCGTCATCCAAGGTGGCGACAACAAAATCGTCCAAATCGAGGTTTCAGGTGACGTCACGATGGCTACATCTACTCATCTAGTCTGCTGTCCAGATAAATATATTTGCAAAAGGCCACGCCGTCCCTTGGGTCTCGATTGATTTTCAGTCTTTTTCATATTAAGACCTCTTCCTGAAGATTTCGAACGATTCTCACAAGATTTAGACTGAGACTCTCGACCACAATGGTAAATAGTCCCCTTTTAGCTTTGTGCTCCTGCAACCACATTTGATTTCCATGAGTGACCGTCATACATTTGGTGGCATTTGGCCAAGACGCAGTGCTGTAGTGTATCAGATAACTATAAAAAGGACAGGCCATCGACATGTGGCTTTCCTTCAGATACCTGGCCCATCGTCCATCCAAATCAACTTCACACTTGGGGGAGGTAAGCCGCCGTAACGCTGAACTCCTGGGGGGGGAGGAGGAGTGAGCAATCAGCCCCCGAAAACAGCCGCTTCGCTAGTATTTGTAAAAAGAAAAGAGGGAGATAAAGTCCACGAAAAGAAAATAGATTTTCAGGTTTTAGTTCAGGGAACAGTTGGAGAACAGGCAAGAAGAAAAGACAACGCTAGCCCATGTCGATGTGTCCATGGGCAAGACACTTAACCTCAATTTTCTCTCATAGCTGTGCCTACAGTGTATGAATGTTAGCTACTCCTTATTGGCAGGTGGAACTTTAGCTCCTCCCATCAGTGTATGAATTGGTGAATGATGTCATGTATTGTTAAAGCGCTTTGAGTGTTGACTAGAAAAGCATTATACATGTACAGGTTAATTTACCATTCTCTCCTCTGTATCCCCTTTGTAGCGGTGACTTGAAATAAGTGCATTATGGGTACACACTCAAGGTCTTTGAGACAAACATTCCTCGCGTCATTTCCCACTCCTATAGATTTTTCTCCTCGGTGCTTTTCTTTTCATCCCTGCTCATTATTCGTCTCACCTTCATGTCTCTTTCCTTCCAACAGAGTCGTCATTTGTCCTTTCAGTCGGCTTCATAAAGGTTCAGCTCAACGTCTCATTGCTCGTCGCAAATAGTCGGGCTGCAAAACTATTTGCGTTTGTCAGACATCACATGTTACGAGATTTTTAAAGGAGGCAATTATATGTTGTCGCTTGCTGATTGGTTGAATTTTGCTACTCTCAATTCTTTTGTATGTGAAGTCTGGATGCAGTGTGGATGAAGATCATTTTTTGTAAAACTCAGACTAGACTGACATAAAACTTGCATAAAATAACCTTGTATATATATTGTTTATATGCTAATTTGTTTTACTGTAAGAAAGAAAATTGCGAAAACACAAATAATGTATAATTTATTTTATACAAAGTCGAGAAGTAAAAATGCCTTTCAGATTATGCTTGCACTCGTAAACGGTCATGTGTAAGCTTTTCAAAGTTTTTTATGACTAGTTGTAATAACCTGAATAGACATTTGGTTTTCAATCAGTGAGGTGATTCCAGGATGAGAGGAAGAGAAGAGATTTATTGGAATAAAGTCTTACTTTTCATTTTCAAAAAAGTGCAAATCATCACCCAGTCACCTAAAATGACCAAAATCCATTAAATTAAATTAAAAGCCTAGGTGCTAACACCAGCCAATTAGTCTTATTTCTAAAGGGACTCCTGTATTTGGGAACACTTCCACTCCTGTCCACTGGGAGTGCAGAATATAAATTGTGCAGAGGAGACGCTTTTTTCCAAATTGTCCGAATGCAGCGTTTGTGAATTTGTTAATTTCTTCAAATCCATATGTGTATGTACACACAGTATTACGTACTATTAGTACTATATTACGTACTATTAGATCTGAAAACTAATAGTCATAGTAATATAGTTATAGGACACATTTTTATTGGAAATAGAGAACATTTGGGATATTTACTTGTTGTTTTTTCAGTGGAATGGGTGGATTCTTATTCTATGTTATGTGATTCTCTCAGAAGGATGATGCACTAGGCAGCACATTCTTTATTTACAGCAGCGTTACCTTTGGGCCAGTACACAGAAACTGCATCAGCACACCGTCCCAATCATCAGGCTCTCTTCCGGCCTTTAGTTGCATAAATACATTTGTTTGACAGATGACTTCGCTAATTGCCTTTTCAAACTGCGGTAATCTCTCGGTGCAGCGAGTGAAAATTAAAAATGCAATGCCCCGAGTATTGTTTTTTTTCTTCATGTCTGAGCCTGCATTTATCCACCTGAAATAAATTCTCTAATTCGTTTGTACGATAAACAGGGAATACTCTGCATCCCAATCCACTTAAAGCACTCCGTGCAGCCGCTTTACATATCCATTCTGATACGACGGCTGGTCCCCGGAGACTCCTCTCCGGCAATCCTGCGAAATGAGGGGCAAGCCTCGACTTTTCTGAAGGGCGCCTTAAAGTCTTGAGAAGTGTCACCTCGAGGAAAGTGCGAACACAAGCGTGTGTGTTTTGTCTGCGACGACTAAATACGTAGCAGCTGTACGCTCGAGCCGCTGTGTGATTTGGTGCCTTGCGTTTGGCACGCGTGTGTGTATGCTGATGACACCCCGGATCACATTGGAGGCGGGTGATGACATCGCTGTCCAAACACACAAAGCATGAACAAAAAAAACAACAGAAAGCAGTCTGTATTGCACCGTTGGGCGAATTTACTCACAGGGTAAAAAGGATTGCGTTGCTTTTCCGTTAAAACCTGCAAAAATCAAGAGAAGGGTGAAATGCACCCCCAACTGTCCCGCCAAGCATCTCGGGCCCCCCCCCCCTTTTTTAAAGGGGCTAATTTTGGACTAAATCTCTTCGAAAGTGAGATTAACATCTCTCCATTCTGCAGGTAACCCCACATATGCATATGACTATAAAATAAAATAAATGCAGGCAGGTTCCCAAAAATGTCAATATTTCTTAAAGCGACACCATGTAACTTTTCCCCTGTAGCGCCCCCTTCAGGTATTTAACGTTTACTTCAGTGTCATGAACTCCTGACTCTAGCCATATATGGCTCTTCCGGTTGTGAGCTCACAGCTGATCGAACAGCTGATCAATGCGCGCTGCCGGCAGCGCGTCTCGGCAGCCGCAGCGGGCCGTTCACCCGCGGCATGTCATTCTGTCTGTACGCGTTGAGTAGTGGAGCAAATAAAAAGTCACCTGTGAGCGTGGACTGGCACTATATGACGTTGGGTAATCACTGCCAGAAAGCAGGTTGAAGTACTTCCGCCGGTCTCAACCGGAAGTACCGGGCCGGTCCCAACATCTTACATTCAGCAGTTTTCTGGCCACAGACCCCCGATGGCAGTGGCTGAGGCGCAAATCAACATATTAAAAGTCATTGTAGCGGCACCATTTTTTTCAAGCTGTTATTTTAAGGTGGAAAAGTTACATAGTGGGGCTGAGAAATTAACTTGTTTATAAAACTTTTAGTTTCTTTTAACTCGTTATTCTGTGTTTTTTTGTTTGTAACTATGTGTTTCTTATGTTGCTGCCTGTCTTGGCCAGGTTAAATCTTAATGGTTTAACCTGGTTAAAAACAAGTTTTAAATAAAAATCATTTTTGTATTCCCCTCCGTCACATTTAATTTCCTTGCCTAAAGTTTGGAGTAATGCTTCTCTTTGTCGGTCAAGACCTGCAGCTAACATTTAAATATCTCTCTCTCGATTGTTCAGCCTACCTTCTCTGCTCAAAGAACAACCGTCGTATTGCCCTGACCCATTATCTGCAAATTAGAACCTCAGTGTCACTATTTCTCTTCCTAATTCCTTTCGATCATTCGGATACTGTTAATGAGGTTATTTTAAAATCAACTCTGAACTCGACAGAATTTTCAAGATAATTAATAGATTATATTGGACACCGACAAGATTCGCTGGAGACCGCCAGGGAAATGAAAAATGTTAACTTCATGGTGTGCCATTCCTGAAAATAAAAAAACTAATCATAGGCCAATATGTATATTCCTTGTAATTTGGGTCCATTGCCTCTAAACCACCTCACTACACCTTCAGCCGTTATGTCGGGTATGAAGAACACCCGCTGATCTTCTCCCAGTGGAGACTGATTGAAGCCTGTGAGCGATTACATTTTAGGATTCAGTTCAGTTTATTCAGGATATTGTATATCCCATTCTAACAAATTACAAATTTGCCTCAGAGGGCTTTACAATCTGTACGCATAGACATCCCTGACCTTTGACCTCACATCGGATCAGGAACAACGTCAAAACAACCCTTCATGGGGAGAAAAGGGAAGACACCTTCAGGAGAGCAACAGAGGAGGATCCCTCTCCAGGATGGACAGAACAATAGATGTCAGATGTCAGAAGGAATTATTACAGAGTTACAACACATTCAATGAGTATGACAGCGCATATGAATAGTTGGTAGTAGGCATGGACCACGATCCAGACCTCCATGATCCATCAGGCAGATGGAGGTAGAGAGGAGAAGTGGGTGGAGTCTCGACAGGGCCATGACATAGTTGGTAGTAGGCATATTCCACGATCCAGACCTCCGTGATCCATCAGGCCAGATTAACCATCAGGTGGATGGTTAAAGTCTGAAGTGAAACAGAAACCTCTGTCACATTGAAAGCCCTCACAAGTCAACAGCTCCTTTGATATGCCACACTGGGTCATAATGACCAGCTTAAGCTCGTACACATGACCAATTCTAATACATACATGTGGCGTCAGTAGAGTGCTGGATTTGTCCAGAGATGAGAAACTCTGAATGGCGTAAGAGACGCCCAAGATTTGACTTTAGCGAGAGGCAGTGCCCTCATCAGAAAAATGTAATTTCTTTGGAGGAAGGAAAGCAACGGCCATCTGATTTGTACATTTAATTAATGCTCAAAGGTTGATGACAGTAATTATGCGCGTCCCTGACATGCAGATAGAATACCCTTCACATTCACATTTAGAGCTTACATGAAGACGCAATGATTGATGGTATTCGTGAGACATCACATGTCACGAGATTTGTAAAAGAGGCAATTGTATGTTGTGGCTTGCTGGTTGGTTCAATCTTCTTTTGTATCTGAATTCTGTGTCTGTCTGCAACGCGGATCCTTTGATAATGAAGAAGATAATCTTTTGTAAAACTCAGATTGGACTGATATGAAATCGCCCAATCACAAAATAACCTTGTTCATTCATTGATTATATGTGAAATTCTTTTTTGCTGTTTTACAAATATCTCTGACATGCGGATAGAATACCCTTCACATGCATATATAGAACTAACAGGAAGACGCAATGATTGATGATTGATTTTGATAGATTCCACTTCAGGGAACATTGTGCTGCCTTTATTATTCTAGTAAAAGTAGTTTCCACCACATGACTGTGACTCAAATTTCAATGTTTCATCATATTAAGTAAAACATATTTTGTTCTATGTCTTGTTGTTCAGGCCAGTGGGAGGTGACTGTCAGAAGAAATGCCGGTCCTAGGTGCCCTAGTACATCACCACCTGGACCATGGCGACTCCTTGGCCAATGAGAAGAGAGAGGTGCTCCGCCTGCCTTGCTAGATGGTCGGCGTCCTCCTTGATGCTCCTATGGTTGCCGTGGGTGTTGCTATGGCTGCAGTGGACCGCCCGAGCTGAACAAGTGGGCGGGGCGAGCGGCGGGAAGGCGCTCCACGGTTCCCTTTCGTCCTCGTCTTCGTCCTCGTCCAGCTCCTCAGCATGGGGCTTCAACACGAGGCAGAGCGGGGGGCAGCTGGACTGGCTGCTGTCGGAGAAGGGACCTTTCCACAGATGTCCGGAGTACATGGAGTTCAGAGAGAGGTTCCAGCAGGGATTTTCTACCAGATACAAGATTTACAGGTGAGTGATGTCAGAGTGTGTGTGTGTGTGTGTGTGTGTGTGTGTGTGTGTGTGTGTGTGTGTGTGTGTGTGCGTGTGTGTGTGTGTGTGGTGTTCACACGCAACAACTCCTAATCAAGGTGCTCACAAGGATGCGATTACAAGTATGTGTGTGTGGTGTTGGGAATATAGGAATGTGTGTGTGTGTGTGTGTGTGTGTGTGTGTGTGTGTGTGTGTGTGTGTGTGTGTGTGTGTGTGCGTGGAATGGAAGAAGACCAAAAGATACTGTGTTTTTTTTATTTAAAACATTAACCAGTGAACGGAAAATAGTGTGATCTAGCTGACAGTACACTTAAGTGCCTCTTGAAAAAAATGTATCAATATATATCAAAAATGCAAATTGTTAGAACTTACATGCCCCAAAAAATCCATACTTGCATATATAAAGGGTCATGTTATTATAAAAGTATTCTTTTTCCTCTAACTTGAAACGCACAGACGACAGTATCCATTCTCAACAGGCGACAGAGAACTCTTGATTAATATACTGACCTTTGTGTGTGAGATAGAGGACCGAGAAGTTTCTACTTTATATATATATATATATATATATATATATATATATATATATATATATATATATATATACATACAAACATATATGCCATGTCCGCTTTGGTTGTAATTAGAATTTTAATTTCCTCTTAGAATAAATGTTTTTCAGTGTTTTACTTTAAGAGGTCATGAAAATAGATTTGCTTGAAAGTTATCACAAACGTAATCAGTCATCGAGGACAACGAAGTAGATCTTATGGTAGGGTAGGATAAAGAGATTATATATATATATATATATATACATTTAAAAAAAGACTGAGCATGATGTGAGGAACGCATGACAGCGTGTCTGTAACTACCACTGCTCCATCCCTATTGAACCTGATATAGGGGAATAGCAAACAACCCTTGATCCAGTTCAGCTCATGGCCAAACACACACTGGCTCACAGTCGTGTCTCACTCGCTGCCCAGGGGGCTGGTTAAGAGCAGTGGGTGACGAGTCAGCAGTCTTTGAGCACACCACACACACATACCACACACACACACACCCACACACACTCAATCCCCTGGCAACGTTCAAAGTTAATACTCCAAGCATGCATACGATATTTTAACATTCCTATGTGATGTTGAGCGGCCAACTCTTATTAAAGCAAACATCACTGAGTGAAGAAAATATTGCCACATTGTGACAAGATGATTATTATGCACGGAAACAAACGCTGGAGGTTAATTTGATGATGTTTATCTATTCTGCTCTTTCTTTTTTAAATGCAGAGATATTAGAATTCCATCAAGTGTTTGTACACGAGAGCGTTGAATACAAATCTTGCAGCACTTTTACTCCGAATGTGCATCATTGTCCAAACACAGGATGTGTTGCAATTCAATCCAATCGGCTAAAATATAAAATATATATCTGTTGTGTCGAGGAAGAATCTCAAAGATCCCCTTTGTCATTTCATTAACTCTTTAATTGGATTATTTGAGAAAATGTATTTGACTTTTTTATTGTTTTTCTAAAAGCTGGAGGAAGGCAAACCGGAGTCTCTTTTTTCTATTGCGGTTTCGCAATCAACTTCCATCTAGCTTTTTAGTTTGAAATTGCCTCATTATTTCATTTCATTTGTTTTCCCTTACTTTAATTAATAGTGGTATTTTAATGAAATCATTTTGTTAAACTTTATTTATATTATTGTTATTATTACTATACCTACTTATACTACTTATAATAATAATAATAAATATAATAATAATAATAATAATAATAATAATAATAATAATAATAATAATAATACATTTGATTTGTTTTTCCTTCACACAAAAATACTGGTATCTTTTTATTTGTATTGATTTGAAGAAATTAGTTAGTATCCTGTTACATGAGTAGATGAATACAAAGTAATTCTATAAAAAAGAAAACAGATTTTTACTGCAAAATCATACATTATATATATTTTTTATAATTAAAATGTGTTGAGAGCCTTTTAGGTGAAGAACAGAGATCAGAGGAAATGCTGAAATTAGTATTTTGTGTGAGAAATTAAAGTCAGAGCTTTTAAATGCTTAAACATCCGTGAATAGATTAAAGAGGAGCCTGTGTTCATTTTGAGTGCCGGGCGCATAGAAGAGCTATGAAACTAAAGGGGGGGGGGCATTTCATGAACAAGCACAACTTGTGATATTTAAGTATATATGAATTACAATCAAAGAAACATGAATGTGCATACACATCTCAGGCGACGTGAACTTTACCCTCCCCCACTCCCATCAATCAATGTATGCATTTGTTGTATAGCACAGCGATTTACTCACTACGTAGTATTCATATTTATTTATTTATTATTTCTCTTTTTTTTATGAAGAAATGATTTTGGGAACTAAATTATTTGAAGATTAGAGTAAGTGCAGCTTTTCAGTTAGAAAGGTAGAAAGCAAAACCTGCCGTAGGAGGGGAGAAATAATCTGAATGTATTCATTTACCGACATATCTGCTCTACGATCAGGAAACGAAAGCAGCTGACACATAACCTTTTAAAATTATTGATGTTAACCATGATAATGCAAATTATGGGTTGGACCTACGGCAGGGTCTGGAGAGAGAGGTCGGTGTGTGTGTGTGTGTGTGTGTGTGTGTGTGTGTGTGTGTGTGTGTGTGTGTGTGTGTGTGTGTGTGTGTGTGTGTGTGTGTGTGTGTGTGTGTGTGTGCAGGCCGTTAGCCCTACGCTGTATGAATAATGCAGCCGGGTCCAGAGTTCACTCCGGCCCTTCTCACCATTATCCCAAATTGAATAGCAAAAAATAATGTGATGAATATACGCCGCGTCAGCTGAGGCTGCAATCTGAATTTTCCATTTCCTCTACTTGGAAATAAATATAATCGTTTTTTAACATACCCCTTCTGCTCCCTTTAAAAATAGATTCTCTTGAAAGGTGTCACAGGCTGTCGGAAATGTAGAGCTAGACGCTCTAATTATCGGGAACTTTTTTTATCGTCAAGTTCTATATATATATATATATATATATATATATATATATATATATATATATATATATATATTAAACAAAAGTATGCTGATGATGGTCCATTTTGAAATCGTCGTCGGTTACATATATACGACGGTGACTTATGGACACACGTGAAAGATTCCTCTCCCGACGTGAGGCGTTTACTTTCACTTTAAAAAACAAACCCAACTGCTTTCTCTGCACCTCAAGTGGAGTTGAAGTGACAGCATCACTTAGGTGTGTGTGCGTGTGTGTGTGTGTGTGTGTGTGTGTGTGTGTGTGTGTGTGTGTGTGTGTGTGTGTGTGTGTGTGTGAGTGTGTGTGTGCGTAAAATGACAGGTGACGTTTTTCTCCGTGACACAAGCGGGACATCTTGTCAGGAGTCTGTCTTTCTAGCTGCGGGACACTTCCTGTGATCACACGGCGAACTGGGGGAACATGGAAAACTCTTCCCGTCTGCTTTCTACAAACAACAACAAACAACAACAAATATTACTGCCAGAAAATGTAAATGCAAAAAAAAAGAAGAAAATAAATTCTATTTACTTGCTAGGATATTTGCATGACATGGACTATTTGTATTTATGCTCTGCTTCAGCATGCTGATGCTCTCCTGCCATCCATAAGGTGGTGTGTGTGTGTGTGTGTGTGTGTGTGTGTGTGTGTGTGTGTGTGTGTGTGTGTGTGTGTGTGTGTGTGTGTCATTTTATTCGAGCGTCTGATCACAGGAGGCTGGTTTATTGGTAATCCCGAATCTCAATCCTCTGAAGACTGTAGTTGAATCCCCGATGACGTCGTGTTTTGTATCCTTCCTCCGGATCAAGTGGGATGAACTTTATTGATCCGGTGCAAAACAAGGAAGTGCAAGGTCAGCTATTATAGAGAAGTAATGTAAACACCTACAATGGGTTTAGTAATGCGGCATTACTGGTAGTAATTCAACATCAATGAGGGATTATAGTGAGGCGGTCCGGGCGCCTGGAGGCGAGGAGAGACAAAGATGCCAAATCTTTTTTTAATTACTAATAAACAGAATGAAACGAGCAAAAAGAGCAGAAAGCTCTGCGAATATTAACAAAGAGCAAATTGAACCGCAGCCTCACAGCAAAGTACGAGCAACCGCACACTGCCTAAGCGGTTCTACGTGTTCCCCACCTGGCCTCATGCTAATCGGACTGAACCACTGCATGCAGAGGAGGGGGGAAACCAGAGTGGGGACTCGACCCGGTCCGAACAGGAACAAAGCAAAACACTTGAAATCTAACAATATTTCAAAGTGAGCGATTATTTCTGAACCGTTCCCTGCAGGATGAATGTTCCTCAGACAGCAGCGGAGCCCGGGACACGATGAAGAGGGAAAACCTTCTAGAGGTGCGTTCACACCAAAAGCAAAGCAATTTTTCGCGTCGCCCAAAACGCGTGAGTTTACTCGCGCGACCGTTCACCGCGTTCGCGCCATAAGCGTCAAGACACTCCGTGAGGGGCGGGGCTTATCTCCGTGTCTCATCTCCATAAAGACCGTTATCATTTCCTTCATCCACCAGAATAACTAAGCGGAACTCAAGAGCTGATTGGCCCGAGTTGCGAGATGAACGCCTCAAAGTTGAAATATTTCAACTTGGGGCGAAAATTGCGGCGCTGAAAACGCGTCGCCCACTTGGCGTCGCCCACATGGCGTCGCCCTAAACGCGGCGCCCAGAAAAGTATTGCGTCAATCCCAGCAACACGCGTACGTTGACTTTTAATGGGATTCAGTCGCGCTTCGTTTTTTTGTTGTGAACGCACCTTAACAGGTGTGTCCGACGGCATCGCGATGGTCAGCCATATAGTCTGAAGCGTGAATAACAGGGTTCATCAACATGTTGATCAATGAATATCCATGAACAAACGTGTTGTGAAATCTCGGCGTATACACAAGTACATAACCTTAAATGACACAAATGAATGAGAGACAATAGTTTGAATAAAAATACTTCATATTTATAGAAATGTTTATTCTTTTAATCAAACTGCATGAAATAAACAAGTTCAACTGAGCAGGCCTGGAAATAATCATTTTAAAATTCCATGATTTTTCCAGGTTTTCCATGACCGTAGGAACCCTGATAGAAATGCGCTGTATTTGCGATCATTTGTGTCGATCTCAAATAGTTGGGCTACCTTTTCAGATGCAACGGAATAAATAGTTTTAATTTGTGTATAATGATTCCTTCTGGTCACATGACATCTATTGTTCTGTCCATCCTGGAGAGGGATCCTCCTCTGTTGCTCTCCTGAAGGTTTCTTTCCTTTTTTCCCTGTGAAATGTTTTTTTGGTAGTTTTTCCTGATCCGATGTGAGGTCAAAGGTCAGGGATGTCTATGTGTACAGATTGTGAAGCCCTCTGAGGCAAATTTTAATTTGTGAGAATGGGCTATACAAATAAACTGAATTGAAATGAATGGTCGTAGCTCCGAAATTAATTCAGATTGCTCGGAGCAAGAGGCGTCATCGTGTCTCCGCGAGGCCGATCGGCTGCTGGGGGACGTTTAGGATACACTGAGCACCTCTCTCCTCTCCTCTCTCTATTATAGGTGAATTTACATCCCTCCTTTGCGACTTCACGTCTCATAGGGTCCATTGGACCTGGCTGTGTCTGAGGCCTCCTGTCATTTTTTTCTATTTCTTGGGAGTTCTTCCTTATCCGATGTGAGGTCAAAGGTCAGGGATGTCGTATGTGTACAGATTGTAAAGCCGTAATTCGTAATTTGTGACAGTGGGCTGTATGAAATAAACTGAATTGAAATTGAAGATGGATTGTGTGTTTGAGGAACCCTGTCTTTCAGTTCATAAAACAACCTAAATGTTCTGATACTCCCCCTTTGTGTTTTTCACTTCCTTTTCCTGATGGAAATGAAGTTTCTCTCAGTTACTCGCCGACCGGGAACATCAGATTGTTGCGTCAGTAGGGGGTGCTGCATGAGGTCACTCATCTCCCAATGAAGTCCTCAAAGCAAGTGCCTCCATCCGAGATAGGATCAGGTCACGGCTGAAATGACTACTGCTGCTGTTGCTGCTGCTGCTGCTGCTGCTGCTCCTCCTCCTCCTCCTCCTCCTCCTCCTCCTCCTCCTCCTCTTGTATTCTGCCACAACAACAAAGCACTTGTACATTTCATCCAGCGCGTCCCGCTCTAAAGTACTCCTCGAGAAAACGGCCACATTTCATCCCGTTTTGTATGAAAACAATGACAGTGGCATTGAAACCAGGGCTTCAAGGACACAAGGCCCCCCCCCCCCAAGCAGATCCAGATAGTGAGTCTATTTTAAGTACAAAAATGCCCCTTGTTGCCACTTTTAATATGAAAAATATTAAACATTTTCCGTGCTACATACCGTGCTACTCGGTGTACTTCTGAGGGGACTAATGATGAAACATTTCCCAAATTGGATGGGTGATGGCGGTGATGGCGTCTAGAACAATGGATGTCTGACTGAAAGGACCGGCGGTCCGAATCAAGCCCATAATGTTAAATTAGACCATAATTGCGATCCTACTTATCCTGCGTCTCGTGGACAAGGACAAAAGAGCGAGAAAAGAACACATTGTCTCCTTCGCGTGTGAAAAGTATCTCCCTTGTGCCTCTAATTACACTCCTGACTTTATTGATATGTGATTATCATTCGGGGGGGAATAGGCGCCGGCAGTCTGTCCTCTGCATTAGTCGTCCACAGACCGGGAGCAGCGAAATGGTCTCTGCTCTCATTAGCGTTTTAATAAGGGGTAATAGAGATGGGAGCGCACGTCAGCCACATCCATCACACGTGCGCATCCATTCAATTCTTTAATCTCGTCATTGATCAGACTCAAACAAGCTGGAGGGCTGTGTACGGAGGGAGGGGTCGCGACCTCTGCGCTATTCCTCTTCTCCGCAATGGCTATTGGCGCGAGAGACATCAACGTTATTATTTTTGCTCTTGTAAATGTGTCCGACGAGAAGTAGTAGCCAAGCTGGTTTCCAACCGGGAGAGACCAAGTGATTTTTTAAATTATATTACAATATCGGCTGGAGAGATGAAATAATAGTTGATAAATTAGATTGAAAATTAATCGGCAAAAGTCTATTATCAACCAAAAAAGGCAAAAGTGCTTAAAGTGTCTTAAATATGAGGATTTGCTTCTTTGCTTTGTTTGATATGATAATTAGACGTAATATTTGGGGGTTTGGATAGTCTGACTAACTAACTCCAGGATTTCTTCTTTGGCTCATCTGATGGATTATTTGATTATTTTTTTTACAAATATCTGAAAAATATGTAGCCTATACTATTAATTAGGTAAGAACATTAAAAAAAACATAATGATTGTGTTAGATAGTTAAAGTCCTAATCTGTGACAGTCATTTTCACAATCTATTTACTAATTACATTTAGATTTCAGCTCCCACATTTATTAATTGGTTCCCAAAAGGAAAAAATACATTTCTTCTTTCCTATTATGTCTCTGCTAGTGTCTTGTATAAAAAAAGCATGCTAATTTATTGTATAAATTGATGGTGTCATGTTTGATACCATTTTGCAAAAATGCAAATCAGTCCGACGGACTGATTGCAATCCCCTCAAAACGTTTGCCAAATCAAACATGGCATCGCCTCAAACACGAAAGAAGAGTCGCGGTTCTCCTCCGGGTGGATCCGGACGTGACGGAACAACCGCACTCTGCGCAACAATCACACTCCTTTCAGTTCCCATCTTTCCTGAAACGACAAGTCAAGCGGCTCTTACGGCCGCAGTGACGAGGGTCCGTGTCTAATTTCCACCTCTACTTACGGGGGCACTCGAGGAAGATTGGCCGCGGATTTGACACGCAGCGTGGGGGGAGGGGGGGGGGGGGGGTGTAGTGCGCCTGGCCTTTTTGTTTTTTTCCCTGAAGGCTTCTTCTGTGGCCCACGAGAGACGCAGAGCGCTTAGCGGGAAGCGAGCAGCGGGTCAGAAACAGGCCCGCGGCTCTGTGATGGAAACAGTCAGGAGGCAACAGCCTGTGTGGTGGGGAACACTTGCCTGCTGGTCACACTGTGTGTGTGTGTGTGTGTGTGTGTGTGTGTGTGTGTTTGTGTGGTGGCGGACCAACAACTCTCTCACAAAAGAACAAATGTCAAACACGTTCTCTTCATCTCATAAAGTTGTGCAACAAAAGAAGCGACCCGACCGCGATGCGTGTCGCCGTCGGTCTTTGGGTCTTTGGGTCTTCACACCTTTAAAGACCGGGCGCAGATCCTTTTCTTTCTGTGCCTCCACGTGTTCAATTCAATTCAGTTTATTTGTGTAGCCCATTTTTACAAATAAAAAAATTGTCTCAGAGTGCTTTACAATCTATGCATATAGACAGAGTGTATGAATAGTTGGTAGTCGGCATGGACTACGATCCAGACCTCCATGATCCATCATTGACAGTGAAGTCAAAAGGACTCCGGGAAGGAAGCAGAGTTAGTAATGTGCAATAGAGATAAAAATCCATCCATAAGTAGAGATAATAGGAGAGAGGTGCTCAGTGTATCCTAACGTCTCCCAGCAGCCTATCAGCCCATAGCATCATCTCTAGGTCTGGACCAGCTGAACCTGATTCAGGTCTAACTGTTGTTACTCAATGTTATGCTTCACATTTCGCCCCAATGTCCTCGTGGACTCAGCGATGACCGGATTAGAGTTTTGAGGTCAAAGGCCACCGTGACCTTACAGTTACGTTGGGCGGCCAGAACTCCAAAAGTCTGGACCATCCTGTAAAAAATGTCACTCTCTGAACAAACTAATACCGATATATATATATATATATATATATATATATATATATGTTATGTATAAATTTCTATATATATATATATTTATATATATAAACATATATACACACACACCAACAGCGGGAGAGATAAAGAAAGAGAAGCTTATGCATACATCTTATTGAAAGAACAAGACGGATGCTCTTCGTTTTTGTTTGCTTTCGGGCCCCTGGAGGATTCTCTGAGCAGAAAGCACAAGAGGCCTCGGTTGAGCTCGCAGAAACCGACGAGTGAAAAGAAGTCAGGGCTCCATCAGAGACCCTCGTAATACATTAACCTGTGCTCAGGGAGACGGCCATAATGACTGATGCATTAACTTTTTAAAATGAACAGTGATTGTGTGAAGTAAAGCGTCAGTAAAGCAGCATGTGAATATAAAAGAGACCTTGTCCCGTCCTTTGAAAAGTGAATAACTACAAATTGATTAAAGGCTCTCTGAGAGCGAGATTTCCCATTAACCTTTAATATAAGCCATCCAGACGAGGCTTGGCTTTTAAAAGCGGAATGCAAAGCCAAATCTGTCAAAACAAAACGTTTCTGGAAGACTGAGTGAGAGAGGAGTGCGTGGGTGTGCGTCTGAGTACACAAGTCTTTGTGCTTTTCCATTTGGCCACTATCCAATTCAAAGATCAGGAAATAACTCGCACTGAAAGTCTTCACGGAAAAATGCCTCGAATCCTCGGCTCGGAAAGAGTTCACGAAGAGCTGCGCCTTTAGAAAGAAACAATCCATCGAGCAACTACTGAAAAGATGCCTTTGAACAGTTTGTATTCCACTTCTTTGCAGATGACACGACTACCGTGCATTTTATTGTCAGTTCGTAACATAACACCCCGTGTGGCCTCTTCAAGGACTGCTAGAGCAATGTTCCAACACACACACACACACACACACACACACACACACACTCTTGCAATCTCTATGCTGCGTTCACACCAAAAGCGTGAGTTTTGCTTGTGCTTTATTCGCATCATTTACTTCAATTGTGCCTAATAGGGGCGGGGCTTATCCCTGTATCTGTACTCCGTAGAAACGGTTATCATTTCCTTCATCCTCCACGGAAGAATTAACCACTAGTTCTGCTTTATACTTGTTAAGGACATCCCACAACCGTCGGAACATCTAACGTCCTCGTGTTTGGGTTCACAACATTATTATCATACATATATATATCTATACATATCCGTATTATACACTCCGTAGTGGAACTGGGTCGCCCTTCATTAGAGGATATGTGGTTCGATGTGTCCTTGGGCAAGACACTTAACCTCGAATTGCTTCCTGTGAAGAGGTATGAATTATTGATTAGGGTCGTGATTGACAGGTGGCAGCCCCTCTCATCAGTGTCTGAATGTGTGTGAATGACAACGAGTAGTGTGGACTCTGGATGCGCTGTACAAGTACAAGGCCATATACCATCCGTCATGTTTCTCTTTAATCCCGTTCTATAAAACCGTCCTTTCTACACATTTCTTATTCAGGTCCCTTCTCTGTCGACTTGATCTTCAGAAGGTCATCGTGCTCCCGTTTCATCTGTTAGATTACAGCAAAGTATTCATGCTGGAGCCAAACACTGGGAGAGAAGGTCACATCACTTCTCAGAGGGAAATATGTTTTACTTCATAATGTTTAACAGTAAGTACAATCATCACAATGGGCGGTAAAATAAAGATTGGCAGCTGCTGAAATGTTAAACAAAATCAAATTAGTTGTGAATTTAGGCCCCAAAAAAACAGCAACTGTTAGGGTTAGGGTTACAAATAATCTCTTCTTTGTTTCGCCTTAACTGACTTTGAAGTTTGCGAGCCAAAACAGAAAATTGCAAGACGGCCTTGCCAACACGTCTCTCGCCCCCGCATCGAGCCGCCGACCAGAAGGTGCACAGATCGTATGTGAGAGTAGCGGAAACTGCATTTCCTGGTTCCGATGCACAGATTCCCAGAAGTCCCTTGTGCGAAATGAAAGTCCTTTTGAGAAGAATCAAGGCTAAGCCCTAACCCACACACATTTTATACCCTCAGCTTCCTGCTGTGTGTGTGTGTGTCTGTGTGTATGCCTTAGAGAGTGAAAGAGATAGCGACAAAGATGGAAGGAAGTGAAGGAAAGAACTCGGAGCTACACAGACAATAAAACATCAAAAGGAGCTTTCCGTCAAAGAAGATTACATTAGATACAACACTGATAGGATGGAAATCCAGGCAATATTTTCCTCTTTTCCATCATCAAAAGATTAGGTGTTCTGAATAAAAACACCTAACCCCCCCCACACACACAAACACACACACACACACACACACACACAATCGACTTCTCTTCCTGTCTCACAGACACATTGGGCATGGGTTTCAAAGAATCAGTCGATCTGATCGGCCGAGTTTGGAGACATCTTTGATTAGTGAGCTGCTCACATTCACGTCCAATCAGGCTACCCGTTGTTGTTAATGCCAGCCAATCGCCCCCCTCCTCCTTCAATATGACTCGAGAATATAATTATAATTTTTCTCAGGTATTTTACTGGAAGGGATGAGTGTGACCAATGTTTTTTGTCCGTGCAAGCTTCCCAGATGGAGAAGTGCAAGTCATACGTTTGTGAATCGGAATGTTCCCACTTTCCATGCTGTGATGAGGAATTTTATATATAAATTGAATTATCGACTAAATTACTCATAAAATGTCATTAGAAAAGCCTTACCTGAGCCAACGCAGAGTGATACATGGTATTTTTCTTTTTTCTGGAAACATTTGACCCTGTTTTTTAGTGCGAGGAGACGCTGCTCCTTGCAGTCTAAAGCAAAAAAAGGTTTATTATTACGGTATCCGAATAGGAAATCAGCCTTAACTGGACAACAACTCAGAGTGACAAAATATAGGACGAGTAAACCTACTTCCTATTTTAGTAAACAACTTCTAACTCTGGATTTACATTTCACGAGTGGCGAACACATGTTGTTCCAACAACGGGCAGGAAATGGCTTTTCTCATCGGGTAGTTGTCGTTAAAGCAGGGCTGGCGTGCGCTGAAGAACGAGGCTCGCGTTGTCATTGTGGGTTTCTCAAGACGCTGTGAAGTTACACATGTTGACATGGGATGTTGTTGAAAGGTGAATTGGATATTGAAGGAAAAATATTCCATATCCCACATCGAGTTGTGATATGTGCACCATGCAGTATACTATAATTGGATTTGTGAACCAATCGGGCTTATTCTTAAACACTTGGGATAGCTTGTTTTAGTTTAGATTTACTCAACAGGCTACATGGCTGTTTTTAAAGCCTTGTGACGTTGCTTATCTACTATATACATATATTTATACATTTCTATAACATTTCATAATTATATTGGCGTCTTATTTTTTGGGCATACAGGGACATTTGAAAGCATTTGGCGTAATTTGTTCTTCGTCTTCCTCTTTATCTTCCCTACTGTTCACTTAACCTCCATATTGCTGGTCTTTCTACAAGAAACTAGATGAGTTTGACTTTAGACCCTGAGTTACCATCGATTCAAAGAAATCTTGTATAAATATGAGCCTTTTACTTTAATTAAAAAAGAAAATGATGGGGGTAATTGGTCAAGGCAAACTTAGATGATCCTTTGTTAGTTCACGTAATTTTGCCTTCACGATTGATTGAAACCACTTCAGGGGATTGTTCTAGTGCCATGTTTTTTTGCGCTCTAAAATCCATTCGCACAAGTGTGACTCCATCTTTCAGAGCGCTTATTAGCGGCAGGCGGGACTGGATTGAAACCCCTCAAGCACCTCAGATAAAGGAAGGAAATCTGCACGGCTGGCTTACTTTTCCCCGCAACGCTTGAACGGCAAAACGTTGTTTGAGTTGTGCACAGACGGTTCATCCTAAAATAAAAAAACACATACTGTCCCTCTTCGCTGTAGTGCTATTTATCTATTCAAACTTGGTGGTGATGAAATGTTGGCAGTATTGAAGGCAGAGGAGGGTATCTGCAGCTTTCTGACTTAATAAACGGCCTGCTGATTAATTATCGGCACCATGCAGTGGGTGCACGAGTTTGAGAAGGTGGTTTTGAACCGGAGGGGAGTTCCCTCATGAATTTAAAATCGAGGGAAGTGAGAAAACGTGTCGATTGGAGGAAAGCCACAAGGCAGAGCCGAGATGAGTCTCTGATTCAACTTTGGCTAATATCCATTTAACGGATTTGAAAATTCTAATCTCTGTGCTGGCGTTTTAGAGACAGACCAATGTTGCGTCCCCTCAGTAATTAATGGGACTCATATCGCCTGGTTTACATATCACTGACATAGTGTGGCTGTAGTAATTGCCTTTAGCAACACTGTCCTCTAATGCAAATCACCATGGTATGTTTATTCTTCATGGGACATGGTTCTTGATGCGCTCAAATGATCAATCACCACACTGGAGAGGACGAACAACCAAGGACAGATGGGGACGCAAGGCCTACCGCATCGTCATTTCGGACCAGGAAGTAGGCGATGTGGCTGTGTTTGACGATTTCTTTATCTTTCCAAAACTGACAAAGCAACTTTGAAGGAGAGGAGGGGAGAATGGACACTTTGTGAAAGCCTTTTCAGGAGAGTGAGTTTGTTTTAAAGCATGTGCTGCTATTCCCATTTTGTAATTAATATTGCCAAACTCTTAATTACGGGAGATAATGGGTGACTGTGGTTAGCAGGTCTGTCTTTCAATCATGGGGTTGGCGGTTCGTAGTCGATGTGTCCTTGAGCGAGACACTTAATCCGCTCCCTGTAGCTGTGTCTACGGTGTATGAATGTAACATGATCGTAAGTCTCTTTAGATATAAGCGTTAGCTAAATGACATGTAATGTAGTAATGTAATTATTTCCATTGACGGGGTCAATGTGTATCCTGTGTACACACAGAGAGAGCTGAGCCGTAAGGCAAAGTTCTCAATTTAGTAGTCGGTCTACCTTCCAACCCTCACCTATGGTCACAAACTTTAGGTAGTGACTAAAAGAACAAGGTTGCGAATGCAATTGGTAGAAATGACTTTCCTCCGAAGGGTGGCCGGGCTCAGCTTTAGAAATAGGGTAAGGAGCTCGGACATCAGGAGTCGAGCCACTACTCCTTCACGTCGAAAGCAGTCAGTTGAGGTGGTTCGGACATCTAATTGGGATGCCTCCTGGATGAGGCCCTTTAGAGGTTTTCCAGGCACATCCAACTGGGAGGAGACCCCGGGGAAGACCTAGGACACGCTGGAGGGATTACATCTCCCGGCTGGCCTGGGAACGCCTCTTGATCCTCCAGAATGAGCTCGAAAATGTTGCGAGCGAGAGGGGAGTCTGGGTCAGCCTGCTGGGTCTGCTGCCCCCGCGACCCGATCCCGGAATAAGCGGGCATTCTCACTCCCACCTCGTCAAAAACCGACTATTTGTGGCTTACTACGCTTTAGTTGCACCCCCCTCTAGTCTTTTCAAAACCAAAGAGTTGCCACCACACATGACTGAACTGAGATCCCACGTTCAAAGATTTATAGAGCCGTCTGTTTGAGAAATCCAGGAAAAACTAAAATGCCAATGTTCTGTTCCTTGTGCTGAGGTGGAGGATCATTACATGTCCAGTCTGCGCGCATCATTAACATCTAAAGTTCTCTTTTTAAAATGGTCAATCGTCAGTTTTGATTTGACTGCCTCTCGTCAGACTCCATCCAGCAAAAGTGTCCATGTTTTCTCCACTCACACTTTCTGAATGTCCTTTAGAACAAGTCTCAGTGTAAATGCCTCTGCCATAAAAGTTCAGTTCAGCGGAATTCTCCTCTTCCTTCTCCAGGAAAACCAAGTAGAATGTAAAAGTCTATCTACACAGCTGCGTAACCAATGTAACCATTGGCAACCATCCTCAGAAACGCTCATGACAAAACCCAGTTGGGTATTTCACATTGTTGCCATGGACGTTGGCATCTGAAGTTATTTTAGCAGCAGGTAGACTCGTTTCTTCACCCTGCTGTGTCTTGAGGCAGAATGACTCATGATCTGGCTAGTAGAAAGAAATACATAAAAAAAGGCACAATTCCACTCACATGAGATGGATGTAATATTTGGCAAGTATGCCAAAGCAAACCAAGTTTGCAAATAGTTTCTGAAAATACAACACGATGTTGGGTCGGGATAAAAAAGTCCTTTTCCTTTTTTCTTAAATTAAACTATTGTCTTCTTTTAATGTCCATAAAAGGAAAACCCTGACCTCTCTTAACCATTTCCCTTTCTTTTCTGGACTTAACTTATTGCTGACACTTTTTGCAGCAGTCGTTTTGCTTTGTTTGAGCGTATACCTCGCTCACATGATTGACGGACAAATCTGTGGGCAGAATATACTTCCCGGTTTGAGATAGCCAAAGGGCTTACTGAACAACTGACTCTGAGACAGCGAGATGCAGAGGCAATCAATGGGAGAGAGAGAGAGAGAGAGAGAGAGAGAGAGAGAGAGAGAGAGAGAGAGAGAGAATGAGAATGAAAGAGGAATAAAATGGAAGGTAGGTGGTAAGTTAACAAGAAAAATGATTGGTGAAAAGAAGAAGGAGAAAAAAGGATGCCAGTGTTGTTTCTGGAAAGGGGTAGATGATGGAAGTGCTTGTGTTTGTGTGTGTGTGCTCTCATTTGTTTTCCCTTCAGTGTGAGAGCGGAAGACAAATTGACCATATGGATAAGAGCAGACGGTGGCCAGGTTTTGCTAAGAACCAGTTAGTTCTTCCACATTGTGTTGTTTGGCAGCACGCCTAATGTTTAGCACACTGGGAACTGGCAAACTAATGGAGGCAAGCAAACTGCCACGGCACAGACTTTTTTAGGTCTTTCTAGGACGCTACAAGGTACACTTCCTGGCACAGATCCGGTCCGCTAGAATTGCGGAGCAACGGCTGCATGCAAATGCAGTATAGTAATGTAATGAGATTAAGAAAATGCTACAAGGCGATGCCAAAACAAATATAGATACAGTTGAAGAGCGGTCAGTGTTGATTTGTGGCCGTCCGATGGGCCCCGTTGGATCTTTTTACATTTAAATGTAGCCTCGGAAATAAAATGGATTGCATTTCTAAACAAACAGCATGTTTTTTAAATGATTTGGTCACAATACATGAAATCCAAGTATTACACAATACACGGAACCCTAAAATCCTTAACACTAGAAGGTTTGAAAACCATAAAAGATTAAATTTTTGCAGTGAAAATATCCACTTCCTTTATTTCACAATAAAAGCCCCAGCCATTTCGTTGACAGCCCGGTGCTGCGAGCAGGACTTCAAATCTCCAAAATCGTTGGCGCAGATTTTTTGTCTGCTGAATCTTGACAAACCGACCACAGATGTTACGCTTAAACAACTAACTTCTGGCCTGAAAACATCCTAAAATTACATGCTGTGACTCAACAACAGTAGTATTTAGAAAAAGTCAACTTTCAGTCGTGTATTTTCTCCGCCATTGTTCGCCGTCACTGGTGCACAAGTCGTCTCTGATGCATCCTCGGGGAAATGGGCGGATCGAGTCTCATCCGGGCGTTTTGACTTTGAATTGAAACAGAACTTGGGCCGCGACTGATGATGATTCACGAGTCCACAAGTACAGACAATAACGCATCTTGATAAATGGCCTCCGTCTTGCTTTGGTCCATGTTCTCTCATCAGCGTTGTTTCCAGCAGCAGGCAGTTCTTTTCATTGACAAACAAATATGCTACCAGCCTTGCTCCAAAGGCCAAGCGATAAAGCTAGTAAAACATATTTCTCTCAGGAATTGGTGGAGACCAAAAGAAAGTTCAGAAGAGAGTTACCATAGACGTGAAGCAGCAAGAAGCACACCCCTGACTATGAAAGGAATGCTATTGTTCCTCTTTGTTTGCGGGTGGTGTTAATATAACACTGTTTTGAGACTTTTTGCCTGTCTACATGTACGTTACTGACATGTGTGCGGCTAAAAATCAAGTTACATAACCAACGTCTTTTGGCCAATGTCTTTTGGCTAACGTGCTAGCAACACTATTGTTGTTATTCGTTTCAGATCCGCTGTACATCTATTATTCATGATCTACTCTGTTTTTTTGTTGTACACCATGTTCTGAGATGAATCATCTGGCTCATAGATAACATTCTCTACTAGCTAGCTAACGTGTGTACTTGGGTTTAATAATGCTTTTATTCTTGAAAGCAGTTGCTTTCCTCCACTAGAAACAAGAAGTAAACCAAGACCGCCAGCTTAAAGAGCTTTGATAAGGTTTGTAGAATAGCAGAGTTGGGTGATAATTAATTTTCAATGTTTTTTTTGGTCTTTGTTGAAATAAAATAATAATGAAGGGGAGCTTTGAATTACTTTGAACCGTACAAGTTATTGCTTTTTCTTCACTAAAGCATAAGCAAAGATCAACTGATGCCGCCCCCTATAAACCTGGTTGGGTGCTGAACACAATATATTGCAGCGAGAACTGTGTCAAATTGGAAGTAATATAAGAGCAGTTGCCTCCTGTTAGAAGGGCGCTGTGTTTATCAGGGCTGCCATCAACCGCTTCTAATAACCATTATATTTTGCAAGTCTATTTGCAGCAGTCAATCTTCACCCCATACTCGTGCACCGGGATTGGATTGTAATTGGTCTTCATGCCCACATATCCGTGCACAATGTGAATGTGGAGGCAGAAATGGCATCACACCAGGACTTAGTCAACAGCTCACAGCATTAATAAGTGCCACGGGATCCGCATTTTAACACATACCGAGTCAATTATTTCATCCCAGCTGGAGAAATTAAGAAATGAAAACATAAAACAAAGCCATTCCTTGTGATTCTGCAGATTGTCTGTGGGGGGAAAGCCTCCAAGGCAATACAGTGGGGCATTTCAAACAATACTCATTTGTCGGCTGGCTACTGGTGCACGCTTTCTTTTAATTTAATTCACAGTCTATTTGAATTACGATTCCGTATCATTTCACAAAGTGGTGGGTGGGAATTGGTGGTGGAGGTCACATTGGCGGAGGAGGCCAAGGTGTCACTCACAATGCCATATCTTATTTGGTTGAAATGGTCCCGATCACGAGATAAGACAAACAGACATCTCTCTTTTTTTTGCTTTTGTTGGCAAGCTGAATTATGACTTTTTCTGGAGGAGCAATTTAGGTTTTCTGACAGGATATATTTAATGTTTAAGTGGGGCAGAGGACTATCGAGGATGGGCCAGAGAAAGTGAGGAAATGTGGTAAAAATAAAAGTGGTGTAAACTCATACATTATCATATACTCCTTGGATATATATAGAAAATGTCCTCTTAATAGAAAAGTTCTCCCCACGTCTTGTTCTGTTGATGCAATAACATTCTGTAATATGAGCCAATTAATTATAATGGCCATTTTTTTTACACATTTCACAACCAATTTACATTCATCTCACTCGAGCCATTGAAATATTCGTTAAAAGGCAACGACACCTAAAATTAAAATTCAAAAATATTATTTCCATAGCCCAGCAAAGCTCAATCATTATGTGTGAACATGAGTTTTGCTTTTTCAACGCCAGAAACCAGAAAAGTAAGTCTCAAAGTTAAAGCTGCTCCATAGACAATGAAAGAGATGCTGATTTTATGGAAAATCAGAAAGTTTATTTTCTTTCTTATAACTTTGCTTTATTCTATTGCAGTGTTCTCTGCTCTTAACACAGAATATTTAGCCATACACTCAGAACACCCCCCTGGGTGCTCCGAGTGTCATCTAGAACTTGTATCAGCTCAAAGACCTGACCTATACAAAAGGTCACATAAAAACAGTTGATTCAAAACACAAACAAATTGTAACAAAATTCACTTAAACGTAATCAGGATACAATCGCGCTGCACTCACCGCCGTCTGCACGCAATCGAAACAGGAAATGGCCTCCCTTGACCCGGATATTTATTAGGACTCGGGTCCTGGATGGGCCAATTAAAAGATTTTCCTCCCTGAGCCCTTTTGCTCCATTTACAATCTTTTTATCCAGCCTGAACATTACCAATTACAGGTTTCTTAGAGATAATGTCACTTCCTTGATTTGGTGGTGAGATTAGATTCTGTATTACTCAATTAATTTAGGTACATGGCAGATGTATTAGCTTTTTTTGCGGCCAATTTCACCGTTACAGGTTGGTACGAGGAGTGTTAATGGCCAACATGATCTAATCTATACTCTGTATATTTAAGATAAGGTTGAATCCCTGGAGCAACAGTTGAGTTGAATTGAGCCAAGAGTTCATGGTTTATATATATTTTTTAAATGTATTTTCTGCATAGGCTAGACTGGCCCATGCAAAAGGCATTCATAAATACTCCACCGGTTCGGCCTGGAATCGGTCAGCCGTTCAGGACTCTTCCCAAAATTCCCGATGGCCAGTCCACCGGTTCTTGCAACGCAATATAAACATCGTTCACCTTTTCGTTTTCCCACGGGATGAGAGCACTGATCAAAGTCTGTCAGTGTCAGTCTCATTCAGACTTTAATGCTACATCACACGAAAAGTATCGTGATTATCCGCAACGAGATTACCCGCCCGAAAAGTTTTCTTGTTCGCTTCGTGCCTTGGAGGGGGCGGGGCTTATCTCTGTAGTTTTACTTTGTCGCATTTCCACCATAATCACTAACCACTGCTTCATTGTTAATTCATAACATTAATATTATATATATATATATATATATATATATATATATATATATATATATATATATATATATATATATATACATAACATCACCCTTAGACTCACACAGGTCAGATGATTTCACCGATTACATCTGAATAACTACAAGAGAGTAGCAGCAGGCAGTTAGCTTCACCAACGGTACGTCGGTGATGACGAGCGTATCGTCTCAACGCTGATTGGCTTTCGCAACTCTGCGACAGCCGAATTTTTCGCTTAGCTTTCTTCCGCCGAAAATGTGGGTCTTTCGCAACAATTCCCATCCGTGCATCGACTTTGCATGAGATCTACTCGCAGCAAAAAATTGCAGCATAAGCACAAGTATCTGACATCCTCGGATTGAGACCGGGCTGGAATGACAGGAGAACACAATTGAACACAGACAAAAAAAAGCAGTTGTGAAATAAACAACAGAAGAAAGCAGCCATTGTTCACCCCTACTGCAGACACTGAAACATAAAGCAGCCAGAAAGCCACCAAGACGATAATGAAGAGCGGCCTGACAAAAGAGCCGAGAGCTAATATATCCCAGTGAGTATTTTACCAGTTCATTCTTAGTGCTATTAAGGGAAAAGGAATGTGTGTCTAATTGGCCATTTCTTCTCCCTAAATATTTCATGAGCGTGCACGCAATCTGTGTAACCACACTGTACGTTCATTCCATTACTTTAAGAATTACTTTCCAAACTTCCTTGCCTTGTGATTTGGGGATACCTATGGACATGAATTAGTAATCTCCCCTTGCGGTAAGAGTTATGAATAATTCAACTACTCATATACGTAGCGATGCCCTCTTTTTTTTAGGGGAAATGTGCTACTGGAAAGCCGCAGAAAGTACCACACGGTGACAGGCAGAGGGTATTCTCAATAAATGAACTGTGGCAGGGCACTTTTTATATGTCAAAGACGGGCGAGATATTTAATCTCAGTTTCCTTCAAAGCAATTATTCAGCCGGAGAAACAATCAAAATTGAAGCCTTCTAGTTCGAAATGAATCCATTTCAAAGCAGACGAGGGTATCTCGTGGTGAAGTGATAGACCTCGGCTCTCTTCTGGGGACCCGAGCAACGGATACAAATATTAATAATCCGAAAACCGGGATGTTTTTTGTGTGTATGTGGTTTATTCCTGTTTTGAACGGAAATAGGACGCATCACATACACACACGGGGGGGGGGGGGCTGCAGCACTCAAAATAGAGAAACTTAACATGGAAAGTAAGGCTTCTTGATTTCTCCGGTTTGATACTGATATAGGAAGGCAGGTGGGTTGGCGAGCAGAGGCGGAGCACGCCACCCATCCTCTGGGTTACCTTCGTTTTTTTTTATTGTTGTATCTTTCTCTGCAGAATGTTTTCAGACAGCCTCCGTTAAAGCTGGAATAAGTTCAGCACTATTAAATCAAATCATGTCAAGCCTTTATTATTTCCGGATGATTACAAAAAAAAAAATATATATATATATATATATATATATATATATATATATATATATATATATCCAGTGCACAATACCATTTTTCTGCATTCTATATCTTCAGATAAAACCGGTAATATTCAACACAACATATAGATTTTTAAAAAAGGTAAAGGTTGCATCAGGTTCTGGGCATATGTTCCATAAAACATATATCCTAGTTTTATTTGCTCATATACTCAACCTCGACATATTTCAATCCATATTAAACTTGAATTCCTTGTAACATTACGTCAAGACCACCTATAAAACTGACTGTTTAGATTACTGTGTGACCTTAACCTGTAATTCCAAAGGGTTATGTGGGTTGTGGAATAAGTACTGGGCTCCTTTACTGAAAGAGCACTTAACACGCCCTTTTCATAAATGTATGTGGACAGAATAACTTGATTTTCTCTGTCAACTGATGGTGTCACATACTATGTCACATAAGCACGTATTTTAAACCCATCCAAGTAGTTCCGTGTTGCAATGTAAGCCATATATGTCATGTTGATAGTCCTTGGCAACGATGTCATTTGGTACTAAGTATAAAAAAATGTATATGTTTTTTCAAGAAATGGTTATTGTGTTCACTTTATTCAAATATGTGAAAACAACCGCATCTCAGCACAGTGTGGATGTTTTCTTTTTAAAACAATTCTATTTAGTAGAAAACAAATGTCTGCTGACAATTGAACATTTTCTTTTGCAATCTGAAGTCGTGGTCTGGAGTTTCTTTGTTACGTTTCTTTTCCGTATCAGTTCAAAAGTTCTCCTCTTTTGTTTGTCTTTGTGTGTTCAGTCGTGATTTGCTCAGATTTGAGTTTCCTGCCATTTAAAAAAAATATTTTGTTAATAATGTGTTTCATTTGTTTCATTCGACCTGCCTACCTAGTCTTCTGCCTCTGGGTCCTCCTTCGAACTATGACAGGCGCAGGACTAATTCCACTGTGTCTTGAAGCCCCGCCCCCTGCTGTTGGATGGAGCTCTATTGTGTTTTTTTCAGAGTTTATTCATATTGACAACTTTGACACTGCACGCCCTTCCAAGTTCAGCAATACACCCCCATACACACACGTGTACAAACGTACAGAGCATGAGATTTTTGCCTTAAGTTAAAATACGCACTATGGCTGGAGCATTTTATTGACTCCTATATTAGTCGTCGGGCGCTAACTGGAGAAAATGAAAAAATACAGCCCACTGGGAAAAAGAGAAAGATGAACAGACACCAACACAATGAGACACACTGACTAAATGCACAAAAGACAAAATAACTAATACATGGGTGAGTAAGAAAATAGGCGGGGAAAAGACAAAGACAGGAAGTGAAACAAAACACAGTAAGCACGATCTTCAAAATAAAACAGGAAACAAACTAAATCAAAGTCTGGACCACGACTCCACGGTCATTTGTGGATGGTTGGTTTAACTGTGCAACAATTCACTTTACATGCCAATATACTTTATGAACGAAAATCCTAACAGTATCTGTCAGATAAATTAAACTATTAATTGAAAAACATTATCGTCTGGAAACCATTAACTATATTTTCTCAATCTTATTACATAATTATAATTACTACCTTATTACTTCTCAAACTCCATATTAAAGTTTCAACTTAAAGCCTTTTTAAAGTGAAAAAAAAATGTCTCCTTCAATTTCCTGCAATCATGTGAAATCCCAGTAGTGTCCTTGACATATTGTATAAAGTGAGGTGTCTTAAGCCAACAAGATTCAGCTGAAGCGTGAAGCATTTTTTAAATAGCTGACAGACACTCAACCTAGATACGCCAGGCCGGTAAGTAGGCAGGTGATGCCTCGCACAGATTTAGGACACACCGTTCAAATTTAACATTAAAATTGGATTGACTTCCCCCAACTCACTGGAAAAAACTTTACCGCGCTCACCTGGAAATACTACTGAATCAACCATGAAGCCATAACATAATCTGTAAAGTTCCCTTCCTGTCATTAGCCGTCGTAACGGGATCCCCCCTCCCCCCCCTCCCTTTCAGGAGACATAGTACAATGACTCTGGTGGGAGCAACTCAGAGGTCATTAAAAAATCATGCGCTGGCTTCCACCTGCTGGGCTGGGTGGACGGTCTATTTCTAGTGGGCTCCCGAAAGACAGGAGGGACTTTTAATGAACTCAGATCTCAGGGATAATGGACTCCGGCTCTCGGGGTTTTAAAAAATAAAGCAGCCCTTGTTGCTAAGCATGAGAACTATTGGTTGAGTATTTGAAGAACTTCGGTCATTTTGAGGTTCGGGGGCAATCCTAATGAACACGGAAAGTGGGAACGTCAGTCCAAACTTGGAAAAAAGATTAAAATTTTAAGAGCAGTTCACATTTTTAGCTCCAACCGGCTCCCGACATTCCTGAAGACACTTGGGATTCAAACAGTGGCATCGAGCTCTTAAAAAGTCGTAACCCGTCAGGCTACTTTCCAAGTTGTAAATGTGGAACTGATGGGACAGATCCGTCACATCGTTTGACGTGTGAATGAAACATCCAAACAGGACATGCACTGTGGCATCCAAGAAGGGTCCAAGAGCTGTTCGTCAACAATGAAAAGATAATGAAAGCAGCGCTGATAGTGAAGTGAATATATACTGTCACATTCGGGTATACTTTTGACATTTAACAAAAAGGGTCACGTTTGTTACCAACCAATAAAGCATATGTCGTCCATGGATTAAGTCGAAAAACGTTTAAACTAGTTAACAATTGCGACAGATTTAATTTAAACTCCTTTGTGGTCCAGTTGAGGAGATTTCACTTTTAAAATGTCTGCCTCTTCTTAGATGGACTGAGGAAAAATAATAGTTCCTTAAAAAAAAAGAAAAGTTACCGGTCCAACTCAACCCAGTTGAGTTTTAAGACGCTGCTGCGGCTGAATTCTGAAATTCTGGAGCTGAACAAGAAGATTGGACCACCGGGTGAATCCACCCCTTACTGTCGGCTTGATTTGAATCTGGATCTACTCATCTAATTTAGCTAAAATCTGATTAGAACTGATCTTAGATTAAATGAATCCTTGTTGGTGCAGCCCAGCCTTATTTTAAATGGCGACACTAATTGTGTTTCCATGTTTTAGCTCCTTAACGTCAAATGATATATTTTATATTTCCTTTTCCTCTGTAAGAGAACATTTCAATAACATGTCACGCATACACAAATAACTCCAATGGCTGACTTAATTGGGTTTGCATTAAATGCAGAATCAAACTCTCGTGGAGTAGCTTTAAATTCAAAGTTTGTGGTCAGATGAAACACTAAAAATCTTGTGAATTTGACAATTCGATCTAACTGCCAATCTCACAGTCATATCCTTGCAGTGGCGGAAAAATGCGGTTCTGAAAATATGCTACAGTCAAGCCGTACCGTGGCCTCAGCAAAGGCTAAATAACAACAACAACAAATGGCTATTATTTCAACAGTATATTTTTTAATCAGAGCACACAAGTAACATAGAATGATCAGATGGCTTTAAAAAGATAGCACAAAAAAGCTACATTTTATATTATTGTTGTTATCATTATCATTTTCACATTTTACATGTATTGCTAATCCTAGTGAACATTATTCCAATCCCACTCAGTGACAGGGAGACAGCAGCAAACATCCCAGATTACATTGGGTTTACGTTGAGGAAAAATCGGCAGATTATTATTCAAATTTTTGTACCACCCTTCCCCCTCTCTCGAAAACACCCCGCTGAGGGTGACGGTGGAGAGGGTTGAGAGCTCGGCTTTCACCGTGGCTCTTGAAGGGTGGCGAGCTCCTCCACCAACCGACAGTCGGGAACAGCATGTGGGCCACTTGTCGTTACCTGGTGACGCCGCTGTCGCCGATTCAGGTGAAACTGCTCATTATAAAGTCGCAGCTCTGCTTGCTTTCAACACCACAAACCTCTCATCATGACTCTGAGCTCGGAACAAATAGGCCTGTGGCATGCTGTGGGGGAAAGGGAGGTGGAACTGAACCTTCTCTCACTTCTTTTTTTATAGAATTGAACTTTTATCCTTCCCTGAAGACCAGTTTAAAAAAAATATATTTCTCTATTTAACAATGATCAAAGATGATGGTGATGATGATGGCAAACGTACATTTAGAGCTTCACGCAAGTTTAGAATGGATGGATAAATACGCACCTCCATCACATGAGTGGAAGTTGAAATAGAAGAGATGTGATTTACGATAACGTGACTGTGAATCATCGACTGCATATCTGCAGCTGGTGGAGCTTTTCACGGGCGAACAGTGAAACTTTTAGCAACTCCAGAGAGATACGTTTTCCCAGACCGGGCGTTGCTTCTTGATTGACGTTTACACGTCGTCAGTGTGTTAATTATTATATTATACAGCATGAGTAATACTTCTAATCTTATTCTTCTACAGCAGTTTTCAAAATAATAATAATAATATCAGGCATGCTATGAAATAAAATCAGATAATAAAACAATACAAATGAAAATGTAGATATAATAATGACAGAAAATAACAAAGCATTAACCTGAAAAAGGATTGCACATGTCCTGGTTTTATTTAAAAGCTTTTTTTGAACTGATATCGAAGATGATCTCCAGGTCTCAGATAGCCGAGGGATGCGTGCGTATGAGTACATAAGTGCTGACGTTATTACAGCTAATACTTGGCTAAACTACAAATCCAGATCAATGCTGTGCGTATGGATGTTTGATAAATTATGCCCGGCATTGCATGGAGCGAGGTATCATTAAACACTGCCCTGACAGACGTAAAACACCCTTTCAGTGGCTCCTCTCTCCTCGTGTGTAGAGTTTGGTAAATAAACAATCCACAGCTCTCTCTGAATCCGACTGCTATCCATTAATTATTTTACATCAAAGGGACATTTGATGCAGAGGCAGGTGTTTTTTCACTTCCATGTTCAAAAACATAAATAAAACCAAAGATCCCCTCTGCTGGAGCTGCAGGTACGATCAGCGCAGTGCTAAAACCTTTTAATTAACACCATCTATCATCATTAGCCAAATAGGCAGCCGACGGTCTCCCCGTTAACTCTCGGAGAAGCAAATGAAATGCCCCCCCCTCCGCATCTCCGTCGCCATTGGCTCTCCTCAGTCACCGTGGAGCAGCTCAGAAAACACACATCAGTCTCCATCAGCTCCAGTTAATCAGCGACTAGCTGACGGTGACACCGTCCCGTGACTCGCCGGACTAAAACGCTGAGCTAAAAATTAATGCCCGCCGATGCGTTGCGTTAGCTGCCGACTAATTGTCGTAGTTTGCTCACATTCAAAATTATATTTGTCATTTAACTGCTGCTGGAAATTATAATATCTATATCTGTTCCAAGCAGCACAATTCGATTGACTTTGGCTGGTTGTGTGCCACTCAAGTCGTAAAACAATTTTTTTAATTTGTTATTTTAACTAACCATTAAAATAAAAATTGCAGAAAAAAAGTATTGTGTAAAAAGGGCTTTCTTTTTTTAATTTGTATATTTAGATTTGTCGATATAGTATTTTGCGAATATAATGCCATACATTTTCCTTCAGTTCCTTTTAATCAGAATTATGGAAACCAAAACCTTTTCTCCACACACAAAGATCAATTCAAGAGACTAAGTTATCTCTAAATATGTTTGCTTCTGAAGTCCATCATATAGAAATATCCTCACGAGGAACATATTCCTCCATCAAGTCTCACTACTTTATGAAAATCATTTGCTGGAACAACACTGCTGATGATCGGGGTTGCTATAAATTCCCTTTTAATGTCGTACCGAACTGTGAACAAATATTACTGCATCGTCTCAAGAGAGAATTAAATGGCATCGGCTTCATAAATGGTGATATTTCTTTCAGATGCATTGCGTCTGTTTTATAACAGACCGCAATCATCTCCCTCTGATTGTGTCCAGCCTATTTTTTTTTAAACAAATAGGGGGGGGGGGGGTGTTTGCAGCAATCAGCAGGGTCGCTGTGACGGATAAAGCAGCGAGGAGCAGTTATCATGCGGTTATCAGCCTGGATACAGTGAGATTTCTTGTATTGGCTGTAATAAAAGAATCAACTAGCAGGTGTGTGAAAAATGCAATAAACTGTTAGATGGAAAACATCACAGTTATTACTCATATGGCAGGAGTGGGTGTTCAGAAGAGAGTCTTCTCGACACGAGTGAGTCATATTTAAGCTCCAAATAAAGAACTCAAAAGAACAGAAAAGAGGGAGCATATTACTGTGACATCATTTGGTTATGCAGATATTTGTTTGTTTTTAATGACATTTATTTGTTTTAGTTGGGATTTTTCAGTCCATATATAGGGTTTCCCTTTTAGATTTGGGGAGGCCAAATTTCGAAGTATGAGAATATACCATATACCATGAAACACCATAGGACAAAAGATAAACAGAGTTGGGAACCATTTATGTCTGGCCTAAATTGTTTGTTAAAGCGACACTATGTAACTTTTCCCCTGTAGCGCCCCCTTCAGGTATTTAAGGTTTACTTCAGTGTCGTGAATTTCTGGCTCTCGAGCCATATATGGCTCTTCCGGCTCGTGAGCTCAGCTGATCGGCAGCGCGTCTCGTTCAGACCCGGCCCGGTGTTCTCCAGAGCAGCATGTCACTCTGTCTCTATGCGTCAGGTAGCGGAGCAAATAAAAAGTCACCTGTGAGCGTGGACTGGCACTATATGACGTTGCGTAATCACTGCCAGAAAGCAAGTTGAAGTACTTCCGCCGGTCCAAACCGGAAGTACCGGGCCGGTCCCAACATCTTACATTCAGTAGTTTTCTGGCCACAGACCCCCGATGTCAGTGGCGGAGGCGCAAATCAACATATTAAAAGTCATTGTAGCGGCACAATTTTTTTCAAGCTGTTATTTTAAGGTGGAAAAGTTACATAGTGGGGCTTTAAGGGGTATAGTATAAAGTGTTTTGCCGGGATAATTTATGTTCTTTTCACATCCATCTTGGATCTTTTTCTTTGTCTTTCACAGTCATTTTAAGTGTTTGTTTTTGTAATACTTATTTCGGCCGCAAGAGGCTAGACTGAGCAACGTTTTAAACGCGATTAAAAGTTCCAGGCACACTAAACACAAGGTGTACTGTGCGTTAGCGGAGTAGTCCTCTTCAGCCTCTTGTGGCCTAAATGAGAAGTACAACTACAAACTTCCTCCAGACAAAAACATTTGTTTCAACTCGTTTCACGGATGTATAAAAGAAGCAAGACAAAATTGGGGTCGTGCTGAGCGACAAAAGGGAAAATTCCTTCTGAAAAGACAGTTTTAATAATAATATTGATTTCTTTTAACATCCTGTTATAACTAAAAGGCAAATTAGCTCCTCTGGTATGAGCATTTTGTTTCAGGTTCACGGGAAATTATAAAATAGAATCCAATAGAGTGCAATCGGATCCATGAGTTTGAAGGCTAATCAACTACAAAAATACTACTCAGCAGTTTATAATACGCGGCAGGGTTTCATCACAAAGTCATCACAAAGCCAATAATTTTATCATCCGTCAATGAGTGAAGGTAAACAAAAGAATTAAGCCGCTGATTTCATAAGGTAATCCAGGAATGTGCACTTGCTTTCACAGTATTTAGTGGACATGTTATACTTTATCAATCTATGGTTTAAAACTAAATGGAACGTGGGTTAAGCAGGAAAGATCGTTATGGTCCACTGCAGTAGGAAATATGTATTATGATGCAATCACGACCAATAGCTGTTCACAACGTAAATATACTTTTACCTACGACCCGATATACATTAGATTGCTGCTTATGTGCCCGAAAAAGCGACTAAATAAAATATATATGTGACCAAATCAACAAGTATATTATTGCAAATATGGTGGTCACAATGTAAGGATAATTCTGAATGAAGTGCTCATGAATACACACACTGGGATAGTCACAATGTGAATCTGTTCGACTACATCGTAGAACATAATTAAACAGCTTTTGAATCCATTTACTCACTCAACAGTTATAGCTGATTTATAATAGTATAAATTCCAGGCTTATTTTGATGGGGAAGTTCGCTCCTGAGTGCCTTGCCACTCCTCAACCCTGTTCCTCACAAGGCGGGGGCAGCCAGCTAGCTAACCATAACATGATCTAAGGTTAGCCAGCTAGGTAACCATAACATGATCTAAGGTTACCGAGCTGGCTAACCATAACATGATCTACGGTTAGCCAACTAGCTAACCATAACATGATCTACGGTTAGCCAACTAGCTAACCATAACATGATCTAAGGTTAGCCAGCTAGGTAACCATAACATGATCTAAGGTTACCGAGCTGGCTAACCATAACATGATCTAAGGTTAGCCATCTAGCTAACCATAGCATGATCTAAGGTTAGCGAGCTGGTTGCAATTAGCTGTGTGGCATGAACCTAACGTTAGCTGAGAAAGTAATTTGCATTTGGCAAACTAGTTAGTGTCACTGAGCCATTGATCTATATTAAATATAGGAGCATTACAGATAGTAATGTTATTCTAAATATGATATCTGTATAATTTCTGTTATGTTGGATGCCAGGATGCAAAGCAGCTTCACTGCATATTTTTATAGTCTTATAACAAAATGTCGACATGTGAATTGAAAGACTTTCACATGTTACATGATGCGTTTGTTGTAATACTTTTGAAATCCAAGAAGTGCTTTAGGGAATGATCGTTGAAATAGTTATTTACAGTTTGCGAGATGGTTCAGATAAAGTAACGGCCACACACTGCGGAGGAGCAAACAGATAGGAGTTGGGAAGGCCAACACAGCTCTCGCCCCTCTTGTGTTTCACCCTAATTATCTTTCTACACATTTCGCTGACAGCTCTGAACTGTGCCCTCAGACTCAGTCTCCCCGAGTCGCTCTGCTTTCATGAGAAAAAAACACATCAACAACAGCGTGGCCAGAATTAATGATACAAGTTGCACTGTGATTGTGGCCGGGCCGCAGACATTAATTAGTGCATAACGTGACAATGAACCTGCTAATGTAGCACTAGTTGACTAGACCATATGCTCACGAGGTGTGTGTGTGTGTGTGTGTGTGGGGAGGGTTCCTTCTAAAAGGAAAGCTTTGTAATGGTTTGTACGGTTAGAAATCTAAGCTTTCCTTTGAAGACTAATATGCAACACAGCTCCTACAAGCCAATTACAGCCCATTGCTTGTCCTTTACAATGATACCGTCTGAATGACCTATGCATATTATCTAGTGCTTATTAAGAAACTGCATGTCTCCCTGTGTTATCATAATGCAACAGCATAATTACAGTATTGTGTTGTCGGGGACAGTATACTCTCGACTACAAAAAGGCACTGTAAGAAACAATGATACAGTATATGTACCTCCCTCTGTGTATTTGTCTTCCTAAGTGTGTGTGTGTGTGTGTGTGTGTGTGTGTGTGTGTGTGTGTGTGTGTGTGTGAGTGTGGTGTGTGTGTGTGTCGGGGAGACTACTTATGGGAAAACACCGTCACCGCTGATATTTTTGCTCAGAGAGAATGCATATATAATGTGCTAATATTCAAGATCTCTTGCTTCGCCAGCAAAATGATACGCATGAGGTGGATCTGTAAGTTTTCTTCTGCTATTTGCATAATCTTAGCATACCACGCGGTTTTACGCTGTGACAAGAGTGAAGTGGTGAAATTATGATCAGCTACTTGATATGAACACATCTTCCTCTTTCTCTCGACCAGGTGGTTTAGAATAATTGAAATGTCACTCAGCTTCATCATATCACATATCATGACCAGGAACAGCCAGTGCACATAGATAAGAGACTGCTTTTTAGCATGTATCTTGTTGTCAACAAATCCTCTGAAAACACACATTACATTACATGTCATGTCCAACAATAAATTTATCATGAACAGGTTTATAAAGCCTGTTACTTCTCTATTCCATACATCTTCATTGTTGTCCAAAATGAAAGTGAAATCACATGCCGTAAATATTGTAGAGCGCTAAATCTGTGCCTAAAAATAGCCCCAATAAATACAATTTACTTATGTTTGAATTAGAATTTTGGGTTTTATTTTGTAAAAGAATACAACAACTTGATCCAAAGGACCCGTTTACCATAGAACTCAATGGACTGAGAGAGCCTCAGACACAGTAAGCAACATTGGCATCCATTTAAACAGGTCCATAACCAGAATTCAGTAAAATGTTAATGCTTTTTTTTTTTTACATCATCATTTTGAGAGTGATTAATTGACCTGACTGGATTTTAGCGCTCTGCATTTGAATTTGTAAATACAATTTTACAAATCGTGCAGATTGTTTATCAAGCACAGAACAATATCATTAATTTCTAGTCCACTAGAAATTATTTAAAATATCCAGTCTACTTTTGAAATTTGTTTTGGTCTCCACCAACACCTGATAAAAATGGTCTTTAGCTGCTTCATGTTAAATTATATCGACCACCTTTACCTCTGGTTGTCTGTGCACAGTGGATTTCAGAGAGCTTTTTTCTTTTCTTTTAGCAGAAAATAGCTGCGTTGCTTCTGTAAACATATATAGAACAGCTGTGAGACTGGATCGAAACAATTTGCGAGCTTTGGAAACCAAAAATAAACATCTCAAAGTGTGAAAATGGTTTGTGGGGTTGTTGATGAGCGACACTTTTTACTGAAGGTATTACTAATTTGCCTTTTTTCACAGAAACATACCAGATAGGGCTGCTTTTTACGCCTTTCACTTTAACCGTATATGGCATTTTGATCAGCACCTCGGCAGTGACCGAGGTGCTGATAATTGATACCGATGATATCATTATCAAAAGGAAAATAATCTAATTTAATGTACTTAATTCCACTGGTGACCGTGGAATTATTAACTCATTGAGAAGTCATTAAAATGAAATGAATTCAAGTGGCCCTTATGTTGCATATATATGAGCAATTAGGTTGAGTTGGATGGTATATTCCGTTGGATTGCTTGTATTCTGTGTAGCCGCCTAGCCGAGGCATCTTATTCGTTAATGTCTAGTTGATAGCTACCGAGTTACGTTGCTAAATTGTATACATTATTCTTCAGATGTTTTTGGAAGTTACCATGTAGACTTCAGGCGCATAATCACCCATCTGAGCTACCGGTTTGCATTTAAAGCAAGACAGATCACGGCTAACGGAGATGCATAAATACGTGGACATATATACTATATCCTCACTATATACACACTGGAAATGACTAGCAAGGGCCCGTTCATTGTAGGGCACAAATTTAAAAAAGTTTAGGGGAGGTATGGTGAAGCATTTGTGAGATTTTGAGTCAGAATTAATTCAGAGAGATACGTAGCACCACGCTGCCACATTTTCAGCTTCTTTTCTGTTTGAAGAAGTTCATATTTCCATCCTTCTTACCTTGATATTTGAACTTCAACCCTTCTATCGTTTACTTCTTCACAGGGAGTTCAGCCACTGGAAGGTGAACAGCCTGGCAACCGAGAAGAGAGATTTCCTCAGATCTCCGCTGCCCTTGGCGCCGGAGTTCCTGCGCAACCTCCGGTTACTGGGGAGACGGCCGACCCTGCAGCAAATCAACGAGAACCTCATCAAGAAGTACGGGACCCACTTCCTCGTCTCTGCTACCCTGGGAGGTGAGGGTGACACACTCGTCTTTTATATTCTCGGGGTTGGGGAAATGTTCGGGACGCACCAAAAATAGAGGAGCTCCTCATTATACGGCTCGGAGGAGTCTTAGCCCATGTATGTGCACTGTGGAGAAGGAGGAGGAGGAGGACAAAGAGTGTGGGATATATGTGAGGTTCTTCTTTTCAAGGGAAAGGGTGAAAAGCTGCAATTACAATATAACACCGTGCACCTGCAGCATTCAACCAAGTCAGTTTGACAGTAATGTTCCACTCATCCTTCCCTCTGAACATTGCGTGGCACTACGAGAGCTTTTCAAAGCAGAAGCGGGGTTCAATTGATCCATTTCTCATATGTTTTGGAATAGGGTTGTCACGATACCAAAATTATGACTTCGATACTATACCTGCCAAAATATCACAATACTCGATACTTACGATACGATACCTCAAATACGATACAATACCACAATTACGATACAATACTGGAATATATATCTATGATAGTAATAAATAAAACATCTGTAAGGTTCCCTTTTTTACCAGCTTGTTCTTGCACAGCTTTTTAAACACTTAGCAAATGGCATTCATATTAATATTAGCCTACAGCAAGATATTAATGAAAACTACATGGTGACATCATAGCATTGATTATACACGGCTATGTAGGTCTATTGTCCGTATCTGACTCCATGACTATAGTTATTTCCATAAGTATGAAATACTTAATTTTTCAGATGTGTGTTTGAGCTGGAAAAAAACCTAACCCTATGTGGGTTGAGTACATTAAAGATGGACACATAATTAAAGGGCAATTTCTCCCCTTTATTTAAAAACAACAATGAAAAACATGAAAAGCATGTTTAATATTCACACTATTTACACACTTTACAAACTATTTACACACCAACTCAATAAATTAACTTCAATGTATTTTGTGATGGCCTTGTTAGCAACTGAACATGCTGTAACAATAATATTATAATAGTCATGACCAGTGGTCCGCGTTCCGATGTATTATTTGTTTCTCCTGGCCCGCTGCTGTTGAGATTGCAGCGAGACGCGGAGAAAATATGAAGTGGTGCTCTTCTTCTCAACAAAACATCTTTGATGGGCGTGTCGAGTCTCGGCCAATCAGCGTTCAGATGTCGACAGCGTTTGGGAAGTTAGGTTAGCTTGAATGTCAGTCCGCTACATCTACTGCTGTCCCGCTGCACGGTGTAGCGATGCTAACGAAGTACCCACACGTTAAACACGATGTGAATGAGCATAGTCTTAGTATCAATACTTCAGTAAAAGAGCGATAAGATTGCACGCGCTGCTCCGCTCCGTTAAATGCTGTCTGCACTCCGCAGCGCTCACAGCGAGAGCGGCTTCAGCGCGCACCAGAGAGCCGGTAGCCCCGCCCTGCAGTCAATGCGTGATGCAGCCTGACGGGGAGCGGAACAGGGAGCGCTCTGATGGCCTGCATATTCAGTGAAGTATCGGTACTAAAAATATGCCAAACCGTACCGTTTTAAACGTAAGGGTACCGCGGTACTTTTCTAGTACCGCTACACCGTGCAACACTAGAACGGAATTGTGTGCCGTATCGATAAGGCTCCACTTTGTCTTAGACGGTAAAACGCCATCGTGAAATTATAAAATGATCTGTGATTTTCTCACCAGCTTGTAAAAGATGTAATGGGCTTTATATCGGGACAAAACTGAATAATTTGAAGCCAATATTACCCATTCATCTTCCAAAAAAGGCCACATTGTCTAGCGACCCACTCACACACGCACTGTCCACATGAAACACAAGTTGTGCTGCTTTCACAGTCTCCGAACAATCTGTCTGATGTTTGTGACGTTTCAGGTGAACATTTCATCCCCGGCCATCCAATTGTGCCGCCACTTATCACTTGATGTATATGGTGGAGTATCAGCGTGGGAGACGTAGGATAAAGAGGAATGCAGCGGCAGACTAATAGTTAGATTCTATATGTAAATAACAGCCTCTGCCAAATGGGCTGAGCCGGTCTGTATGCCGGTTAGATCGTGGCTGAGCCCAAATCACACTGATCCCAAATCTCATTTTTATTTTAATGTTTGTTCTTTTTGTTGTTGTTTTTAAGACAAAAGACAATACGAAACAGTGGACACAACATCATAAAGTCAGAGTATTGTGAAAAGATAAAAAAGAAAGAAAGAAAGAAAAATGCACGCGTACATGTGTGCGTGTGTGTGTGTGAGTTTAAAAAAATAATAATAACTTGATTTTATTTTTTTATAATGTCGATCTCACCAGCCGTTGCCGATTATGGGGAGAAAATGTACTTCCTGACCGAAAACCCATAGAAACATAATATATAGTCAGTAATGGCATGCTGAACGGTTATAAAGGAAGTGACTCTCCCATTAACGAGATGACGTGAGTTCAGGTGAGACAAACTAATCAGTTATATCCACTGATTATTGATTCTGCAGGAGAGGAGTCGTTGACCATTTTCCTGGACAAGCAGAAGCTGAACAAGAAGTCGGAGGGTAGCAGCAACAGCTCGGTGGTGTCTCTGGAGCTGCTCCATCAGCTGGCCGCGTCCTACTTCACGGATCGCGAGAGCACCCTGAGGCGACTGCACCACCTCCAGATTGCCACCGCTGCCATCAAGGTACCGTACCGACGTTAGGCGGCGTGTCCACATTTGTATTCTACGCAACGCTGTCCAACCGAGCTGGAAAGAGTCCGTTACAGTACGAAGCGCCAGCCGAAAAATACTATGGAATTGTTTTTTTTGCCGCGTGCAGACTTCTGAGTTAGCGGTCCTCCAGGTCCACGCTTCAAGGTAGACGCTCCGATAAATCTGTCCCTTTTTGGACGTATCACTCCGTGCTGCACCGGTAAAAACATATTCTCACCAAAATCCCACACAACCAATCCATTTAAAAAATAAATAAAAAAAGATTTCCAAGGTGCATCATTGTTTGATAGCTGCGGGGAGAGACGAGAGAGAGGAAAATATAATTTTTTCATAAATGGCAGACTGGATTAGAAGCACACAGCAACACACAGAGGCACTAAAGAGAGGCAAATGTCAAGTTTCTTTAAAGTCCCAGTTGAGGGGGTAGAGTGTATTTCTGCATACTGTATGCCATCTGGACCGAGTTACAGGCTGGTTTGCGCTGTCCCGTGGGTGTGCGTGTGCACGTGGGGGGTTAAAAACACCTGGTCATTTATCAGTTCTGATCAAAGCTGCTGGATTTATGGCACAAAGTGGCCCTAATTATCAAATTTTAAGTGGTTCAACAATTAATTTATTATTCACCAAGCAAGTCAGTTCCTGCCGGGTACGACACAGCGACACGGTGTGTCGCGTGGAGACCCGAAACAGATTGGGCGTTAGCTCATTTTCATCGTTAATTGCAAAGAGGAACACATTTATGTTGGAAATCTGCACCAAGTACTCAGAACAAATGAGTCCCGCTATCTCCTGCGCCTGGTTCCAGCTCATTTTCTTCTGGACGACTAGAGGCTAAGCGAAACCAAATCGCTACTTCTCCTTTTCTGTGCGGTTTAGAGCCGATCGGTCGATGCCCGTGCCGCGACAGCGTTCATGCTTCAACTTAGCGAATCGGATTTTAAAAAGGTACGCGCTGGGCGTCAACGCTGCATGTTTCGCCGCAGGCACTTTACGAGTCTCCGCGAGTGTGCAGGTGAGAAGCGACCGTTTAGATTGTGGAGAAATCGTTCGAAGATGTAAACACTTCATCGCTCAACATATTTGCTCACAAAGCCTTGAAATGGTTCTTTTATTTTAGTGGATGCGAGCACATTCAATTTCAATTTAAAAGAAAGTTTGTTGGAGATGAACTCTAACCTCACTATACAGCTGTTGTTTCTATTGACAAGCTTCATCACAGAAAAGCACCACTCAGAAGGTTCAGCATCAGGCCAAAGAACCGCATCATCTGCACAGCCTCAATAGATAAGGAATTGAAATAGCTAAACATTTGATACATTTGTGTGTGTGTGTGTGTGTGTGTGTGTGCGCGTGTGTGTGTTTGTGGGGGGGGGTTATCAAGTGAGCGGAAATGAACCAATACCTGTATCTTTTTTTTAAAAGGCGACAATTAGAAATAAATACGTTGAATAGCAAGTTCAATTCAATTCAGTTTATCTGTATAGCCCATTTTCACAAATTACAAATTTGTCTCGGAGTGCTTTACAATCTGTACACATAGACATCCCTGTCCCAAAACCTCACATTGGATCAGGAAAAACTCCTGAATAACCCTTCACAGGAAAAAAAGGGAATAAACCTTCAGGAGAGAACAGAGGAGGATCCCTCTCCAGGATGGACAGGGGCAATTGATGTCATGTGACCAGAAGGACAGATTAGAGTTAAAACACATTCAATGAATATGAGACACATTCAATGAATAGCTCGTAGTAGACATATTCCACGATCCAGATCTCGATGATCCATCAGGCAGATGGAGGTAGAGAGGAGTGGCGGAGTCTCAGCAGCGCCATGTGCCATGTGACCTTCAAGATCTGTTTACAGCATCCGTTAGTCTGGTTTCAATACATCTAGTGATATTTAGTCAAATACTCTGTTGAATTTACCGGTGTGACCTCAGTGACTTTGACAATTTGTCTGATTCTGTAATTCTGTGTGTGAAGCTAAAAAAAATATTTACCATATGAATAGTATTTGAGTGGAATGCAAAACGATATGGAAAGTCACATTTAAAGCAGTGGGAAATAGGGATATCCTAAAAGTAAAATTATGCAATAATACATCTAGTCAAGATAGAAATTCATATATTTGTGATTTTTATTAGTTGCACATTTCCTTCACTAAACTCATGCATCAGTTAAGGTGGAGCCAACCTTACTTGTTCTCACATAATTGTCACGTATAAAATTAGACAATCTTCTCTCATATGGTCTCGTTTACTTATGTAGGTCACATGGAGTTGTCGGTATTAAAGTGATACAGTTTCAGAACCAGTTAAAAAGTTCTTTACTTTGTGTTAGAAATGAACCATTTACAAACCGGGCATCTGACCTGAATCCCAAAACTCCCAACGGCCTCAAAAGTCTGACGTGTAATTACGTTGTGAAATTGTGGTAGATGATTTTTAAAGTTTCACATTTTTCGAAGAATCAATGAAAGTGGATCCAGCCTTGGGAATCATTAAGTGTATGGCACCTTGTTTTTGTATTTAGTGAATTAACAGTTGATGAAAACAATGTTTTGCGTTAACCTCCAGGGCTCCGCAGCCCGAGAACAAATTGGCTTTTATCTTTGCTGCAAAACTAAAAATGCTTTAAATCACACACACTAAATCATGGATAGCTCTGTGTGGCCGTTATGGCTGTATCCATATTCATCTCATTGTCAAACACTGGATTCGCCCTTCCAACGGACCGAAGCCCTCCAGTCATGGCTCCAGTTTTTCTCAGTGGTAATTACTTTCTGCGGTAATTTGATTAATTACAATTGGTTTACTTTTCCTCCAAGGCTTTCCCCGTTGTCAGAAGTTAACAAGTTAAATTTGAAGATTAATGGGCATTGGACAAGTTTTGGAAGTAAAGTTTTGTTAGATTGCCACAATTAGAGAAATATTAAATGACGTCCCGTCTTATAGCCTAAATCCTTACGTTTGTGTGTTCACCAACAGGGAGCACAATGCATCACAACTGGGATCATTAGGGGCGCTTTGACAAGCCAGAGTCTAGTCTTGATACCTTTTGGTGGGTTCTCCATTTAGTCCGAGGCGTTTTTTGCAGTACGCAATTTAATAAATGAATATGCTGAGAACGGCATGAACGAGGGAGCACATTTAGATTTTTCCTCTCAAGCTCCGATAGTTGCTTGACCGGGTGAACAAATCTTGTCTCCAGTTGTTAAGTCTTCATGGACGTTGCTATTTTTGTGGACTGCTAATGGGTCGGATCATGTTCTTGATGCCAACACTCGGGTTCTGTTTTGCAATTACTGGGTTCACAGCTCCCTAAATGAAATGAACCATGAGTTGATTAAAACAGACTAGACGTGGGCTTCATACCAAACTGTTGATCTGCACTGCATACATTTCATTTACACTACACACATACACACACTTAGCATTTTGAACATATTTCATTTAATTTTACAGTGCTTTATTTATATGTATATTTACATTTATATATATGTTGTGTATATGCTGTGTTATATATACTTATATATTTTATTTTGTTATTTTGTATTTTATATTTTTTATTTAATATTTCACTTTGCACACTTTACTTTATGCACTGTCACTTTCTTTCTTTCTTTTACTTATATTTTATTGTGTTTAGTTTTATCGGGCTGCTTCTGTTGGCAACAAATTTCCCCTTGGGGATTAATAAAGTATATTTCATTCATTCATTGTGAAAGCGCCCAAAAAATAGTAGTTGTAAAAGTTTTTAAAAGAGGGATTAGTTTCAGAGTTTCACGGTCATATTCTGTGTGTGTTATGATCTGGTAACAATAACGCGGACCCAAAAGCAGCATTCAAACATAAAGTCATGATATTAGGATTTTATAGAAAATGATAACAATTATTGTAATTGTAAATTAATGTAAATTAATAAAACAATAAGGAACATGGAGGAATTATTTCAAATAAAGTAATAAACAAAGCAATTGGCGAGATACTTCGAACTAACGATCGGACATGGGAAAACAGGGCGGAGCTAAAAAGCCACAGGAAGTAAAAGCGAGGCGTTTAAAGTTGTTCACCTCTTTCTACGTATGGAATGATGTCTTGGAGATTGAACCTATACCTAAATAAAGAGGAAAAAAGGAACAAGTGATTGTGTTAAGAGTGGAATCTGGTTTAAATCTGTGTAGATGGATCAATTCCTCTCAAGTTGGGAAGATGCAATGGTCTGAAAAACGAAAACTTAAGTGAAAAATCGGGGACCAAAAATTGGAAAGTAAAGGGAAATCTGGGAGCTTTGAGCTGAAACAAATCCTGGGAAAAGACAATCAAGAATATATACAAGCATCAAAGTAGTTACCGTAAATTCCGGACTATAGAGCGCACCTCGTAATTCTTGAGAAAAGAAATTGTACATAAGCCGCACTTGTCTATAAGCCGCAGATGTCCCCGAAATATAAGATATTAACGTGACAAGATGTTATAGGAAAGATGTTTTAAACTTTTGATTCAATAAATGCCAGTAACAGCCACAACTACATACATATAGAGCAAATGCTTTTTTCCACAACAGTGCTTTTAACAATACTAAAACCTTTTTTTCTTCGGTATCAGAATTGAACAGCACACATTTTCTCGGCATAAATATAGGTACCTTCCAGCAAAAGTCATTGATCACTCGCCATCGTCCTCCTGTGCACTAAAACCATTGAAGTCCTCTTCTTCAGTGTTAGAAATTAAACAGCCTCAGGGCGCGATCACACCAGACGCGACTGTTAAAAGGAGCCGCTTCAAAAACGTCTTGGCAAAAACGCGTCCAGCAAAACAGCCTGGGGCGCCTGTGGCGCGCCTGCGTGCGCAACCGGGCGATACAACTTCATTTACTATGGATTCAAGCAGACGTCTGTTGTGGCAGGAGGAGGAAAAAGGAGGTTTTGGTTTCAACCTACAGTGTATATATAAAAAAGTACATGGAATATCAGTTGAGTAGTGTTTCGATTTAAAATTCTAAAGCTCCTGAGTGTCTCGTCTGGAAAACAGGAAGGAAAGCCCGCCTCTTGCTTGATCCGATTGGCTGCCTTGGGCCTCTTGCTTGATCCGATTGGCTGCCTTGGGCCTCTTGCTTGATCCGATTGGCTGCCTTGGGCCTCTTGCTTGATCCGATTGGCTGCCTTGGGCCTCTTGCTTGATCCGATTGGCTGCCTTGGGTGTCTGGTGTGATCGAGCCATTAGTTTGCAGAAACAGTTTCATTGTTCCACTGTGACCCGTTTAGTAATTTCAATGGTCAGATTAGCCACATCTTTGGAAAAGCTGCTGTCTCAAAGCTTGTAAAAAAAAAATACCGGCTTATATGTTGGAATTTACAGTACTTTCTCAACTGTAATCGACAATGGAGTATAGTCAAATATGACGGATCAAGCTACTGTGAAATGGAATGAAGAACAAGGAGTAGTAAAGAGTTATGATGGGCCCCTCGCGCTCGATGGAAATCAGGACTGGAATGTGATGAATCAATTTAACGATATTTAACAGCAAGAAGTATAAACAAAAGTTTAAAAAACAACCGAAAGCTCCCAATCGTGGGTTTCATAGTGAACCAGGCTCCACAGGTACAGGCTCAAGGAAGCTAGTGTTGCTGCCAAACCCAGGTCAAGAACGAGAACAAAGAGTATTAGTCGCAGATCAGCCAATCACCTACTATTCACCAATTGTCAATCCTCTAACCCCTTGTTGGCTGAAAGTCCATTATCAGTTAATACAGTAAACAGTGTCTTTCCCTAATGCTCTCAATAAATCGTAATACAGTCAGAATAATATTCTCCCTAATATTTCCTATTATAATATCTTTCTATATGTATTAAGTTAAAGCATAAGACTTCCTTTGTACATGTGCAAAATCTAAATAAACTATTACAACTTAACAGTAGACAAGACTAAAAATATATAGGGAAAATCAGGGACAGGGCAGACAATCGCAGGTACAGGAAGTGCCGGGAAACAGAGGACACCAGAGACAAAGACTTCAAAATAAAACAGGAAACACTCAGGCTGTAACAGTGTGTACTCTCTATATAGTATTTTAACTCTTGTTTTCAAGGAGAAAAAACAACAACAGCTTGAAGGTTACTCTGCATCACGGTTCCTGTGCACAAAGTGGAGGAAAAAGGACATGAGAAAAGAAAGAACTGATCTAAAATGCATGGTGGCATATTTTTTCAAAAATCACCAGCTGTCAGCAGCAAGGACACACCGACGACTTAAAAAAAAAAAAAAGAAAAGTTGAAAGCCTCGTATATATTTCTAGCAGTTTCTGCAACATTAGTAAAATTCACATTGAAACGGGGAGAGTTGAATGCAACAGCAGGAAGACAGCTGCTACCTCAGAAGTACCGTGCCACGAAGAGAGAACCGGAGCGATCACAGCCACCAAGACACTCCGGGAGGGAAAATCTACCCAACATTGCAATTCAAATGTGTCCACCGTCTGAAAAAACAACAACGTCTGAAACGCTAAGACCCGCATCTTCAGTGCAGCAGGCGGTACGGGATGCCGCCCGCGTCTTTGAGTTGTTTTTCCTTCGGATTAAGTCAATGAAACTCAGTATGAATCAGAAAAAGGAGAAACCAAACCATGAATGAAAATATGAATTAGTTGTAATCCCTGCTGCCGGATGTCGACATTGTACATCGCCGATGAGACCCGGTTATCTCTACGGTCTCATTTGATAAAGACAAAAAAACGTCCCTGAAAAATAACTCCAGAAACCCCATTTATTCAAGTACGAACTATGAGTAATGCTGACTATGGCTCATACAATTCCCCAGTTGTGGTTAATTTACATAAGGAATTGATGTTATTGTCCACTGGTGGGCTTAATTAGAAAAAGATGATGTATCTTAGGTCTATGTATACAAATCTGATGGTAGTTATTGGTGTTTGACAATTTAATAAAAATAACTTTTTTTTCCCCCCACACTTTAGCTTTGCAAATTTAGTCCACAATTTGTTTGTGGGGGTTTATTCCATTAATCCCTTTGCTGTTTATCTGTGACCAGGTCACCGTGGCAACAGGCTAATCTAGCTATCTTCTTTTCAACACATTTCTAAACTGCTCCAAGCTACAACTATTTGTTGGTAACTTTACTTCAACTTATATACACTTCTAAATCTCATTACTTTTTTATATTGCATGTAAATATAAAAAACACTGCTTTGCCTCCCACACCACCCGTATGACATAATAATGATTATATGTGCCTGCATGCATTTGCATATCAACGATGTAATCCAACAAAAATGGATTTTCACGAAACAATTCAATTATTTCAACACTTAAAAAAGAAGATCATACCAAACATATCTGGAGAGATTCAGAAATGTTTAGTTTACGAAAACTTTTTTCACTCATGAATCTCTGTCACCTGAACAAAACATGGAGAAAACCCAAAAACAATCACCTCAATGGGGACAGAAATAAAACAGTATTCCTCCTTGAAGACAGTTCAGGTAAACACTCCAATTTTCCAGCAATTTCATTGCAAACAGTGGATCAGCACGCCCACACACACACACACACACACACACACACACACACACACACACACACACACACACACACACACACACACACACACACACACTTTACGAGTGCAGGAACGCGCCACCACTCCCACTTTGGAGTGAAGCATCCTCTGCGTGTCTCAGCTAAATGAGGATCTCCGCTATGCGAGCCACCTGCTGCGTGTGTGTTCTGTCAGATCAACTCGTCGCCCGAGAGGAAAGCGACGGCGCGTGGGCGGTACTTGACCCGCGTCCACGTACGCCTCTGGGCTCGGTGTCGCTGCAACGTCGCGTGGGAGTTGGGCGTGATATACACTATGTTTATCTCTGGCAATAACGCGCAGGTTCTCTCAGCCACGCATTCAGTCGAGGCTCCAGGTTTTTGTGAGACAATAAAACTCGGTAACACCTGTGTGCAATTTGCAGTTTTGAAAAAAAGAGGGAGAAACTGGCGGTATGCGGCATAAAGGAGTATTTTTACCACGCTGCCGCCTGTCTAGAGCCAAAATCAGCAGGGAAACTTGTATCCTCTATAAAACCTTCTCATGTCGCAGTAACTCACATTTGGTACAGATGACAAATGTTTGTATTGATCGATATTAGGGGCGTTTGTATGAATAAAACAAGGGGGGGGGGGGGGGTTTCAGTTTGTAAAAGAATTTTGGGGGGGGGCCTTGGATATCCATTGTTTCCAACCGTTCATTTCAGGGTCATAGTGATGTTTTATGCTTATTTGGACACCATCACTGAGACATCTTCAGTTTCATATATACCATTCAATGGAATTACATTATTATAATACTATCTATTAATGCAAGGAATAGAGATGTCGATAGTTATTTCTTGTGAAAGCCCCTAATGACTCGACTGTTCAATATACTGTTGGTAAAAAAAAAAATCAATAAAAAAGCACAACGTTAATAGAACTGTACAAAAACATTTCACATTTTGAATCTCAACTCATCTTCACAGTGAGCGAGGACCCAAACGCCGACACCGTCACACAGAAACTTTAATCTCCGGGTTCTAAACAGTCCGAAGACAAACAGGGTTTAAATACACAGGGACGGCGCAGGTGATTGGACACAGGTGGAAACAATCAGGGACCGGGCAGTCAATCACAGGGAAGGCGCAGGTGATTGGACACAGGTGGAAGCAATCAAGGACAGGGCAGACAATCACAGGGACAGGGAAACAGAGGACAGTAAAGAAGGAGACTTCACAATAAATCAGGATACAAGATACAAAAACTCCATATCCTGACATTCACTGCTACTTAAGTATCCCGTAATGTTTTGTATTGTCAAAAAAATTCTGTTTTGAGGATGCCATATAGCAGGAGAGGTGACTTCTGTGTAGTGAGCTCTGTGTGTTTGTGCACAAATTGTGCTTTTGAAAATTCAATTTCTATTAGGTGCAGTAGATGACATGGGGGGTATAAAAGAATCAAAGCTTGACTTTTTTTAAATGTATCTTTTAACTGTACATTTGTAGGTTTGCACAAACGTAAGTCATGTCTTAAAACAGCTGGGCACGGTGGCTTTTTGCAAATATTACTCAATCAGGAGGAACGGGTGCATTTGTTGTAGGGACTTTTTTTCAGATCAATAGACTTTTGACTAGTGAGTATTTACAGCAGTTAATGTGGGATTGAGTCAGAATAGACATCTATGGTAATAAAGGAACACGTTTCATGGAGCCTAATGCTGCGTGCACACCAAAAGTGTTTTTGATATTCTCAGCGCTTTAATCGCGTGAGTTTACTCGCTTGACTATTTGATCTCTGTGGCTTTACTCCTTGGAAACAGTTATCATTCCCACCATCCACCACGGAAGAATTAACCACTGGTTCTACTTTATACTTGTTGAGGACATTTATTGTCCACATGCCTGCCGTTGGGCCCCTAATGACGTGGCGGAGCAGCTTGAGTTGTGCTGGGTCTTCAAATTCAGACGCAGGAGCTCATTGGAATCCACTTTTTTTCTTTTACTTTAAGAGAAAGGCAAGAGAAGGGCAATCTTTTGATATATAGTGCATTGTTAAGATTCAAGTTTTTTTGTATTTGTGCATAAAGAGTCCAGACACATTTTGAATTATTGTGCAAGGCTTTCCGAGTCAACAGAGATAAAAGCACACTACAATAATGTGGTGAACACTATTAAATACAGTTTTACAGGTTTAACAGGTTCTCAACATTAAAAAGAGAGGGCAAATATTAATAAATAGATTAGTCCTGAATGCTGTTCCTGGCTTGTGGAAAAAATAAGGCAAAGGGAGAGTTATGTGGGGATATTGCACATTTTCACAGATGGTGATAGTAATATTTTACATGTTGCACATGATAAGCAAGCTGAGGTGGTGACGTGTTATTGTTTACACATTGTTCAATAGTTCTGTTTTGCCATCGGTCTGACTGTGGCAGGGAAGAAGCTGTTTCAGAAGCGTATCCTGTGGGTGACGATGCTGTCCACTCTGCTGTTTTGTCCACGTGATCGTATCCACAGTCCCTATGACTCTTTGCAGAGCCTTCCTCCACCGGGCGGTGTTACCATACCAGACAGCGATGCCTGCGGTGAGGATGCTCTCTCTCAGTCCTCAGGAGGCCTGGGTGAGAGGGCGACGGTTCAGACCAGTTTCTTGAGCATCCTGATGAAGTCAAGCCTTTGCTGGGCTTGTTTCCCTGTGGCTGTGGTGTCAAGAGTCCAGCTCAGGTCAGATGTAACCTGCATTCCCAGGAATCTGTAGCTGTCAGCCCTCTCCACCTCAGTCCCTGTGATGATGAGAGGCTGCAGAGGAGGAGGATTCCTTCTGAAGTCCAGTGTTATCTCTTTGGTCTTGTCTGTGTTGAGGATGAGGTCGTTCTCCTCTCCGTAGACCAGAATGTTGTCTACCAGTTGTCCTGTACCCTGACTCGTCCCCCCCGCCCACCTTGATGAAAACCAGGATGGTGGTGTCATCTGTGTATTTGATGAGGATGGTGTTGTCCTGGGTGGGGTACAGTCATTAGTGGTTACATCGTCGTAAGGATGGGTCGGTTGTAGCTCTGTGGGGATGAGCGGCCGTCCCCATGAGTTGCATGTCGGAGTGTCCTTGAGCAAGACACTGAACCCCCGCCCCATGCTCCCCGATCCTTAATAACTAAGGAGGGGTCAAACGCGCCACTATGGGATCAATACAAGTGTACATTTATTTTTCTTTGTTGTGAGATTAGTAATCATAATCTTTATGAAAAAGGGAGAGGAATACGTTCCCAAAAATAAATTTCAGTTTCCGGGCCGTTAGAAACACTGACTGCACTGTTTGAATAATACACATGGTTAAATAAACATACCGCCCAAAAAAAGAAAAGAAAATGCTAAACGGCCCAGGTTGAAAGATCGACTCAGTGAAGGGGCTCTTGGGAGTTATGAACAAAGGCAGAGACGTGGGGGATGGCAGCGCTCAGGCGCGTTATCGTTGAAGCCGCTCGCCGAGGTACAAACAAGCCCAGCGTGTGTTTTCGTGCTACGCTGCTCAAAGCTCTCCACTTTGAAACCGTCGTCCTGGTTTCGGCAAACAAAGAAAAGTCAAGTGTAAAGTGCAGAACAACAGGAATAGAACTTTTGATAATAAGCATCAACACTCTCAAGCAGAGAGGAAGTGATGGCGGTAAACATAGAGATGTAAGTCTGGTAGTATATTTCAGTGGGTAACTGTTTCCTGTACACTGCTCACGAGACAATATCTCCGTGGGGACTTCTCACGTTCAGAGGGCCAGCAGGAAATGGAAACAACTGGACGTTGAATTACGAATTTGTGATATTGGGCTTTACAGTCTGTACACATACGACATCCCTGACCTTTGACCTCACATAAGATCAGGAAAAACAGGGAAGAAACCTCCAGGGGAGCAAGAGAGGAGGATCGCTCTCTGGGATGGCAAAACAGCGCGGGGCGCCTGTGGAGCCCCTGCGTGCGCCACCCGGCGTAAAACTTAATTTACTAAATAGATTCAAGCCGACGTGTTGTGGGATGAGGAGGGAAGAGGTTTTTATACAAAGGAGGAAAGAGTACGGTGAATACCACCATCTATTCCACGAATTGTATCTCGATGACGAGCGCTTTCAGTTGCACTTCCCGGTCAGTTGAGTAGTGCTTCGATTTAGAATTATAAAGCTCTTCGTAATTAAATATCACTGATATTAGTGTCTCGTCGGAGTTCGCCATTTTCTTTTGAATTTCTCGCTGTTCATACCACACGTAAACGGGAAGGAAAGCCCGCCTCTCGCTTGATCCGATTGGCTGCCTTGGACGAGTTTGAGATTGTGCACCTCCCGCTTAAAGTTGAGAATATTGTAACTTTTATGCACGCCTAAAAAACGCAAGAAAAACGGGCCGCGCTGCATTTAAAAGGCGTACCATAGGAAAACAATGGTTTAGCTAGCAGCCTACAAGCCTATATTCTGCGATTTTTTTACGGCAGAATACGTTCATCTTGTTTATTAGCTATTTGCGTCTGTGTGTTTTTTAAATTGTCACGTCATTATTAAATAACCTAGAATATGATTTACAGTTTCTCTTGAACACGAATGAATGAATTAGGCTCAATGTTTTCGAGAGAATATCAAAAGACCGAGCTCATCGAACCCGATTGTGACGATACATAATGTAAATAGTCTTTTGTTCCTCCTACTTCCCTAATCCATAATATGTTTATGACTCAAGGACAAGTGCACATTTTCCACTCTAGTTGAACCATTTCAATTTTAATTTAGCAACACTCAAATAGGAATATTCTCTTTTAGTTCAACCTGAACACACTCGTAGAAGGCTGAATTTAAAACCAAAACAGGGATGCGATGCAGCAGCTGAATCTCGCTCATTATTAAAAGCAGAGATTATCTTCGCCCTCATCTCGAGAAACAACCCAAAACGGCATCCCCTCCCCCCTCCCTCCCCCCCGCCACTAATCACCCCATTGCTTCTCGCTTTTTTTTATGTCTCGCTTATCTTTGACTACATCTACAACGATGTCTTTCTCTGAGATATATTGAAGAGATGCATCGCTTTTTGTTTGCGCCTTGAAGGTATAACTTCCATTTTTGGGGGATAATAGATGCCGTCTTTGTGCGAGGCATATGAGTGTGGGAGATGTGGGGCACGGGGCTATTTTTGAGGATGGGCGGGCGCCATTTACCACATTGCTTTCAGACCGGAGAATGGCTCGGGCTTTGGAAATTAACTGACCTTAGTCCCCTTTTATTCCCTTTCTTTCCTAGTCTTTTGCCTTTTTTTCTGTCCCCGGCTTTGAACATTGGTCTTGTCTCTTTATGTACACTGGAATTTTTTATCACTTGCTCTCGTCATTGTGTCGCCCCGATTAGCAGCGGCCCATCTCTTTCACAGCATGTCAAGTGGGATGCTCTCTCTGTTTCACATTGGCCATCGCATGTATGAAGCACGACTGATGTTTGAGATATTTGGGCATTGATGACTTTGCGATGGAGCTTAATGACGGAAAAATGATGGGGCACCTATTAGGCTCGGCGGCTTTAGGCATGACCGAGACTCTTCTTAGTGGGGGGGGGGGAATACCACCACGTATTACAAAAATCTCGAGGGCGAGGGCTTTCAGGTGCACTTTTGACTGAGCAGGAGTCAGTTGGAGTCGTGTTTCTATTTACAATTATAAAGCTCTTCGTAATTAAATACCGGTGTCTCCTCGGGAAACCAGGAAGGAAAGCCCACCTCCTGCTTGATCCTATTGGCTGCCTTGGGCCTTCAGCTTGATCCGATTGGCTGCCTTGGCCGAGTGTGACATTGATGCTCGTTGCGCTTCCGCAACGTTGAAAAAGTTGAGTTGAGTTAAAGTTAAGTTAATTTTAATGTTTAAGCGCGCCTGAAAAAGGCTACAAAAACGCGCCGCGTGATCATATCCTAGGTTATATAATAATGACTTGACAATTTAAAAAACACACAGACGCATTTAAAAGGCGTGTCTGGTTTGATGGAGCCCTTAGACTCGCCACTGTGGGGGGAAACTGTAGTTAGGAAACAACGGTTTATCCCATTCAGGCTGTTTCTGTATGCTGGTTCAATCACAATGTGCGACTACTGGCCCCTCCCCTTCCACTTCAGCTGCAGATTGCAAGTGACCATAAAGAATCTGGTGCCCGTGTAAATAATTTGTAGTTTGTACCACGGTACCATGGAGACATGGTAGAAGGGCGAATGTGGCTCAGGGGTTAGCAGGTACATTGTCCAATCAGGGGGTTGTTGGTTAAATCCCTGCCCTAGTTGATGTGTCCTTGACTCAATTGCTCCCTGTATCTGTGTCTACGGTGTATGAATGTAACATGACATTTCATAAAATGTAGTCTTAGCACTGGCTAGTTACGCCTTCACTTCCTGCATGGAGATATGTTATTTAAGCATAATAGGTCCTGAAGGGCAGGATACAAACAATGCAAATGGAGTGGGAGGATCTCTGGACTGTGGCGCTTGTATCTGCCCCTGGGTAAAAAAACAAGTTATGATTTATACCATGAAAAATATATTGTTATATTACCTGTTTTGTGTCTTTATTAGTCAAAATAAATCATATAAATATTCCAAGAAAGTCATATTCCTTATTTTAATAATTCTGATCACACTATTCAATGCTTCATCTTTTACATCTGACACACCCACCACAAATATCCCCTGCTTTTTAACACACACACACACACACACACACACACACACACACACAAGTGCACCACTGGTCATTATCAGACCAAGACACCCGACTCAACTCCCTTTGTATCTAAAACCATTCCTCAGAAACACCTGTGTTGCGCTCTCTCTCTCTCTCTCTCTCTCTCTCTCTCTCTCTCTCTCTCTCTCTCCCTCTCTCTCTTACACACACACACACATTTCCGTTTCCCGCTGGCGGCGGCGGCAGGTGGGAGAGAGCAAGGCCTCATTCAGCGCTAATGTGTCGTTGTGTGGTGGGAGCCAAAAGAGATGCTACAACAGCAACATATATTTGAAATAGATCTGTCCTTCCTCTTGTTTCCTAGGTAACCGAGACAAGGACGGGCCCTCTCGGCTGCAGTAACTATGACAGCTTGGATTCAGTTAGCTCGGTGTTGGTGCACAGCCCGGAAAATAAGATCCACCTAAAGGGTAAGGCTTGATCTCACACACACACACACACACACACACACACACACACACACACACACACACACACACACACACACACACACACACACACACACATCCCCAAAGAAAAAGACAGATTTCACAACACATTGCTGGCCCCCCTGCCAAGCCGCTGACCTCCTGTGTGTACTAGTTGGCCGGGATGACCCTTTACCTTTACGCTGCAGTAGTTCTTATGACTGTTGTTCCGTGACCAGCTCTCAGTCTCTCGGGGGGGGGGGGGGGGGCTGTCAACGGACCGTACACAGTGACCCCTACCTGACCCCCTTCCAACTGCACCTGGATCACTGCGCACTGAAGGAAATCCCACACAAAGTGTCACTCCTTTGTATTTGAATAAAAGTTGACAACAAAAAAAGAAAAAGAAGCGTTGGCAACATTCAAGGCTTAATAACCTTTAATACGAGATTTTGTCGCACGTGTGCACGGCTAATCTCGGATACACCTGCGCAAATCAGGCTAATATTGTCCATGGTGCAGATTTATAGGGTTGCAGTTATTCGCATTAATTGAGCGTCTGGCAAGGGGCCACGATTGATCACTAAGTAACAACAGATAAGAAATAATAGAACTGATATTGAAGTGCCAGAGAATAAAACAGGAAAAAGAAAGAGAGGATAGGGTACAAATATAAACATTAGGCTGTGTGTCCAGTTTTACAGCCATACAGTCTACATTTCACTCGTGATGATCTGTTACTTCACTGGAAGCGCCATTCGTTTTTGGGAATTCATTGTCGTGACACAAATAGAAAACAATCACCGCGCCATGGGGGGAATAAGGAGCATGGGTGTAAAAATATGTGGGCTGAGTGAATATATATGAACTAGAATGGGCACTCGGTAGAGCGCATACCTTCGCATATCACAAGATTGAATTATGAACAATTTGGCACTAGTTTCACGCAACTTGGATGCCAATTAACCGAGATATCGCAAATGTACTTTTTTCACCTTTTCGTGACCTTGACCTTGACCTTTGACACAATCACTCCCAAAAACTAATCGATTGTTCCTTGGGTCATGACCAATCATCCCACCAAGTTTCATAAGAATCGGCTCAGTTTTGTCTGATTTAGACGAATAACGGACGGACAAACGGACGGACATATTCACAAATAAATACATGCCAGCCAAAACATTACCTTCTGCATTTTCAATGCGAAGGTAATAAAAGGAGTAACCAATGTGAGGTTACAGAACGTGGCGGTTAGCACGGCTAATCCTAAAAAGGAATGAATAGGCGGCCGACCTGTTGAATCTAGGCTGTGACTCTCGTTCGCATCCAAATGTGAAGACAAATTACTGCATCGAAGCACGAGTTACTGCATGAAATTATTTAATTGCAAGCTCCTTAAAATAATAGAAAAATATACCAGGGACAATACTACTGCACACACACACAGTGTATTATGGGATCAGTAGTTGTATACGTTGAAAATCAATAAACATATATAACGCAATCATAGATCAAAATGGTAAAAAGTGTCAGTAATTGGTATGATAACCGTGTCCACTTCTTCTTCTATACAGTCTATGCATGAACCAATTCTCCACAGTGATGCTGTGTGTTAGCAATGTGCTCACCTAGCATCTCTAAAAGAGTTCATGTTTTTAGTTTTGTAATCATTTCTAGGTAGGAATGAGAAGGACGTGTTCATCCTTATTGTTTTGTTTTGTTGATAAATAATAATAGAAAATTATATTTTTTTAAATATATTAAAACATCTCTGCAGTGTACATACATGTGTTAAGAACGGGCATGTGGCATATTCATAGATTTAGGATATTTGAAACAGGGGAGAACAATGTGAATAACCCATATTTAATGGGATATTGTGTTTTGTGTTTTAAAACATACACAAATAAAAAAGTTAAATGCGATTCAGTCTCGTTTTCTCTTAAGCTTTGTCTCGTCCTGCCTCCGGATCATACTTTATGCCAGCAACAATTTGAGCTTGCTCTATTTTTTCCGGTCTTTCATTTTTTTTACATCACAATTTTTCAGGGTCACAGCATAATTTCCCTTGCATTTTCAATGGGGTCAGCATTTTTGGTTTCCAGGGTTGTCGAACCAGATCATCGCATATTTCTATTCAATGACCCAGAGATAATTCCATTTCTGAGGCAATCTATTCAATTCAATTCAGTTTATTTTGTACAGCCCAATATCAGAAATTAAAAATTTGCCTCAGTGGGCTTTACAATCTGTATGGATAGACATCCCTGGCCTTTTACCTCACTTTGGATCAGGAACAAATATTAAAAACCCTTTCAGGGGAAAAAAAAGGAGTAACATAAACACATTTTATAAATATGACAGGGTGTATGAATAGTGGTAGTCGGCATGGACCAGGATCCAGACCTCCATGATCCATCAGGCAGATGGAGGTAGAGAGGAGTTTCAATACTACCATCTATTACGTGAATTGTATCTCGATGGCGAGCGCTTTCAGGTGCACTTCCGACTGAGCAGGAGTCAGTTGGAGTCGTGTTTCTATTTAGAATTATAAAGCTCTTCGTAATTAAATACCGGTGTCTCCTCGGGAAACCAGGAAGGAAAGCCCGCCTCTTGCTTGATCCGATTGGCTGCCTTGGGCCTCTTGCTTGATCCTATTGGCTGCCTTGGGCCTCTTGCTTGATCCTATTGGCTGCCTTGGGCCTCTTGCTTGATCCTATTGGCTGCCTTGGGCCTTCTGCTTGATCCTATTGGCTGCCTTGGCCGAGTGTGACATTGATGAACGTTGGGCCTCCGTGCCTCGCTCTTAAAGTTGAGTTCATTTTCAATTTTTAAGCGCGCCTGAAAAAGGCTACAAAAACGCACCGCGTGATCATATCCTAGGTCAGTGGTTCTCAACCTTTTTTCAGTGATGTACCCCCTGTGACATACTTTTTTCATACAAGTACCCCCTAACCAGCGCGAGCGTTGACGATAGGGGGGGGGGGGTGCTCACTGTGAGCGCGCGTCACGCTAAACCCTTTCAGGGGGAAAAAAGGAGTAACATAAACACATTTTATAAATATGACAGGGTGTATGAATAGTTGGTAGTAGTCATGGACCACGATCCAGACCTCCATGATCCATCAGGCAGATGGAGGTAGAGAGGAGTGGGCGGGGCATCAGCAGCGCCATGGAATCAGAGCCAGCCAGGTCCAATGGACCCTATGAGACGTGAAGTCAAAAGGACTCCGGGGAAGAAGCAGAGTTAGTAATGTGCGATGGAGAGATGGAAATTCATCTATAAGGAGAGAGGAGAGAAGTGAGGTGCTCAGTGCATCCTAAAACGTTCCCCAGGAGCCTATCAGCCTATAGCATCATATCCAGGGGCTGGACGAGGGCAAACCTGATTCAGCCCTAACTATAAGCTCTGTCAAAGAGGAAAGTCTTAAGTCTACTCTTGAATGTGGTGACTGTGTCTGCCTCCCGGACTGAAATTGGTAGCTGGTTCCATAAAAGAGGAGCTTGATAACTAAAGGCTCTGGCTCCCATTTTACATTGTAAGACTCTAGGAACTACAAGTAGCCCCGCATTTAGTGAGCGCAGCTCTCTGGTGGGGCGATACGGTACTACAAGCTCTTTAAGATATGATGGTGCATCACCAATTAAGGCTTTGTAGGTTAGGGTGACCAGACTTCCGGTTTTCCCCGGACATGTCCTCTTTTTGAGACACAAAAAAAAAGCAGGGTTTTTTTTTCGGTGATTTTGCTTCGTTGGATATTTGCGTTTCTCTGGGTCTTTCACAAACTGTTTTTTACCCCTTACAAGGTTTGTAAATGGTATCTCCCCTTACGGTCCACCTGAACAGTCATTGGTCGACTGATATCAGTGTTGCCAGATAAACGATATCCCCCTTTTAGGCATGTATATCACAAAACAGGCAGAATAAGAGAGATCCGTCTGCGTCTGAGCGCGCGCGCCTTGCTCTTAACTGTGATGTGCGCACACGGGTGGGCAGACTTTGGGGCCGATCACACCAGACGCGCCTCTCAAAACGCGTCGCTCGCAAAACCATTGATTCCTATGGTACGGCGCGACCTTCAGACAAACCTTTTAAACGCCACACAGCGCGTTTTTCAGGCACGCTTAAAAGTTTAAATATCCTCAACTTCAAGCGCGAGGTGCGGATGTGCGCCGCTCATTAATGTCAAACTCGGACATAGGAATCAATGGTTTTGCGGGCGACGTGTTTTGAGAAGCGCGTCTGTTGTGATCGGCCCCTTTCACTAGCACTAGGAGTTGACTTAAGAGACTTTTTAGAGCAACCTGATAATACGGAGTTGCAGTAATCCAGTCTAGAAGTAATGAACGCGTGAAACCAGTTTTCTGTGGATTGTATCACGTAATAATCCAGTAGAAGATACCTCTTCTGAAATGATGTTTTTTTACACGCAACAGAACATCACAGGCTTGGGGGCAGACAGGCTAATGGACACTAATATTAAAAGAGCATAAAAGAAAGGAGAGAATATCAAAATACTATTATGCTCCCTGTCCACCCAGCCTATTCCTCTCCTTTAAGAGATTCATTGCCAGCAATGATCTGTAACCTCCTCCAAAAAAGGAGTCAAAGGGGGACCAAACTCTATTCCCGTTATTTAAGTTTGTCCTTGGGACCGTCCTAATCCCGAGGTTTTTCCACGTTTCATCGAGCGGCTGCTTCACAGTGGCTACGCTTCAGATTTCTCCAAAGCTTAAGTGTAATTTGCTTTGCCACCGTGGGCCAAAGGCAATAGTGTTGGAATGCAGTCGACGTGCTCTGTGCTTCTGAAGTGATGAGTATTATCAGCATGGGATCGGGCTGCGGTGCGCCATCCAACAGTGTGATAAAAATAACGTCTCTTTAACAGTAATAATCCTGTATTGGATAAGGCATTGTGTGGTTTTCCTCTCCATGTATGAGTGGTTTAGACTCGTCTTGAAACACCTATCACAGTATTAACAAGCCTAGAACTTTGTCACGTGATAACCTGAAGACCCCTCCCTATGTCAAACTAAAGTTAAACCTACATATATCAATATGTAAGTAATAACATAATGTGTCAAACCATGTTTATATGATGTGACAATAAAATAAATATTATTATGTATTCATATAAACCCAAAATGTGACGTACCATTCGGTTTCAATTCAATTTATTTTATTTTATATAGCCCAATATCAGAAATGACAAATTTGTCTCAGAGGGCTTTACAATCAGTACACATACGACATCCCTGACCTTTGACCTCACATCGGATCAGGAACAACTCCCAGGAAATAGAAAAAAAGCTTTCACAGGGAAAAAAGGGAAGAACCCTTCAGGAGAACAACGAATGTTTTATTTTTTAAGTAATGTCACTTTCGTCGTTATGTTAGCCCACATACCAATCTTTTCTGAACCTAACCAGGTGTGTTTTATTCCTGAACACTGATTGCTCTGGTTGCTGGATATTTGTAGAAAAATAACAAAGTAGCTCTTCTTAAGATATCTTATCAACGGTTGTCTAAGGATGTGTTGCACTGGTAGAGAAGAACAATGTGTAGTCCCACTCAGATTTACAGATTGTTCAGTGCCAGTAAAAAAAAGAAAACAGACAATTTCACACTGCTGTGTCAGCAGGGGTGTTGGAGAACCCACAACAATAAGAACATATTAATAGCACAGCACCATGTGTTATACAAGCTGCTCTGTGCTGTGACACGGATGAAGAAGGAATTGCTAAACATGAAGTTGGATGATGAAAAGAAAATATATTTCCTGTTTCAAAGTGGCCCTTCACTAAAGAGATGCTGTCATTGAGATATAAAATGGGATAATGTTGTCGACCACAGTGAAGGTACCGTAGAGTTACGCTGTCATGTTAAACAACTACTATATTTCAGAATACACACATAATATTTTTTTTTTAAAGCGGCTGGCTAAGAAAATACATTTTAAGGGCATTCAAAGTTTCACATTGAGCTATAAATAATAAATATTTGTATACACAGGTCAGGAACAATGAGTTTAGACACCTCATTTGTCAGGTCCAGTTCTAAGGAAAATGTATGTGTGGGTAAAGTAGGACATTGGTCGTAGATTAACTGTATATTTTCTAAAAATGCAATCTCTTAAATGCCCAATATGTATATACACTTTCTATATGTATATATATGGGTTGTATTGCACTCCGTTACAGAGCTAAAGTGTCCTTCTATTTGCTAATGGTGTAATTCATGATGCGTTTGCTGTCTGTTCATTTTGTAATGGATTGGAGAAACACCGCAACATCCGAGGGTAGACTCAACCCTCTAATTCCAGCCAATTAGTCTGATGGCTTGCTTTTGAATGGAACTTCAGAAGTCCGATCCCGGCAACCCAATCAACAATAATTAGGTCATGCAAGTTGTTTTTGGCTTTCGTAGGGCAAAGTAAAATCAGTATCTAGGTGCCTATAGCGCAAGCACCAATTAAGGAATGGGTTTGAAGCTACTTTTAAGTAATGTGTATCTCTGTGGGAAGACACATTCAAATAACTTTTGCTTATTTGGCTCTGTTAGTACTTCCAAGTAAAGGCATGTACATACAAATGCAGAATACTTGTTTGCCAATATTTATCATCTAAACTATTTTGCGCGGACAAGAGGACACGCGACTAGGATCCTATTGAGCGACATCAACGTCTGGTCTATCTGAGTTGGATAGCCTAAACTACTGGAACCTATTTTATTGAGTTTCCTCCAGCAAAATAATTTCAGTTTCCTCTAATAAACCGATGGGTAGTGTATATTCCCAAGGCTATTATTATAAAAGCTAAGAGTAAAAAGAGCAGACCTGGTCTGCACCGCCTTTGTCAATGTTGAAAGGAGTCGTAAAGATTCCCTTCTCCGTGTTTTGCAACACAGGTGCACGTATTGATTTTTCCCCCCTTCCCTCAAAACATCTTTGCCACTTGTGAAAGCTCAGGAGAAAAAAAACAACCTTGCTTCAGAAAACATACCGACGAGCCAATTAATAGCGATGAAATGCTGCATGTAAGCCCCTCCGTTGTAGGAGGATGAACTGCTGTGTGTGTGTGTGTGTGTGTGTGTGTGTGTGTGTGTGTGTGTTTGTGTGTGTGTGTGTGTGTGTTGAGCCTCTCCACTGCTGATAAGTCATGGAGAAAAAGAAAAAGCAACCATATCAGAATTATAGGACAGAAACGGGTGACATCATTTTGTGGTGATTCGGTGGAAATTCAGAATCTCGGAGCTGTACATTCTCAAGTGAGAAAAGTTTTCTATTCCCTGAATGTCTTAACACTCCACTGAGTTTCTGTGTGTGTTTGTGTGTGTTGTGTACCTTCAGGCGGCCGTCCTTCTCTCATCATTAATGATTGTCTTTTAAAAAAAAAACAGCCTGACCTCAGCCTGGACTTTCGAGGCATGCTTTGAAGTGGACTCGCAACGTCATTACCGTTTGTGCCGAATGTTTTGTTTAAGTCTTTTAGCGCTCCACTTCGGGTTATTAGTCGTGCAGCTGTGTTGTGGACTTGAATGTGTGTGTCTGAGTGTGGGCGGTAGGAGTACGACTGCATCAAAAACACATCCAGAGTCCAGGACACAAATGCAGGAACCGTATCACCAGTTGAATCGAGCAGCTTTCAGCTTAAGTAATCTCCTCTCAGGAAAGCGACACACACACACACACACACACACACACACACACACACACACACCCACACACATGCAAAAGGGTTACGGAAAAGCAACTTCACCCGAAGGCGGCTGAGACAACAGTGTCCGTGGCCTACATGTGGCTCGTCTCTGAATGTCAGCCCTGACAGAAGGTTTGGTAGGACCTGCAGCAGCGTTGTTCACCCGGAAAACGTGTTAATAATAACAGGAGCATCTCCCTCGGCTCCCCAGTACCATCATCTTAAATATTAATCCTGGTGTCTGTCTTTTCCCCAGATGGTTGTGATTGAATTATTGCCCTTTCCAAACATGGAATCGTACAGAAAGACATGCTGTGGTGGTCATGACAACACTTCCTTGATCCCAACGTCGGCGAATAGCAACACTTGGTCAGTGGCCCCATGCTTGAGACCATGTTGTACCCCTCTAGCGTCCGCTTTGGACGTTTCAGGGGCGACAGGTCAGTTTCCGCTTAATGTGAACTGTCTTTTCAAAATTAACATCCAGCGTAGGTCTCCTGAGGTTATAATAATGATTTTTCCAAAAGAACATGCAGAGGCGTTATGTTACTGCGTGATAAATTAGGAATGGAAGTTACGTAACTAAACTACGGTAAAATAAGCCAACATTGACTTTTTTGTTTTTGAGACAATGTTTATTTGACCCGTCCAACGAACCCGTCCCACCCGGCTGAAGAGGACTTTCTCGCTCTTTGTACTACATCTTTAAATAATGACGCAGATGGATTTACTCTGGAATTAGTTAAATCCCGTACAGACGCTAAAATATGTCTCACACTTCCATATTTAGAGCCCTGATAGGAGGTAACTGAGAAACTTGCGTGTAAAGATAATGCTAAAAAAAGGACAAAAAGAGAAAATATAACCCTGCAACAAGCTCAAGTGTGGATTTGATAAGATTTAAAAAAGAGAATGATTAGAATGTTTAAGATGTCCATCCTGTCGCATTTATCTGTCCACAAAATCAGCATCTCTCAGTACTGAGCGTAGTTCACAGTGTATCCTAAACCCCCGACCTTGAAAACCCTCTCTCAACGAGTACTTTGTTGAGGACACTGTCCACTGAAAGACTTTGTGTTGTTACGTATACGAATGAGTTCCTTGGAACAGCGGAGGTGCGATGAAAGGGGGGGTTGGATACTTATGGATGAGAAGGGGGGTTGAGGGGCGAGATTGAATAAGAACACGGGGATGAACAGAGGGTTGAAAGAGGAACGGTAATGGGCATGGGCCAGGAAATGTGGCAGCGAGGCCAAACCCCCCACCCCCCCTCCCACGGAGCGACACGGAGGATTGGTGCAACATCTCGGTGTGAACTCTTGCTTCATCGCCGTCCTGTGGTTTCCTTTGATGAGAGCGAAGGAAGGTGTATAGAAGAGTCCTCTGGAGAACATAAACCCTGCAGCCTTTCACTGCCCACAGTCCTCCCAACTCACTGTCAAAAAACAAGCACTGTTTGTGTTATTGTTATTTCTCTCAAGAAAACACTATGTAACCTTCCCATATGGTTGGATCTATCTTTAATTGAGTTTGCACATGCCTGTTGCAATGTGAATAAAACTGAACTGTAGCGCATTATTACGGTCCTGCCAGGTACCATAATGCACCGTTTCTAATGTGTTCACACCGAAAGCGATAGAGATCCCATGAAAAGCGAACGTAAAGACGCGTGTGGTTGCGATAAATGCTAAATTTTTCAAGGTGTTGCGTTTGGGGTGTTTTGGGCACTTTGGCCGCCACGCGATTTGGGTCACACAATTTGGGCGACGTGATTTGGGCGACGTGATTTTCGCCTCTGGTTGAAATATCTCATCACAGGAAACCACAGGACGGCGATGAAGCAAGAGTTTACACTGAGATGTTGCACCAATCCTCCGTGTCGCTCCGTGGGAGGGGGGGTGGGGGGCATGGCCTTGCTGCCACATTTCCTGGCCCATGCCCATCATCGTTCCTCATTCAACCGTCTGTTCATCCCGGTGTACTTATTCAATCTTGCCCCTCAACCCTTCTTCTCATCCCTAAGTGTCCAACCCCCCCTTTCATCGCACCTCCGCCGTTCCAAGGAACTCATTCGCATATGTAACAACACAAAGTCTGTCAGTGGACAGTGTCCTCAACAAAGTACTCGTTGAGAGAGGGTTTTTAAAGTGTGTAGGGGAGGGGGGTTTAGGATATACTGTGGACTAACTTTGAGGCGATAATTTCGCAACTCGGGCCAATCAGCTCTTGAGTTGCTCCGTGCGTCATCGCTGTCCCGCCGCTGTTGAATCAGAAGCAGATCGACAAAGTTATCGTTGCGGTTTGCGGGCACCCGGAGCTCTTTAATACAACCTTGTATGAGTACCTGACTATACTGTTTTGAACACAATAACACACGTTAGATGTTCCGCTCTCGTAGCGCTGGAAGCGGAAGTCTTTCAGACGTAACATTTAACTTCATCGTAAAAGTGACTGAGCTGTGTGAGCCTACGGGTGATGTCATGAACCCAAACATGAGGGCGTTAGATGTTCACACGTTTGTGGGATGTCCACAACAAATATAAACCAGAACTAGTGGTAAGTTCTTCCGTTGTGAATGAAGGAAATTATCAAGGTTTTTACGGAGGCAAGCCACAGACGCGGGTTCACAACGCGCGGGTAAACTCACACGTTTTGGGTGACGCAACAAATCGCGTCGCTTTTGGTGTAAACGTAGCATAAGACGTACATATCTGGAATTATTCTTCAAATACATATGCATTATGCTTCCATCTGAAATCTCCATAGGAACATGTATTCAAGGAGTTAGTGATAGTGTGGGCTCCATAGGAGCGTAGTGGAGGATCAATTGCAGGTCTATCTCAGGAGGCAAACATATTTTCTTGGTACCATTTCCATACCATTCAAAACTCTGACCTTCATTGCCTGCCTGTCCACATTAGTGCATACATATAGAGAATTCTCCGAGCCAAACAGCTTTCTTCCACCTCAGGCTGGAAATAAGAAAACACACATTGTAAGTCCACAAGACTTTGATCTCCCTTTCCTACTGGTAGGTACAAAATGGGTACTTTAGTCCTCCTCGACGAATATGTTTACGGTCTCAAGCACAAAGAACTGATGTTGGATCGTAGTGGTATTCACTTTATTTGTATTCTATCCTGAAAGGACTTTAGTAAATAAGTATGAACATTTAATATGTAATAGTATACCCTATTCCTTTTTCTGCATTCTCTTGTAGAAAACTGCTTCCCTGGCACTTGTCCCCTCTCGACGAGACACTTTCACGCTTTCCCTGCTCAAGGCTTCAATGTACTTGCCTCAGTCGTAAAAAACGTCTATGTTGGATCTTGGCTCGCACTCTCGCAGTCGGGTAAATGTAACCCAGAGAACTTGTTCTGACTCAATACATCACAACCTCGACCATAACACATAAAATACCTATCCGCAAAATCAATATCATGAATTCATGAAAACTATGTAAACGTACAGTATGTACACACAGCCGCAGTCCGTTTTAAATACCAGCAGATGTTCCTTTTTCAATTCCAACTATTGTGTGTTCAGGGTCCCGGTGACATAAATATGCATGTATAATAGATGTCCCTGGAACAAAATATAGATGTGCTCTCAGCGTATTACACAGCCAAAGTAGTTTCTCTGTGTATTAGACAGAAAAGGGTTTCATAATGAAAGGACACAAATAAATCTGCAGGCCCCTCTCCCCCCCTGCTTTCAAGTAAAAAAGGATAGCATTGACTGCTGACAGCTGCTCGGTGGCCTTCTCAGAGGGACTCCAGGAAAACCTCTAACGGACCCCCCCTCCTGCCCCTGTCACAGCACCCCAAATGCGCCTTCAGAACTCTGCTGGAATTCCATCAATAGCGGCAGCCGGGCCTGGGGACAGATGCTGTACGACACTCGTGAGCTCCTGCAGGGCGAGAGGCCTGTCAAATGGCTCTCACTGCTCGGGCCCAACTCTGGGCAGTCACTGAAACAAATTCTCAGCACACCACCTGTCAAGTGTGCAACGCGGCACATAAACGGCTCGCCAAAATGCCACGCCGCTGTCGCCTCTGACATCACGATGCCTAAACGAGAGTCTCGGATGTAAGGGTTGTGTGAGGGAGAGATGTAGAAAGGTGGAGGAATCACTTTGAGGCATTTTACCCTTTTTTATCTATTCCCAACATTACTGCCTTTGTTTTTGCACTCGTTGGCCATGTGGCTGGATGTCTTTTCTAAAGAACACAAATCTATCGCGAGAGAGCACAGAACGACCCCTGGCTTAGCATTTCCTGCTTTGCAGCAAGTCTGCAGAAAATCCAATTGACAGCCAGATGGGAAAGAAAGAATAAAAAGGCAGGCATAGAGATAAACATGACACGAGACAGAGCGGTATGTGTGTGATACAGCACCCTCAGTGCCAGCCCGTCCTGAAATCAACGGTAGGGACTTTTTGTCCTTCCATAATCTCTATTTATCTTCAAATAGATAATAAACACTGATGGGCATGTATTTCAAATGTATTGCCTCCACTACGAGAAACCGCATTGATGGGTCACCAGCTAACATGGTCAGCAGACACTTTTTACGGAATGAACAGTTGAATCTCATACAATACCGCCTACAGGCACCCTTTGAATTCCACCGAGAACCGAATCCTTTGTTTCGAGGCGAGAATACACAGGCGTGTCATCTGCGTAAGAACACCCACAATGAAATGTGCAGGATATGCATATCCTATCCAAGACTTTGCAAAGAAGGGAAAAGCATGAGTTAACTTTTCTCATCACCTTATCTGTCTGCCAAAAAATCTGTTTCCAGGACCAATTTGAAGGGAGAATAGTCAATTCCATTTCTGAATCCTCACTGATATTCGCTCTATAAAGCCTCATTTAAAAGTTACGGCAGAGAGAGACAGTTGGGTCGAACCAGAAGATTTTCACATAGCACGGCTTTATTCCCACCAGAGCAACGTTACAGTCAGCAAAGTCAAATTGCTTTGTTCTTCAGTGTAGACTTCAGTGTAGGAGAACATATTCAATTAGAAATTATAATACTCTCTTCGTCTTTTTTTCAATAGACTTAAGAGTTTTGTATCCATGTTAAGAGGAATCCAAAATCCAAATCCGAATAGAAATTGTGATTGCAATTTCACTTGACTTGTCTAGTCAAGCATTCTTCACTTTGAGAAACATCCATTTTCTTTAGCTCACTAACATAAGCTTGATCTGGATCGTGGTCCATGCCGACTACAAACTATTCATACACTGTTATATTCAGTGAATGTGTTGTAACTCTGTAATGATTCCTTCTGTACACATGACATCTATAGTTCTGTCCATCCAGTAAGGCGAATCCTCGTCTGTTGCTCTCCTGAAGGGTTCTTCAGTTTTTCCTGATCCGATATGTGGTCAAAGGTCAAGGATGTCGCATGTGTACAGAACGTAAAGCCCGCTGAGTCAAATTCGTAATTTGTTATATTGGGCCATATAAAATAAACTGAATTGAATCTTAGTTACCTTTTCAATGCATTAGACAGCTGAGAACTGTTCAGTTTCATCACAAGTTCAATACTCTAGTAACTCTAAATATAAAGGTACTAGTAGACAATGGTACGCCACTGAGCACAGGTTGCATTTAAACGTGTCTATGATGTGGTACCTCAATGACGGTTCATGCATATGATCCCCAGAACCCCTCATCCAGCAGCAGACCCCTCCACTCCCTCATTATCTCCCATACACATTTACACCCCCCCCTCTCTCTCAGTCACTTTACAGATCCTCTCATGCCTTATTAGTCTCCTACCTACCTCTCCCTGACCACCCAGCCTGTTCTCCGTTTCTCCCGACTCCCCTCGTTGCTTACTTACATTGCCCTTGCTGACAGATTACCTCTCGGCTGAGCTCCACTTTGAACTCTCACCGTGTAAGCGATCGATGGCTTTAAACTGCTCCCCTCCGCAGCATGGAGGGGTTGGTGATTGATTGATCTATTGAGTGATTAAACGAGTGTCTTAATACTGCCTCCACGGAGCAGTACGTCATTAATAAAAACGGCACCCATGTTAGATTGATTATATTTTAAGTTAAAATAGGCTATAAATCAAAATGGAATACAATGGATGGAAGCCCCCTGGAGGCGTTTTCTTCATCACCATGTTCTTACGTATGTGCAGCAACTCTTGAGGTATTCACAATGGAGGTGAACGGGGCCACTGTCGTTGTCACATTAAACTGTCCGAGCAACACTATGTCTCGGCTCTCCACCTAATGTAACGTGTAAGCAGTCCTGATCTCAGCTAATAGACTCCAGGTTGTTGGGATCAAGAAGTATTGACAACCGTAAGAGGAAGTATGAAGTTAATTTTAATTCCCATCGTCATTTTCTTGCATTTAACATTTTCTTCTTTCTATAAAATGTTCAAATAATAAATAATATACTTTTTAATAATACTTGTGCAGTGTCATAAGCTCACTAAAACAGCGACAGGGAGAGCAAGCTTTACCCAGCATGTCGTTGGGCTGGTGTTTAAGTGAAGAGGGATCCCCTTCTCACATTGTCCATGTCTATGTGTCACATAGATCTCACACTGTCCTTGTCTACGTGTCACGTAGATCTCACTGTCCATGTCTACGTGTCACGTAGATCTCACACTGTCTCTGTCTACGTGTCACGTAGATCTCACTGTCCATGTCTACGTGTCACGTAGATCTCACACTGTCTCTGTCTACGTGTCACGTAGATCTCACTGTCCATGTCTACGTGTCACGTATATCTCACACTGTCTCTGTCTACGTGTCACGTAGATCTCACTGTCCATGTCTACGTGTCACGTAGATCTCACACTGTCTCTGTCTACGTGTCACGTAGATCTCACTGTCCATGTCTACGTGTCACGTAGATCTCACACTGTCTCTGTCTACGTGTCACGTAGATCTCACTGTCCATGTCTACGTGTCACGTAGATCTCACACTGTCTCTGTCTACGTGTCACGTAGATCTCACTGTCCATGTCTACGTGTCACGTAGATCTCACACTGTCTCTGTCTACGTGTCACGTAGATCTCACTGTCCATGTCTACGTGTCACGTAGATCTCACACTGTCTCTGTCTACATGTCTCGTAGATCTGACATTGTCCCTGTTTACGTAGGGTGACCAGATTTGAGTTTGTGAAAAAGAGGACACCTCGGCATAACTCCTTCATGATGCACCCCCTTAGATAGGAAAGGGCTCCCATGGTGAGCCCGTGTGCGCACATCACAGTTGAGAGCGAGGCGCGCGCGCTCAGACACAGACGGATCTCTCTTATTCTGCCTGTTTTGTGATATACATGCCTAAAAGGGGGATTTCATTTATCTGGCAACACTGAGATCAATCGACCAATGACTGTTCAATTCAATTCAGTTTCAATTCAGTTTATTTGTATAGCCCAGTTTCACAAATTACAAATTTGTCTCAGAGTGCTTTACAATCTGTACACATAGACATCCCTGCCCCAAAACCTCACATCGGATCAGGAAAAACTCCCAAATAACCCTTCAGGGGGAAAAAAGGGAAGAAACCTTCAGGAGAGCAACAGAGGAGGACAGATGCAATAGATGTAATGTGTACAGAAGGACATATTTAGAGTTAAAATACATTCAAGGAATCTGACAGAGTTTATCAATAGTTTATATTTAGGCATATTCCACGATGGAGAGTTTGGAGACCTCCCAAGTGGAGGAGTGGGCGGAGTCCCAGCAGGGCAGTGGCACAGCTGGTGTCAGGAACTCACGATCCAACCATCGATGGTCCATCAGCAGATAGGATCTATGCCGTCTCATAGGATCCGATGACCCCATGAGACGTGAAGTCAGAAGGACTCCGGAGAGAAAGCAGAGTGATGGAGAGATGAAGATTCATCCATAGGAGAAAGAAAAGAGGAGAGAGGTGCTCAGTGCATCCTAAAAGTCCCCAGCAGCTATAAACCTATACCAGCATATCCAGGGGCTGGACCAGGGCAAACCTGATTCAGCCCTAACTGTAAGCTCTGTCAAAGAGGAAAGTCTTAAGTCTACTCTTGAATGTGGTGACTGTGTCTGCCTCCCGTTCAGGTGTTCAGGTGGAACGTAAGGGAGATACCATTTACAAAACTTGTAAGGGGTAAAAACTAGTTTGTGAAAGACCCAGCGAAACGGAAATATCAGACGAAGCAAAATCCCGGACGTTTTTGGAAACCCTGCCGGCCGCTTTTTTTTTTGGTCTCAAAAAGAGGACATGTCCGGGGAAAACCGGACGTCTGGTCACCCTAGTTTACGTGTCCTGTTGATCTCACACGTTAGACTCCTAACGACCTCTTACTGGTGTGTGTTCTACTGTTATTACACTAAATGACATTTAGCTGACACCTTTATCCAAAGCGACATACAATCATGTTACATTCATACACCGTAGACACAGCTACCAGAAGCAATTCAGGTTGGGTGTCTTGCTCAAGGACACATCAACTAGGGCGGGGATTGAACCGCTCCTGATTGAAAGACGGATCTGCTAAGCTCTGAACAACAGTTGCTCCGACACCCACTGTTGGATTTATTTATTTATTTATATGGAATTCATGTCTTTATTTGTTGGATTTGTTGTATTGAGACATCGGCTTCCCCTGGAAAGCCCGTTGGATTAACTCCGGTTGCTTTTAAATGTACTGTATAAGTAAATGGGACTTTACTCAGGTGTGAATTTGATCGGATGAACGCAGATTGAACATTCAACAAAAGCTGGTCCAAAAGTCTTGCAGAGCTTTATGCTCTTAGTTGTTTATATATTTCATTGACAATAATCCATTTTACTAAAGCAATAGCTCAGGGTATCAATGAGTTTTCTTCTTCTCATGTATAACTACGAATAAAATAAAAGAGGCCTTTATGTCCTGGCTGCCAGCACATAATGAGGAACTAACGCTAGCGGCCAGCACATGCTAGCGTTATGTCGATTTTGATTACGTAGCTCTTTATCTACATCTTTTATTGTGCAACTATTGAGGAAGGTTTAGCTACAGCAGGTGGGCTTTGATGGGTGGAGGTGGGTTGCCCGGCAGGATGTTGCTCAACTTTCAAGCGTTTAAGTGGACAATAGTTCTGGAGAGAGGTTTCACTTGATCATCTCTCTGGTGTCAAGACATGCAATAGATAGTGTGTGACTTGTGGTGCTGAGAAGGGAGTGATGGTGGTGAGAATGTCATTCAGGAGGTGAATCCTATTCTGCTCGATCCACTCCTCTGTGAGGTTTCCCATTTTGAAGCGTTTTTTTAGCATGCGGTAGCATGTTGTATCTATTACTTGCTCCCTGTTGGTGGAAGTGATGGCTTCTTGAAGTGCGAAGGAATTAGAAGTCATTGCTGTGCCATGTGCATATTGTATTCAATCAGATGGCTTGTAGAGTAGAAAACAAACAGAATGTTCAATTCAATTTAGTTTATTTTGTATAGCCCATTCTCACAAATTAAAAATTTGCCTCAGAGGGCTTTACAATCTGTACATATAGACATCCCAGTCCCAAAACCTCACATCGGATCAGGAAAAAACTCCCAAACAAAAAAGGGAAGAAACCTTCAGGAGAGCAACAGAGGAGGATCCCTCTCCAGGATGGACGGAACAATAGATGGCAATTGACCAGAAGGACCAGAAAGAATCATTACAGAGTAACAACACATTCAATGAATATGACAGAGTGTATGAATAGTTGGTAGTAGGCATGGACCACGATCCAGAACTCCATGATCCATCAGGCAGATGGAGGTAGAGAGGAGGAGTGGGCGGGGCATCAGGTATTCTCTTTTCTTTATGTCTTCATATAATCAAACAAGATACCAATACGAAATGATCCGACTCCTAATACCACGGCTTACTTAAAAACTACTTTGTTTATGGAAATGACCACATGGCCTCTCAGCAGATTGACAGAGTGATTGTGCCTGAAGGAAAATAGAAAAGAATTTAGGAAGATAGCTCGACAAACAGCAAGGTGGAAGAGAGACAGAGAGTTGGATTGTGATTGATGTTGGGAAGAGTGTTATTTAGCTGTCTCCAAAAACTGAAGAACACCCTGCCAGATTTACGACTAACAAACACACACGTACACACACACAGAACCTCAAAGCACCTGCCAAAGAATGGCAGAGGAAAGAAATGTGACTAATTGCATCGCTTTCCAAGCCATTGAAAGATTAAACACTGGAGGAGAGGCGTGCATATCCATGGTAGATTTGACTTGGAAGCGATCCGGAGTGGAAAGGGCGAGGGAGCTTCTCCGTGATTATCAGACGGATGGACGGACACGAACCAACGGACGGGGTTCAGGGGTGCAACGGGAACACTGAACGCCGCCTGCTGCTTCCTCACGGATAACAACCTTTTGAGACGTGGGCTTTTGATTTGTTTTTAATAGAAAGAGAGAGACTGAGGCCCCTGTACATTGTACATACTCTATACATGCATTGCAGTAGTATTATTACTTTTTGATAGAATTTAAATCATCAAAGCGGTGTGGTTGAAAGTGGGATGTTTTCCCTCCTCCCCCACCAATAGAGGACACAAGTTTTTCTACAATGTTCAGCAACACGTGTTAATTTCAGCTCATCACAAGCATGCAGTCTGTTCACAATAAATAGGCTACAAGCCCTGACAGCCCAGAGAACAGCCTGACCAGTGATATAACTTGTCTCAGAATAGATTTTATTGTGAGTGTGTCTGGACAATTGCGGGGGGGGTGCTAGTGACTTTTTCTTTGTTCCGCCCCACTGCCCGCAAGCCAGCGTCCGCGCTCTGCGGCGCGCGAGACAGAGGACTGTTAACGCGACACGGAGAGACGGAAATGACTTCTGCTGTAATCTGGCGCTATAGAGAAAGTTACAGGGGGGGCGGGCACTTTTTTAAATGTCATGCCAATACTACGCCGCGATCGACTGGCAGGTCTGATTTAGAGTGTGAATAAACTCGTGAAACGGAGAAGTACCGTCATGTAATCCATTGATTTTAACAATGTAACTGTATTCTAAATACCATCTATTTAAATTGTAACTGTAACGGAATACAGTTACTCATCATTTGTATTCTAAATACGTAACGGCGGTACATGTATTCCGTTACTCCCCAACACTGTATATTACTTACTTCACTCAAAGTCGTCACAGAGTTGAAGATGACATTTGGAAATGATTGTTGGACCAACATTTTTATCATGATTGTGCTTGTTGATTGGTTAGGCAGGACGTTGTCCTTTGGAGCATCATTGTACATGTTTTGGCGTTGCTACACGTGCAGAGCGTTGGAGTCTGTGGTGTGGAGCGCTCACTTAACCAAAAGTCAATAAACACAGCCAGCTAATGAGCTCCTGTCTTTTCTATTTGCCTCAGATAATATAAGACACGCTGTGAGCTTCAGTATCTCTGTGCATATGAGCACTAAATTAGCTCTTATTCTGCTGTTTATATTGGAACATGAACGATAGCTGTTAGAGTCGGATACTTTGAAAACACAACATCATTTATAATCAAGTTATATGAATTTGAATTTGTACATTCAATTTGTAAAAGGTTGTGTACCAGATGTCTCTGCAAACAGTTGATTTCCAGTGGTTATGGCTACTGTGACTCTAAGGAAATGTGTTTTCTAAAATGTGCTGTACATCAATATTTACAATCCGTAGAGAAATGGTATACTTAGTAAATGTTCTATGCAAAATATTCCCAATTTTCTTCAAAATGTATATTTAAAAAAAAGTTTCTGATGTCGATCCATATTCTTAACATATCCAATTTCAGCCCTAAAAACAACAACGTGTGAAGGCGTGTGAACACATACTTTATTATTAAAATACAAGTGATACCTTACCATGTGTTCCCTTTTTTCTTCTTTTTTTAGGCTTGCAAGATGTCCTGCCAGAGTTCCTGCGGGGGCGTTTCGTGGAGGCGGCCCTCAGCTACGTGGCGTGCAACTCTGAGGGCGAGCTGCTCTGCCGTGACAACGACTGCTGGTGCCACTGCTCGCCGCGCTTCCCAGAGTGCAACTGTCCTTTCGCCGACATCAAGGTCATGGAGGGCAACCTGGAGAAGAGCAGAGACGCCTGGGACGGCTTCAACCAAGAGTTCATGGACTCAGGTACACAGGCTACAATGACATGTATAATGAACACAATGTTTTGTGGATTACATAAATGAAACACTCCAATTTGACTAGAAATGTTCTCCAGAGTTTAAACCTTTCAAACAAAGCTTTTCCAAGAAACCATTTTCATTAAAAATCTTCTCTGAGAGACTGCTTGAACAGGATGTACTGACTGTGCTGTGTCTGGACCGCTGAACAGACACTGTGTTGTGTGAGACTGTTCAGTTGGCGGATGGGATGTTGATGATTTATAGCTCCAAGCTGGATGCAGTTCATTCTTTTAACAACAGTTAGTTCACGCAGCGTGTACCTGTGAAGTGTTGCTCCGTCCTTGAACATGAACACGGGACAATCGTCGGCATAGTGTGACGATAACTTAACTGTAATATAGTTGATGCAGATTTCTCCTCAGATAGACACATCATAACTATGCCTTACTGTACTTGTGTTTCCAGTGTCTCTGAGGGGCTTGCGGGGCTCTGGTAAGGCTGTTGTTATATAGAGTAAAGGCAGTTGGTATATTCTTTATTTAGACTGGGATGATTTGTCAAGTAAGCTCTAATTGAATTGAATTGAATTCAGTTCATGTTGTGTAGCCCATTCTCACAAATTACAAATTTACACTCTGTACAAATAGACATCCCTGATCCAGGACCTCACATCGGATCAGGAAAAACTCCCAAACAACCCTTCACAGGGAAGAAAGTGAAGAAACCTTCAGGAGAGCAACAGAGGAGGATCCCTCTCCAGGATGGGCAGGTGTAATAGATGTCATGTGACCAGAAGGAATCATTACAGAGTAACAACACATTCAATGAATATGACAGTGTGTATGAATAGTTGGTAGTAGGCATGGACCACGATCCAGACCTCCGTGATCCATCTGGCAGATGAAATGACCAAGCAACTGAAGTGAATCCAACAAATCTCTGATATCAACTAGTGGTTGACAAGGACCTAGCTGCTAATCAGGAGACACTGGTTGTTGGGCAGCCATGTGTCTTCTTTGGCTAGAACATGTCGGATGCTGCATTAGGTTCTTTAAAAACTCTGCCGACCAATGCGTTAACAACTTTTATTCAACATCGACTTCATTCAAATTTCATTTGGCTGTAGGCCAGCTTGACCCACGACGACCTCCACTTGGACGTGTGACCCCGGAGTTCTGACTCTAATTGGCAGGAGGTAAAAGATAGAGAGTGATAAATTGATGAATAAACAGAAATAGAAGTGATAATGGGGAAGCTGAAAAGGTAATAATAATATTAATAATAATAATGATGATAATAATAATAAAAATGCGGCCAAATGAACTCATATGTAAAAGAAATTTCTAAGAGTTTTTTTCCCCCATAAAAATCTCGAAAGGGGATGAGAATAATAGGGAACACTTTTAAATGTAATGAAACCGAAAGGATAGCTTCAGAGTAGCCGTCTCATCAATGTGTGATGATTAAGAGGTTAAGTTACACATGGATTCACTGTCGTCTCAGCGTGTTCCTCAGAACCCGCGACTCAAATGATCGCTACGGGATCCGGCCTGTTAGGACTTTCTGAGCCGCTGTATTACTCGACATAACGTCCGCGTGACAAAGTTCGGCGCTCAGCCGCGTGGAAATTACGCGTTAGCGTGCTGAGCCTCAGCGACGGCCCCATCAGGTGCGCAGTCTGGATTTCCTCCTCGCCAGGCGGCTCCATCACAACCGCTCATCGTGAGAAGATGAGAAGAGACGCTCATGTGTGTGTGTGTGTGTGTGTGTGTGTGTGTGTGTGGCGCCGACGATGCGGAACAACTCAGGTGTCACTTCATGAAGTAGCTGAAGCGTCTTTTTTTTCTCTTTTTTTCCGCGTGTGTGTTGCTGCTCCGTGTCAACACATCACCGGCTCACTTCTTAATGACTCGGAAGGTGAAGGCAGCAATTAATTGGAGACGGGTTTCTGGCAGCTTCCCTTAAACGCTGTTTGTGTGTGTGTGTGTGTGTGTGTGTGTGTGTGTGTGTGTGTGTGTGTGCGTTCGTTTCTTCCGCGCGTGCCGCCATTTCATCTAAAATTGCTTGGCGAGTAATATTACTGGGGTAAACAGCATTTCTGTGCATCTACTTAGCCTCATTGTGACAGCACCTGACATTGCAAAAGTTTTTTTTTTTTCTCCTTTTGCAGCATATTAAATCTTTCTAAAGATGCACCGGCAGGGTATTGAAAGGCGATGTTGGGGGTAAGACACGTGATTGCGAGGCCTTTTTCTTGTCCCGCTGACGTTGTATTTTTTTTCCTTCTTTTTTTCCGAGAGCCAAACTTTGTGCTGTTTGTCGTCAAATCTATTTCGAAAAAAAAAGAGGCCTCGTAGTACATTCGGAGGCAACGTGTGTTTGGGTAACGAGCTAAAAGTATCTCCTTGGTTAGTCACACGCGAGCACGCAAACACACACAGACACACACACAAGAAGAAGAGATGCACGCATACTGTACGCCCACAGGCCCGTATCCAGTGCATCGCCAACGTTTCATCTAAAGTCCTCTCTCTCTCTCTCTCTCTCTCTCTCTCTCCCTCTCTCTCTCACTCTCACTCTCTCTCCCTCTATCTCACTCTCTCTCGATTCAATTCAATAAGGCTTGAATGTTACAACAATAATATTGCCAAAGCATCAAGACACAGCAACACAAAAAATTAGGATAATACTTTCAAAACAAAGCTTATATATATATATATATATATATATATATATATATATATATATATATATATATATATATATATATATAAAGTTATATATATACTTTTTTAAATATGTTTATATATATAAATATATATAACAAAATAGTATTAATAGATGTGTGTGTATATATACATGTATGTATATATATACATGTATGTATATATATATGTATATATAGATATATATATATATCTCCCTGCGAGTGTGTTCTTTACTCGTCTTTTTGGATGGATCTAATGTCGGAGGCAAGATGTCCTGGGAAGGTGTGAATAAGTTGCGTCTGGAACATCGCAGCTTTTGGTTTTGTGAAATCTGGATATTGAGTCAGCTTCATTCCCCGATACCTGGTTCTGCCCGCCGTCTGTATCGAATCACATCCTATATGTGGTTTCATACGACATTAAACATCATACATTTTTTTCTTACAGGTTTTATTTCACAACCCCCAAAATAGAGAAGTAGAGTTAGTAATGTGTGATGGAGAGATGTAAATGTGTCCATAAGTAGAGTGAGTGAAGAGGAGAGAGGTGCTTAGTGTATCCTAAAACGTCCCCCAGCAGCCATATAAACCTATAGCAGCATCTCTATGTCTGGACCAGGTGAACCAGATTCAGCCCTAACTAAGACTATTGAAAAGGAAAGTCTTAAGTCTACTCTTAAATGAGTGAAAGCAAACGTAAGCATGTGCTTATACTCCGGAATAAGGGTTTAGTGCTTTAGTATATCTATTTCCCTATAATTTTATACTTTCTGGATGCCCTAGTGGAGAATTGCAGGCGGCAGGCCAGTGTGTGTGGGATTGACTACGGTGCCCATGTTCAATCATAACCCCCAGGTACTTTCGAGTAAGTAATACGCGATTCAGATTAAGTTGAAATAAACATAAAGCGTTCAGCAGCTCCATCCTCCTACCAAAGTGTGACCTCTGGAGTTGATTAACCGACCTGAGACGCAACTCTGCGCAGGTGGAAGGGCCAAATGTAAGAAGCTATAGTATAATGGTATTCTGAGAGGGGTTAGCTAGAATTACCATATTAATAACACGTTTCACCCAACAACCAAGCCATTAAGCCGGAGCTTTGAAATATTACACCTCGGCTGGGGTGGGGAATGCGAGTTCTGGGCCATCATATGTGTCGTGGAGAGCGAGAAGAAAGGTGTAACTGACTAATGAGGTCACTCGTACATGAAACACAAGACGGAGCTGCTCTGTAATTGAGGTTCAATTCGCGGCTCCGAGGGCGGGTCACAGGCAGCTCCCCGCCGAGAGAGGAAAGAGAAGACTTCCCAGAATCTTCATCAAATGAAAAGCATTCACAAGGTTTGATCAACCAGGCACATCGAGACCGAAGGCACACGCTGTACTAGTTCATTTTTAAATACATTTGAACAGTTTTTAAAGCGGTTCTTTAGATTTCAGTTTTTTGTGTATTATTAAATATTTTTTTATGATTACATTTGCCCTTTTTGAAAATGTGATTTTGTACATAAAACCCATTTTAAATGTTTGGGGTATATATATATTCACAAAAATATGTATTTATAAGCAACAGTACTTAAAAGAAACAGTACTTGTCGTTCTAAAATGAAAAAAATTATATCACTTTCTCTTTTGTGCAAATATTAGCCTATGAAGGGTGACTGTGGGTCAGTGGTCAGCAGGTACGTCTTTCAATAAGGGGGTTGGTGGTTCAATCCCTGGCCTAGTCGATGTGTTCTTGATCGAAACACTGTGTCTACGGTGTATGAATGAAGAAGAAATATATTCTTGAAATAGAAACATTGACTTGTCAACTTATTCTTTCAGGTGCCTGGGTTTATTTTTTAATAAAAGTAATTGTTTTAGAGTTTTGCTTCAACCTGATTACATAAAACATTTTTCCCCAGTTTTCATCAGTTGGCATCTAGTCATGCAGACAGTTTTTGTATTATGTGTCACAGTTTTGATGATTTCTGGTCAATGGAATTTCCCAGGTGACATTCACAGCATTGAGAATAGTATTGTGAACTAATAGTTTCTATTAAAAAGCAGTCACCTGCATTGTGCTAAAAGGAAGAAATGGATTTCTCCAAACCAGCATAGCTGACTATAACTAGATGTTTTAGTTTTTTTCCTGGGTAACCGGCCCTTTAAATATCCGACTGCCTCGCGTGGCTCCTCGTGTAGTTCAGTGATGCAGTACAAATGGTCTAATTGTCTCTCTTCCTCCATTGTGTTAATTAAAAAGCATCCCTGCAAGCGAACAGGAATCTGTTTGATACTTGTTTCCACCTACAAATAGTTCTGGCATGAATTCAGGAGCTCGGTGCTTTGAATCTCTGCCCATTTTTCCATCTCCATCGGCGCCACGGAGCACACCATCTCAGTACATGTAGCACAACGCGCTTTCCTGTACTTGTCAAAACAACAAAAGGAAGGAAGGATTATTTTTGTCCCATGGATGGATTTCGCTCGGCTCAAGATTTGCCAATGTTCCTCTATCTTGTCATTTATTTTTTTGCATTTGGCACGGACCGTCGTCTTCGCTTCCGCTTCATTTCTTCTTTTCTCGGTCTTTCCCGCTGTCTGTTCCCTCAACCAAATTGTTCTTCCTGCATGCTTTTGTTGTCACAGTTGTTAATATTTTAGTAGCTTTTCCATTCTATTCAGTTTATTTTGTAAAGCCCAATATCACAAATTACAATTTTGCCATAGAGGACTTTTCAATCTGTACACATCTGACATCCCTGACCTTTGACCTCACATCGGATCAGGAAAAACTCTGAATAAATCAGCAGGAGGAAACAGACCCAGCCAGGTCCAATGGATCCTATGAGACGTGAAGTCACAAAGAGCTCAGGGAGGAAAAAGAGTTAGTAATGTGTGATGGAGAGACGTAGATTCATCCATAAGGAGAGAGAGAAGAGGAGATCGGTGCTCAGTGTATCCTTAAACGTCCCCCAGTGAAAACTAAAATAGGATTACATTTTTCAGTTGTGCCAGAAACTGTAAAATCAAAATATAGCATGGTTTGGGTTTCAAGCCTATAGTCTGTTTAAGACTATAAAATATTTCTGTAAATAAATAAATGAGTCATCATATAATGCTATTTTATTGGTGAATTGATGATAAATGACAAAAAGACACAGTGCCCAGAAAATCCAAATTGACCAGTGCATCAAAACAAATAGTTTTTGCCGGCGGTGTCTGCAGGATAACACATTATCATCAGCAGAAAAAGATATATTTTACAATAATAAAAGACAAAAATGCCCAAAATAGAAATACACAGTATATTCTTTAGGACCTGCAGGGATTCAGACATACGGATGTTCCTTCAGCTGATTAACCAGCCAGACGTTTTTTTAAGTGCATCGCTATATCCATGTGTATGAAGAGGAAACAACTGTTAGGCACAAAGCAGAAAGAGTTATAAAGATTAAATACGTATGTAATGTGTGACTTCTGGAGACAGAAATAAGACAAAGAGATCCAAGTTTCCTGATGCATGGACATCTTGACAACTTGGTCCCCGAGGGCCTCAAGGGCCTCGAGGGTTCATTTCAGCTGTGAAATGCTGAACAGCAAACGGACACTTGGGGTCGGCTGCACATCCATAATTCCTATTTGCAGTAAGAGTCCCTGTGCAATCACTATAAAACAAATAGCCAGCGGCATCCACATGTGTGTGGAAAGATGAACAGATACCATGAGGACCTTGGACTAATCAACCTTATTAAAGCATCACCCTCTTTACCTCAAAGTATTATTCTTCTCATTGTAGAAATACAATATATTACAATATAAGTTCAATTCAGTTTATTTTGTATAGCCTCACAAATTCCAAATTTGGGCTTTACAATCTGTACACAAAAAAAAAGTAAAGAACCCTTCAGGAGAGCAACAGAGGAGGATCCCTCTCCAGGATGGACAGAACAATAGAGGCCATGTGAACAGAAGCAATCATTACAGAGTTATAACACAAACAATGAATATGACACAGTGTATGAATAGTTGGTAGTAGGCATGGACCACGATCCAGACCTCCATGATCCATCAGGCAGATGGAGGTAGAGAGGAGGAGTGGGCGGAGTCTCAACAGGCCATGGCATAGTAGTAGGCATATTCCACGATCCAGACCTCGGTAAAGGGGAGGGGCGGTTTAACTTAGTGGGGGAGAGTAGTCGTCCCGTAACCGCAAGGTAGCAGGTTCGATCCCTGCTCTCCCCATTAGTTGCAGCCCGAAGTGTCATTGAGCAAGACACTGAACCCCCAGTGCTCCCCGGGCGTGGTGCTTCACTGCAGTCCACTGCTCCTTCATAACGAAGGATGGGTCAAATGCAGACACAAATTTCCCCATTGTGGGATCAATAAAGTATACATTATTAAAGAGGAGGAGGAGGTGGGCGGGGCGTCAGCAGCGCCATGGCATCAGACCCAGCCAGGTCCAATGGACCCTATGACACAAGGACTCCGGAGAGGAAGCAGAGTTAGTAATGTGCAATGGAGAGATGGAAATTCATCCATAAGGAGAGAGAGAAGCGGAGAGAGGTGCTCAGTGTATCCTAACGTCCCCCAGCAGCCTCTCAGCCTATAGCAGCATCTCTAGGGTCTGGACCAGCTGAACCTGATTCAGCCCCAACTATAAGCGCTATCGAAGAGGAAAGTCTTGCACAGATATTGTAGAAGCCATTGCAAGTGAAAAATATCGCCACTGGTTTTGCCTCGTGGTCCATTATTGACATTGCTCGGTGATCAGCTTGTGCCTATAAAAAGTGCGTTTGTCTGCATTGACTCTCCTCCGAGTGTCGGATACAATGCCTGAGGATAATCGATGATCCGGTGAGGATGTGGAGTGTGAAGGGAGCAACGTGTCCCGGCTTCTTGGCTCCAATCTTCTCCCGTCTCACCGGCAGGCTGGGAGGTTTGTTGTAGTGTGAACAATAGCCAGGAGAGAGAGTGATGAGCAGCGGGGGAATCCAAACGGTGGTGGTGGCGATGAAGGGGGGTGTGTGTGTGTGTGTGTGTGTGTGTGTGTGTGTGTGTGTGTGTGTGTGTGTGTGTGTGTGGGGGTGTAAACATCCATAGACGTTCATTATCTCGGGCCAAGTTGAATTTCCCTTCGTCTGCTTCTCACGATTGACTTCTTTGTCACAGTTTGCACTTCTCTCCAAACATAGCTTTTAAAAGACATTCTAAAAAGTCGTTAACTTTCGACAACATACTTGACTCAAACGCACAGTGGCCGAGCTGACCTCCGAGTGACGAGTTCCCTCCATCAGGGCAAACACACACACACACACACACATACATTTTAAACATTAATTCAGCTCTAATGGATTTCATGAAACCTTCGGTGAAGGTCGCCCTCACCCAATCATGTTGTTATTCAGCCATGGAATGGTAAAAGATTACGGTTCTTCTATTGCCAGGCTGGAGGATCACATCAGAGATCACAGCGGAATGCTGGCAATGCGGACTAGATGAGTTAAAAGCTATATATATATATATATATATATATATATATCCTGAGATCAAATGTAACCGCATAGTCAAACAGAGTGGGAGTTTGTACAATAAGTCTCTCTTTGAAGTCTGCTCCATGTTTCAGAGCGGTATAAGTTCAGTGTCCACCCCCTTGGCCTGGACCCCTGATTGCCAACGAGCGTCTCTCCTTCCTCATCGACTGATGTCGGCTCTGCGAGGCGATTCCATAAATTCTTATAACTAGCGTGTGATACTCATAGTTACAAAGCCTATCTGACCGACTGTGTCCGTGATCCCAGGGGGGCTTTTCTGAGAATCTTCCCCTTCCCCTTCTGCTTCCATGTTAGATTTCATCTTTTTTTCAACTGCACATTTTCCTCTGCTTCGCAATGAAAACACAAAACGTCTTATGAGTCACTCTGGAACACAAACCCGTTGCCGCCGTGCTTTAACATCGGCCATTTCTCTTTATTTCGAAAGTTGTTGCCAATGGCAACAAGGCAGTCACTGACTTGTTCACCTGGCCTGCCAACACTGTCTTCGTGGCTCTGGATCAAACACTCCAGTACACGTCATGATCTCTGGTATTGACCACTGTGGTCCAATAAAGGGAGAGAAAAAAACTGATAGCGCAATGTAGGAAAGATTTAAAGTGAGGTAAATGTCATTTTCTGGTTATGGGGTAAGTGTGTGTGGCATGTGCGTGTCCTTTGTAGGGTGGGTGGATGGGTTAGCCACGATGGCAAAGCAGTACCACACTTAAGCTCTGTGTTTCTGATCAGTCCACTTTGGATTTAAGTGTCACAATTATATCGAGAACAGTTTTATGGAGGCAGTGAGCAGTCTGCAGACATACCATGGTGTCCTTCCTTTTCTCTCTTAATCTCATACTCAACAGTTATGACTGGGAATGAAGCAACATTGCAATGCAGAAAAACATCAGCAGTCAGACGATCAGTCAGGTTACACAGAATCTATTTTAAGGAAAAGAAAATGAACCAAACTATCATAAATTATCACATTTTTAAATTAACCTATGGTGCTTACTGTGTTTGTATGCGCACAGTTTTCCTTTGAAATCAAGAAATATTCAGTTTTACTACTAAACAAAGTGGTTTGGACACACTTCTTGAAAATGTCAAACCATCACAACCCTATTCACAACAAACCTCTTCTATGAATCTTGACTCGAACAAATGTGTGAATACATTTACATTCCTGACATTTTAAAAGCAACTTCAATGATCCTGATAGATAAAACAGCTTTGGTTCGATAAAGCTCAACCAGCTACTATTATCAGAACAATAGGAACATTAAGGCTACCTCCTTTTGTTAGGTGCTGGTGCAGAGACTGGACCCAAACGCAGATTGACAACAGCTTGTTCTCAGCCAGAGCTTCTTTATTCAGGAAAAGGGTCAAGGAAACAGAATAACGAAAAATAGCAGGAGTCTCGGGGCCAAAGTCTCTTGCCACTAGGTCGGGAGGGAAACTCAACCGAACACTAAAAAAAAGGTACAACAGTTAGTCGGCTTCCCACTCAGGTGACGACCTGGTCTCACCTCTGAGTGGGGGAAAAAAGAAAGCACGGATGACAGAATTTATAACGGGCAGGAAAGACTCACAGAGGAAGGACACACGGACTGGTTACGGGTAGGACAACTAACAACCTGACAGAGAGTCAGAGCAGGACCAGGGTATTTAAGTCAGCTGGAGACGATCAAGTGAGATGTGCTCCAGCTGGCCCTTCTGGAGGGAGGCGTGGCAGTGGGCGGAGTCCGGAGGAGGGAGACGAAAACAAAAAACAAAAAGCACATGAGGAGAGGAGGTAAGGGGACAACAGAGGAGAAATACAGCCGGGCCAGACAGAGATCCTAACACCTTTGGCTTGAAGATGTACTCCAGATATAAATGTTGAATAAAAGGCTATTCAAGAGATTCTTAATTCTTAATAAAACCTCCTGACTCCACATACTGGTCCCAATCCAGTCTTTCTTTATGACTAGTTTGGATTTAGACTAGACGGCTCGTGGTTCTCGCCCAATCACACTTCTTTGTAACGGTGCTGCTGTGTTCCCAGATCCAACCAATTACTTTGGTTATCAAAATTCTCACTAATTATTGAAAAAAATAAAACCTAAATTGTAATTAACTGAAACTCTGCTAACTTTATATAGATAGTTATGCTTGTAGAAATGTGTGAATCTTCAATTATAAGACTATTGTTCTAGAACAAACCATCCCACGACAGTCCACATTGCCTTTGAAGTTGATATTAACGATCACCTGATGATTGACACCTATCCATACCCCCTTTCCCTCGTATCTTCGCTGTAAAGGCAATGTTTTTCTTCAACTAATTCTTCCGTTGTCTACGTAACTGCTCATTTAAGGTGCTCTATAGAATTTACTGAGTATATTCCACTCCCTCGGAGGAATATTTGTGATATTTTGGTGAGTCCTTGACCTTTCTTATAGCACCACCGCCGAGGCCAAATGTAGTCAGACGTGACAAACAACTAAATCTCATGGCCGTAGAGTATTGCCGCGGCATTTGTTGCGCATCATTATTCTCTCACCATTTCCATTCATTCTATGAAACGGCCAATCTACATGTGCAATTTGCTTTACCGTCACTTTAAAGAGCGTCTAACATCCAGATGCTCTGCCGTTTATCCGCTACAGCTAATTAGGCAAGTTGAGGAGAAACACATTGCAGGAGTTTTTTCTTTCATTTTACACTTTGTTTTGGTGCAACACAAGATCTTTCACTTAAATGGCCATGTGGTCTTCTTTTATGTTTTGCTGACACGGACATGCGGTGTGGTGATTGGGGTACTGAAGTTTATTCAGACGATCTCGGTCTAAAAAACAGCCTGTCAACTGAGTAAGTTTGCTCTCCCTCTCTGGCTCACTCGCCGGTGATCGTCTTGAGAGTTGCGATAGGAACCGGCAGCAGAGCTAACAGCATTTAAAGAGTGATTAAGGAGGCCTGTGGATGTGTGTGTCTGTTTGGCGACGGAAACACACGGACATATAACAACCCACGGTTATCAGCCACTGGAATAGCAATCCATTTTATTTATTCCAATAAATAGGACAATTATGAAATGTCTAAATCTCACATCCTTATTTCAAAAAATAAATGTTGTGAAAACGTATCCACCAGACACTGACTATGAAAAAAGAGACACTGGTGGTTTGGTGATGCTTAAATGAAATAGTTGTTTGATAACAATAAGCATTACCATGCAAATGATATTCTCTGTATGCTAATTTGTTCTTACTTACTTATACTCCTTTTGTTATAGGAAACTGACATCTATTGTTATTGTTTGTTGCAGCAGACTGCGGTCTGTTCACTCTCCTTTATGCTGCGTTCATGCCAGAGGAGAGGCGAACCCTTGCTTTGCTTTACTAAATGTACTCGCGTGAGTTCACTCGCCGGACTGTTTGTCACGTTTTCTTCACTCGCGCTAGAAGCGCCAGAGAGGGGGCGTGGCTTATCGTGGCATTACAGTTCGTTACCACCGTCCACCACGGAAGAAATACACACTCTTTTTTGTTCTGTTGAGGAAGTCCCACACACGTCGGACCATCAAGCCCTGGAGTCTGGGTTCATAATATTAATATTACATATTATATTATCCATAGCCGCACGCAGCTTCTCCAGGAGCTGCGTCTGGATGACGGCCTCTTCCGGACGATCAATATCCTCCGTAGTTTCTGATTCAACGGCATGACGTCAGTGATGTCATGCGGAGCATTTCAAACGTCTCACGTACTTTTACCGCCCGAGTTTAAAAAATCTGCCCGAATGAGGTGCATTTTTTGCGTCCTGTCATTCACCCGCCCAGCGGACATCCAGACGCGCGTGCGTGTGTGCGCTCGTGACCACATTGACTTTGTATTAACAAACATCCCCAGTTACCGCATTATGAATTCCTCCCTCAGGTCTAAGTCAGTGGTCACTAAGGTTGAAGTGAGTGCTGCTTCATGTGTTTCAGTATTTATAATATAGGCAGAAGAAAAGTTAATGTTGAATATGTGAATCCTTTTTAATTACCCTTGTTTAATTTATTTAGAGTTTGTGTATACAAGCTGCTCCTCAAGACTCTGACTTGTAGAGCAGCTGTATGTGTCATAGGTTCAGTGAGTGAGACATGAATTACATCTTTTGAAGCTTTTTAAAACCAGACTTTTTTATTTTTCATGTTTATGCATGAAAACACAGTTTAGTCTGAAGTTACTGAGTAGTAATGTATGTTGTATTACCTTGTGTCCTTAAGATGCACTTGTTGGTTCATAATTGACTGTAAAAGGGAATATTACTAAATAGTAGTGTTGTGCATACTGTGATATTCTGAACTCTCAGGTTCAAACTGCACCATCTTTTCATTGAATAAATTTGAGAAGTTAAAGACCAGTGGAGAACCACAGCCCCAGACCAGTGGAGAACCACTACCCAGACCAGTAGAGAACCACTACCCAGACCAGTGGAGAACCACTACCCAGACCAGTAGAGAACCACTACCCAGACCAGTAGAGAACCACTACCCAGACCAGTGGAGAACCACCTGTCTCAACTGTGACAAAGCTTTTAACAAAGTTAATGTAATAATGTTTGTTTGATCTTTGATACAGTAATGTGGGTTAAAATAAATATACTGAAATTAAATAGATGTATTTTATAATATTAAATATTAAAAACATTTGCATATATAGTTATAAATGTGTATAAATACACCTAAATAAACAATAAACAAATGCAAAGACAGTTATTTAACAATATGTTCTGGAGTAGTTAGAATTATACCGTGTTACCAACCTTTGAGGGCGGCCATGAGGCAGATGTGGCCCCCGGTGAAAATGAGTTTGACACTCCTGAGCTAGTGGGACACAAACCGTTTCCATTGAGATGATGGGTATCAAATGCAGTACTCTGTTGGTATCAGTATCACTTTAAGGCTGCTGGTTTGTGTTCTGGCATCATCATATTTCAAATGACAACCAGTCCTAAACTGGACTCAAGAAAAAAAGTTGCAATTACCAATCTGTTACTTCCTTATCACGAAGATGGAATGCAATTTGCTAATTTTTCTAACAAGCGAGACAAAGTGTTGTATGAAGAGCATTCAGGACTTCCAGATGAATCCAGAAGTTTTAAACATTAATTTAATCTGTCATGGAATATTTGTTTTTCATTTGCTGACATTTTGCCTGATTGATATAGTACATGGATTCAATTGAATAACACATATTTATAAATGGATATTTTGTACATTCAAATCTGTTGGAAAAAGTAAAAAATAACAAGATTTGTATGCCAGGTATAAAAACAAACTCCCAGACTGAGAGAACAAGATTCTTACTTTTTTCCCAACTATATAGCAAGTGTATTTCATTTGGCCTTTTGCTCTTTCTTATCACTTTTATGTAATCTCCCTCCATCTTTCTTATTTGATGTTCTCTTCCTCGTGTCTGACTTCAGAGGTCAGCGGTTGTCTCTATCTGCAGTCGAAACGTCTTGCCTCGACAGCTACCGCGACTCCCAGCTGATAAAAAACTCTTCATCACAGCAACACAAGTGAAGGCAGAGAAGAAAAAGGGAGGAGGAGGAGGAGGAGGAGGAGGAGGAGGAGGAGGAGGAGGAGGAGGAGGAGGAGGAGGAGGAGGAGGACAGAAAAAGTGGTCAGTATGATGCCCAGAAGACTTGACCGCTGGCACTGGCTAACCAGCACAGATGTCTGTGGAGAAGATAGATGATTATATAGAAATAGCGAGAAAGAGACGTACTCTGGAGTGACGGACACAGAGAGGTAGTCTTTTTGTTGTTGTTGTTGCATTTATTTTTGGGGAGAAACAACATAGCCCCAAGTGATGGCGAAATGAAGCAAGATCCCATGAAAAATAGAGCAGCTCATCAGTGGCACTCAATATTCCTTTTTTCCCCCTCCCTTCCTTACTTATCACACCGCGGGCCTATAAATAGCCCAAGGGCACGAGCTGACAAACAGGCAGCAGGCGGCAGTTCGTCTCAGGACGTTGCTCCGGGTGAGAGGAGGCGATGACACCGTGGCTCTGCAAGGCATAACCCGGTAGCCATTAATCCTTCAACACATGTAGAGGAGGAAAAAGGATGAGATGGAGCAGGGGAGGAGAGTAAATCACGGAAGAGAGAGAGAGAGAGAGAGATAGAGAGAGAAGGGAGGACATGAAAGGAAAGAGGCAAAAGAGATGAGATTATAGGGAAGGTGGGGGGGTGGGTGGAGGAAATGAGAAGTGAGAGCAGAGGGGAGGGAGGTGGAGGAGGAGGAAGAAGAAGAGAGGGAATGCGAAGACAGAGGAGATGAATAGAAAGTATTATTCACCAAAAGGAAAGTGGTGGAATATTAAAAAGGAAAGGGAGGACATGGCATGCGTGGAGGAACGGGAGTAGCTCAGCATCTTCCTCGTTTAAGTTTCATTTAAGTTTTAAATGACGGGGGCCGTACTTTCAGATTTGTTTTACAGTACATCAAGCTCTTTGAACGCAGCCGGGAGAGTTCCTTTTCTTTTCTTTTCACAGCAGGAGATAAGAAGAGGCTCAGTAACACAGCCTGGACCTTTATACTCTTCATCCCTAACCCTTTACTCCTCCCCCCCAAGGTTGGAGTAAAAACTATCTTCACGAAGATAGGGGGGGGGGGGGGGGGGGGGGTATTTATAGGTTTATTGAACACTCTTATCGCGTCGCCTGGCTCACTTCCTGTAGACGACTTCCGTGGAGCGGAACTAAGGCGGTTGAATTGGGGAGGGGGGGGATACACACCATTAAACGCGACGGTGCGAGTCACACCGAGTCACGGAGGGCTCGGCCACGCAGTCGGACGGAGATGGAAAAACCCTGCGAGGGTTCATCGTGTGGTGGCCCAGCGGTAAACAGGCGCTTTGAACTTTGAACGAGGGGGTTTGTTCGGCGTCACTGAAGGATGCTGGGAGAGCAAATTGAGGATTTAGCAAGGTGAGAGAAACACACACAGGCGACGGAGGATTCTGAGCTCCATTATAATTATTATGGCTTCACCAGTGTCTCATTTATCACCAAAATAATGAATCCAAGAGCATAACTGAAGCCTCTATGTTGCGTTTGAATTCATTATTTTACATAAACAGTGACATCATTTGTATGATGTCATAGTGACAAACACCACAGACAGTATCACCCTACTGCAGTTCACCGTCAGCTCTCTTTTTTATTAGATGGATAGAGATAGATACTTTATTAATCTCGCACGGGGAAATCATCTCCACCTGGACGATAATGCGATCGTTCACAAGTGTGTGTGTGTGTGTGTGTGTGTGTGTGTGCGCAACTCGCCGTCTGTCCAATCTCGTGTTCTACTGCAGCAAGCTGCATAATATTTATGGAGGTCGCTTATGGTTGCACGCTCAAGGACCTCTTGGTGGTTGCGATGACTCACACTTTTATTGCTGCCATTGACAGCCTGCTGACTTATCACTCACCACTCCCACTGCCGGTAGGGGATAACACAGCTGAGTGCACGGCCGACCCCGAGCTGCTACTTTGTGTCCAGAGACATGGCGGACGATAAAAAGATACTCAAAGATACATGTTGTGTTCATTTTCTTTTAATACACTAAAGGAGGATTACAAATCGCGGTTGCACGATAGCACGATGTACTGCCATCTAACTTTGTGACCCATAATATATATATAATAATGGAATGATAATCAAGATGGACGGGTCAAACCGATCAGGTGAAACTCCGGCTAACGAAGTCGAGGAATTCTTCTGAAAGGCCGAGTTTTTAATCTGCTGGCCTGACTGGCTGGACCGAGGCTTCTCTGGTGCCATGTGCACCAACTGGAATCTCTGGAGACTCAATTAGAAAACGGAAACACACACAGCCTATTCAAATGTCATCACAGCGTGTGTGTGAGTGTGTGTGTGCGCACGCTTAAGTGTGAGTCACAGCTGCATGCGGCCATGCAGACAGGCCTCCCAGTTAATGAGGTGCTCATTAACGAGCCTCCAAAGCTTTTTTTCCTCTTTTCAGAGCCTTGTAAAGTGCGTCCTCTCTGGAATTGACTTTTACGAGGTGAAGAGTTTCATTCAGACGGGGGGGACACGCACCTTCATATTTCAAATAGATGCATTTTATTCAGAGACACAGGCTCAGATCTATCGAGCCTGATAAGTCGTAATGAGTTGTACTACTTCTAAGGTAAAAAAAAGTCCTAAAAACAACGTGACCATACAACTAAGCTGCGTTCTTGAATACGGTTTAAAATTATTCTCAAAGACTGTTCTATAACCAGTTTAAAACTATCCGGAAGTAGCTTTAACAAAAAGAGCAGACTTCTCCAATGAGTCATCTGCATTCGCCGCGTGTTCCATCTCAAGCCCAAAACCCCATTATAAAGACAGCTGAAACAATTAGTGTCTCAGCCACTCAGTTATGCTGCGATTCCATTAACGAAGCAGCCGATTCATTAACCACTTTATATCTGTTTACGTCAGTCAGGGCCAGTCGGCAGACACAAGTCATCGCGATGGGGCGCCGATCACCTTTTCGTTTCACGCCAGATGACATCGGACATTTACGACCCCCTCATCACTCGCCTTAAGCAGTCGGCACCTTATTGGTCGCAGATGATTAGGACTTGAATTTGCTATTCATAAATTCACAATGGGGCTCTTCATTTGGAACTTTTAATTATTTCCCTTCTGTGTTGAAAGGTTAAGCGTGGGGATGAGGGAAGGGGAAGTCTGTTTTCAGTTCTCCGGCGCAAGTTCGCCGCCAATCCTGCTCGTCGAATCCCTTGCGGTGATCTCTTATCTCGGCCAATCTCTTCAAACCGGCCCACCGGCAAGGTACAAAGCAATTCCCTTTTGTGCCCGAACACAGGAGAGCTCAATGCAGCCAAAGCCTCCCAACCCTTTACTTCGCCCTGGGCCGCCAAAATGTCTCGGAACTTTTGCCAGAGAAGCTGTTCAGCTCCACCGAGACCAAACAAAAGGGTGGATGACTCCAAATCCAAGTGATTTGTTGGAGAGAGACGTTCTCACCTGCAATACCCGACACACTTGCCACAGAACAACGTCAAGGACGCCGCTGCAGGAAATAGCCAAGGCTCAATTTGCCATCTCGGGATTGCGAGTGCACATTCAGGCTGTCAGCACTTCAAAATGGCCATATTATTGCCAATCAAGGATGAAGAAAGATGATAAATGTCACCAAGAGGGTGATTATTGTGTGTTGTGTAAGCAGCCTGTGAGTATTTCGACTGTTGCTGCGGTTTCAAGAGCCTTCTGTACACGCCTCAGATACAGATACGGGATAAAAGGAAAAAAACATCAAATATAAACTACAAAATGCGAGCGAGGGAGTGGTTTCACCTTGTGCATTCAAAAAGGTATAGTTATTTTCCAAAAGCATAGCTTGTAGCGATCACAAAGTGAACGCTCTCAAGCATTGAAAAACAAAGTGGCTCTCCTTCAGGCAGAGAGAGAGCAGAAAAGTCGTATTATTTGGCATGTTGAGTCGTTTCAAGAAGAGGATGCTTCAGAGAACACTCGGGCGGGAGGGGGGGGTTGCTGCTGGAATTAATGTGTGTCAGCATATTAGGTGACAATAAAACTACTGACTCCTACTTATTCATACAGTCCAAAGGGCTTTTACAATTGCACAGCATAAAACACCCATATTTTTTCCTTTTGGCGGACATATTACGGTTCTTACTTACGTGTATTTTGGGAACAACATGTTAAGATGCCTAAATAATCAAAATAACACAGCGGACATATCACGGTTCTTACTTACGTGTATTTTTGGAACAACATGTTAAGATGCCTAAATAATGAAAATAACACAGTATATCTCATACTCTCTGTCATAAGATACCTGTATACACCTCTGTGTAAAAGACAGTTCGCTCTGATTGGCTTTCGAGATAATATGGCGCACAGGAAAAGGAAGGTGTCGAGGTACGGGTGGAGGTACCTATATGACATAGGCAGAGGAGCCACATCTGAATGACATGTTTTCTGATAAAAGGCAGCCCATGGAAAACTGACTTGGTTTTGGTGTTTGACGGTTCGTAGGTTAGAAGGCACGCCAGATACCTAGATGTGCAATAAGTGCCTTAAAAGTGATTCGGAAGAATCTCAAGATGAGAGGAGACACCTGAATGCCATGGCGCTGCTGATGCCCCGCCCACTCCTCCTCTTTACCTCCATCTGCCTGATGATCATGGATGTCTGGATCATGGTCCATGCCTACTACCAAATATTCATACACTGTCATATTCATTGATTGTGTTGTAACTCTGTAATAATTCCTTCTGGTCACATGACATCTATTGTTCTCTCCATCCTGAGAGGGATCCTCCTCTGTTGCTCTCCTGAAGGTTTATTCCCTTTTCCCCTGTGAAAGGGTTGTTTGGGAGTTTTTTCCTGATCTGATGTGAGGTCAAAGGTCAGGGATGTCTATATGTACAGAATGTAAAGCACTCTGAGGCAAATTTGTAATTTGTGAGAATGGACTATACTATATAAACTGAATTAAATTGAAACAAAGAATGCTAATATTACCGTATTTAGTAGATGAAACATGGTTATGCTTCTCGGGCTAGACAGCCAGAGGTTAGCCCCAGTTATTGCAATGCAACCTGGGAACATGAACGTGTGCATCAGATTGCATGGCAGTCCCACCAATAGTCGTGGAGACATTGGAAACGTCACGGTGATGCCGGATGAATATGAAGGGGATTCATCTTCTGGGGACCATGAATGTCTGTAGAACATATTGTATTAAATCAACCCGGCAGATGTAGAATTTGAAAAAACGACTCATGGACATTGCAATCCCGAGAGCCCTGTCACGTTGTTGAATCAAATATAAGTTAGAAAGGAGATAAGCGCTGGGTGAAGTCTTCTAGTCTGTTGCACGGAATGAATTTGATGCTTGGGTTTTCAGTTGCTTTCACCGGGCATATGGCAGGTCTTAATATAAATATTGAAAGTGCAGTTTGTAAAATCCAAATATTAGCATGTAAAGTAGGCAAATCGTTTTTGGTGGGTGCCGTTTCCGTAAATCACTGACAACGCCGATCGCCTACTTATCCATTTGGCTTCATAACCTTCACACATAAAAAGGAACCTCAGCGATAATGTAAAAGGTGTATAAAAAAACATAAACAGAGTGCGTCTCTAACTCAAGATCATTTGCAGCTTGAGCGGCTGCACCGTTAGAACCCATCTGTCTGCAGGCGAAGGCGGCGCCGGGCCCATCTGGGTTGCCTCTGCTATTCGAGACCTTGGGAGCATCGAAGGTTAATGCCCCCTGATTAGGCAAAGCCATCAGACCCCGGAATGGCTCCCCTTAATGTCTGAGGTCTGCGTGTTAAGGAATGCCTTACAATGGTTAAGTAGGGGTTTGCCATCATGCACCTGTCCTCCATTTATACTTTATTAATAACGGGGAGGCTGCTGCAGGGTTTGCTCACATGCTGACGAGCAGAACCCAACAGACCTACAGTACAAGTCCCCATTGCGGCAATTTCCAGATTCCTTTGGGCAAGCGCGGCAGCGAAAATGATTGCAATTCACTGATGCACATTGCGTAAGAAAGAATGTTAATTGATGACTACGTTGGCACGCCTGGTTGAATACTGAGTATTGTTGGCTCAGGGCTGGCAGATTAAATAAGAATAAACCGTTAAAGAGCGAACATAAACCAGCAAACAACAATAAGAGACAGGAAGTAAAATAGATGATGAGTTGAGTAATGGAACAACGGAGCAGTCCGTCTCTGGGCAGTTATGAAATAGAAGGTACACAAGTAAAGAGAGCCAGAGGAGTAATGAATGAATACGGCTCACAAAGAATTATGGGGTTGATGGTTACCTCCTGGCGCTGGCCAAAGATTCCTGTTTCTTTGGATGATGAGCATCAAACTATGTCTCTAACAACGTAACATTCCTATTAATTCAACTGTATTTAATCGTAGTACAAAAAAAAATGTTTTGCAGTGGCTAGAAGTTTGTTTCTGAGGCGACGTAGCGGAGCTCGGCAGAGTCACCGTGTCACGTGACTTCAAACCACACAGTGTGTACAACTGACCGAAAGACTGATGACACATCTGTCCCCAATGGCGAGCTCCAGGACAAGCTTTCTCTCTCTCTCTGGTGGATACAGCAGTTTTCCATAGCCGTGGTTTTGTGTCAGCATCTTTCAGCCTCCTTTTTATGTCAATGGAGAAACACTTTTAGTGGCGTTTTTTAATGTCGACATTTATGAGCTCTTTGGTTTGTGAGCTTCACGGAGTTACGATACAACACTTTATAAAATGAACAGGGACACGTTTTCTAAACGAGAGCAGAGTATATTTGATATATCATACACAATCCAGCCTTTAATTTGTTAACATCTGGGTTGCAATATTAAATGTCCATCTTAGTTTGAGCAGTTTGTGAGTAATGCATTGAACGATTGAGGATAATTTGCTGTCCAAACTAAAAAAATACAGTTTTGTGAAAAATGAGGGAGTGTCAACATTTGGGAAAGAAAACCACGTAGCACCGGTTGTTTCATCTGCGTTCTTGTGTTGTGATAAAAACATTTTAAATGACTCTCAGTTCTTACTGGGGAAACAGATTGATTGTGTTTTGGAGCCACTTACACAGTTTGAATCAAAGACGCCAGCCTCGCACATATGAAAGACGTCTCTTTCTTCTTGTTGAAATGCCAGCGTCGTCTGAAGCGGTGGCATTTCGGTAGATGAAGACTTGAATGTAAAACACGTATTGGTAACTGGTAACATTTCCATATCGCAGAACTCAATGTTGTCGAAAAGTGATTTCCCAAATCCTTCATCAGAATAGCCTCCGATTTACCAGAGCGACACCTTTAATAGTCAGACGCAGACTACACGTCAATCACAGTGGATGATAATGGAAGAGAACCGACGACGTTCTCTCAGCAACAGCAGTCAGGATGTCCTTGACCGACCTTCCGCTCGCAACCGTGCAATTGTGAAGATTGTAAAGAGCACGTGTGCTCTAAAAAGCCCTCTCCACGGGTAAATTAAATAGTTTCAGGTGGAAGCCTCTTGAAAATAGCTTGCTAGATTTCAACCACTGACCATTCCGCCACCCCTCCTCCCCTCCATCCACCCAGCTCGGTGATATGATGCCTAAATCCATTATCCATTTCTGATCTCCCGGGGTGAGTCAGGGAGGTAGTGTGTCTTCAAACAGCTGTGTTATAGGCACGGTGGCCTCCTGAGGTGTTTGTTTCAGATGAGATCATCCCAATCTGACTCGGAGAATAGTAGGGCGCCGCAGTGAGGAGGACTTTTGTTTTTGCTCATGCAAAGCTGGAAGTTGAAGGAGGCTATTGAGTTCCTGAGTCTGAAGGGTGGAATGGTTGAAAGGAGAGAACTCGTATGAATGTAGATTATTTATTTTGTAGTGTGTTTTGTTGAGGGAATTGGTTACATCTTTTTGACGGATAAGATCGTCTAACACTTGGCAACCTCTAACTGACTTGTGAAAGGAATATGAAATTACAGAGGAGGTTACAGTCTGGCACCATCCGCACGCTTCTAGTCTGTCGTAAGGGATGATTGACAGGGATTATTATATGTTGTGATTTACTACATGTTGTGCTTTCTTTAAAACATCCTACTCCTTTGTGCCTGTTTAAATTTGCTTTATTTTACGCCTCTGACCGTATTTATTCTAAAACCAAATAGACTAAATATATTTATATTTCCTTCGAGCCCTGCAGAACCAAGAGCATGTTAGCTTTTGATTATATAGAACTGACTTTTGATACAGCCATTTACATCAGTGAGCCTGCTGAGGTTTTATCGAACTTGCATACTTGACTTGAGAAATTAGAAGTTTAAAGACCTATTGCAATAATTATTAACAAAATGTGTTTGCACAATTGAACAGTAAGAAAATAAAGTGCCAAACACAAGTACTTGTAGACCGTGTGGTTCCTTCTTGAATACAGTACCTCCGGCTGAGATTGTTGGTAAAACAGAAGCATCTGAGGGATTTGGAAATGGTCTTGAAAGTGGCACTTTCAAAGAAATTCATGGCAGCTGATTGGATGAACCATGTATCAATCAAACGCTTAACAAAGACAGTTGTGAGAGTAGAGGAATCCTATTTGCGACTGATTAAAGGTGTACTTTAATCTATAATCAATGAAGAACTACACCCCAAATATGATAGAACTGATGCGGCTTTAGCAATCAATTCAATTCAGTTTATTGTGTATAGCGCGATATCACAAATTATAAATTTGCCTCAAAGGGTTTTACAATCTGTACACATACCACATCCCTGACCAAGCAACTCACATCGGATCAGGTTAGAATATATGCTAACCTGTCCAGGAGAATGAAGAGTCCCCTCACAGGCACCAAAAGACACGCCCCTAGGTGCCGATTGGTGCGTGCTCTGCTTAACAAGCTGCGCAGACAACATAATTGACGCTGTTTAAGAAGTAAGGGTATTAAATAAAAAACACTTCCGCTGGATCCCTAAGGGTGGGACATTTTACAACGTCTTTCTGGTAAATTTGAAATTAATGTGAATTCAGAACCTTTTCCTAACCCCAGCACACACACACACACACACACACACACACACACGCTCATAAAGTCAAAAAGCAAACCCACTCAGATGCACACACTCACTACACTGACAATTATCTGAGGAACCAGGCAGATTTACATAAATCAGGTTGGGATTGTGAAATAAGCCTCGCAGTCAGTGGAGACATTTGAATAAACAGGCTGTCGGGCCTCCGGATGCTTCTGGCAGTTCAGTGTGTATCAGTATTACCGTAGCAACATTTCACTGGGACCGGAATAACACCTCTTAGTCCTACAGGAGAATCGTGTGTGTGTGATTTAGTTTGAGTGGCGCCAGCGTAATGAAAGTAACATTTTACCTAATGTGTGCACACAAATAAAGTCATCCGTCAACGATGAGTCTTACCACCAGTCAGGTTGTGGATTTCTACACCGCACAAGGATGTGATCCTCACTCTGGCTTTGAAACGTCCTCTTTTTTTTTTACCACTTATACATTTCCCTCTGCCTCCAACGTCAGCGACGAGGCTTTTATGCCCCCCACACCAACCTCGAAAGAGAAAACGTGGCTCCTAGTTGAGATTGATCTTTTTCATGACTCGGTGGAGGCTGGAGCATTTTTCGTTCCTCCCTCATGTTACAATCACCCACAGGAGGCCGATAAGGGCACACACACACACACGCGCACACGCACACACACACAAACACACACCGATAGCGTTGCATCCCACCGCCATGTTGTGTCTCTCGCCGGTGGAATGATGATGGCTTTTGATAATGGAACGCCCGGGGGGGGGGGGGGGGGGGGGTGGTACGTGTGAAATCCAACACCCGTTTTGGATTTTTCTTTTCTTTTTGGGTTTGTGATATTGACACGTCGGGCGTTGACCGAGGTGTGCTTCAGTTCCGTTTAGGCCGATGCCACGCCGGTTGAAAAGTATGTCGTCTTTTGTGGGTTCTAGGTGCCCAAAGTACCTCCCCAGCAGCACCATCTGACAGTGAAGGGAATTGGACTGTCATTTAGTCTATTTGTATTCCACTGAAAAGATGGAGCTCGGTGAACCGGGTGAAGAATTAGAATGAGAGCTACTGGTACACGGTGTCCTCTCGGCTCATGGTGGTGGTGGTGGAAAGGGGGCGGCTGACGTAACAGTACAAGGATCACACCACTTTCATTAATCAGCTAGCCGGTAGAGATGGTGGTACTTTGGTAGAGTTTGGTGCGCCAAACTGCTTTAATGGGATTAGAGTGACGAGCAAGCGCTTTGTTTGTGGACAAATGAAATGAAACACAGGCTGTTGTGTGCCCATACATTGCCAGTAGTTGTGTACACTGCTGTGTGTTTGTGTTACTCCCACCTCGAGATGCCAAAGTCACATATTGACATGGCCGACACACACATCAGCTTTGAAAGAGATGGTCTACTATCGGACTCGCTATGAAAATCGATGCGTCAGAACCAGATGTACTGTCTTCTTTTAGGGCTCGATCACACCAGACGCGCCTCTCAAAAACGTGTCGCCACAAAACCATTGATTCCCTATAGTACGAGCGCTGCATTTTTCAGGCGCGGTTCAAATATTCTCACCGCTCATCAATGTCACACTCGGCCAATGAAGCCAATCGAATCAAGCAGGAGGCTTTCCTTCCTGTTTTCCCGACGAGAACCTCATATTAGCGGTATTTAATTACAAAGAGCTTCATAATCCTAAATCTAAACACTACTCCAATTGACTCCTGCTCGGTCAAAAGTGCAACTGAAAGCCTCGCCTTCGAGACACAATTCGCGGAATAGATGGTGGTCTTTTAAAAAAATATCTTGAACCCAAAGTCAACTGTTGGTTGTGCCCGGCACGTGTTTGCCAAGGCGTCTTTGGTGCGGCTGCGCTTTTAAAAGTTGCGTCCGGTGTGATTGTGCCCTTACTCCACGCATTGTTCTACCTCGTCGAGACCTGGCATTACCCAAAATGCAAATGGAACAGATTGGGGAGATAGATACTATGATCGGAACGTTACAGAAAGAGGCTTCAAGAGGTCCAGTGAGCTCACTTGACGATCTCCAAGAAACCAAACTTGTCTTTCAATATTATATGAAGTCAGAGTTGAGAAGTTACACTTGGGATGCATCAATAGAACCACGTTCATCATCATCATCTGGTGGGAAGCATGAACTCTTCCTCCCACCGCTTCCCTCCCAAAACCCTCCATTAATGTTCTCCATGTAGAAATGCGCTGACCACAGTTTGCATTTGGAGCATGGCGTTCTAAAAATATGACGCTCAAATCGAGGCCAGCACTTGATCTTTGACTGAAAAAAGAGTCGGCTGGGTCATATTCAGAGGCAACGCTGATGTCGAGGCTCAGAAGTTAGTGCTGCTGGGATTTCAGAAGTCCAAATGTAGGTTTAATGCATCAGAACAAGGTTTATCAAATGTAAAATAAGAGGCTTTTTGAACAGAGCATTACTACAGAAGTCACTTCCTGCTCCCTTACTCCTATGCTGTGAATATATATATATATATATATATATATATATATATATATATATATATATATATAATGTTCTCCTTTCTAAAGCACATGATGAAAAAACAGCTCCAGTCTGTTTGATGCGTCTCCCAAAGCCTCTGCAGGGATGGATGTGACTGTAATACTATTCTGCTAATAAGGAATAGTTCGGCGTATAGTCAACGATGAATTTATGAGTTGAGCCCGAGTCAAGCGCAGACGGCACCCTCGTCCTCAAGAAGGATTTTCAACTAATTACGGGAGATGTGTCTGGAAAAACTGCAAGTCTTTAGGGGATTATGGGCTAATCCGAAAACCGAAAAGCTTCGTTTATTGAGGAGCAAATGTAATTAAGTGTGTATTGTGATGAATCAATCAGCTGCTGAGTGAAAAAGAGACCCTCTAGCTCTTTGACAGGATTCACAGATCCAGATGTTTTATAATGGACGCTGTGAACATTTACACTTTTCACTGAGACTTTTCATCTTATATATATATATATATATATATATATATATATATATATATATATATATATATATATATATATATATGCACATATACTGTATATGCACATAAATACAATACAATCTTTTGTTTTTCTGATATTTGACAATGGACGGTTTTGACATTTACGTCTCTACAGTCTATTAAAATATATATATATAAATACAAAAAAAATTTAATTAGCTTTTATTTTGCAAGTACTCTATAGGGTACAAACATCCATCAATCCAAAAAGTACATTTAATATATATATATATATATATATATATATATATATATATATATATATATATATATATATATACACATACATTTGTAATATTTGACAATGAAAATTTTTGACATTTACAACATCTCTACAGTGTATACAAAAAACATGTATAGAAATAAAAATATGTATATATATTTTTTTATTCCATAAGTTTTGTTTTATTGTGAGACAATTGACGTTTTTAACCTTTACGCACTGTTTTTGAATGTACTCGATAGGGTACAAATATCTATTAGTATTTTTTTTTTAGATGTGATAGAAATGTAGTTCCAGAATTCAGGGTGAGCAAAGTGTTCTGAGAGATCGATCAATCCACTGAGCAGTGACGGACTTCAAAAAGCACTCCGAGTCTAGTTTATTTCAACACTCTGCAGAGACAGACTGCCACCACCAAAATCCTCCCCGCTAACTATTGTGTGACGAGCGTCAGCGGCGGCGGCGTATGATGGATGGCACGTTTTTTTTCATGTGGCAGACACTTTGAAGTGATGGAGATAGCAGATCACTCGACAGCTCTGGACCCTCTGTTTTATCCGCTCCGTCTCCCCCAGCCGGCGTCGCTGCTGATTGGAGGAGGAGGAAATGCAGACATCGTAGCAGCAACCTTATTGTCTGTCATGTTTGCAACTGAGTTAAAGGAGCTGGGTGTGTGTTGTGGGGGGGGGTGAAGGCCGATTATTGAAGTCGTTGTTGCGAGGAATCGTGCGGGATTTAATGATTTAATGAGAGGATGTGAGATGTGACTGGCAGACAGGGAGCGCCGCGGCCGGGGGGGAAACAAGACGCTCTCTAGAGAGAAGGGAGATGTTCTCGAGATGTGTGACAGGCTAATTCCATCTGTGACAGTGACGCTTGACAGCGAGGAAATGCAAGGGAAAGAGAGCTGATTTGTTTAAATGTTTCAGAATATTTTAATTATGCACATCGTGAAAAGAAAAAATTTATATAGAAGAAGGAGAAACTGGGGGTGTTTTTTCAAAGCACACAGGGATGAGAGAGAAGAATAATACGATTCAATAAGCACAAACATCAGGCTGCCAACCAAATATGTACACTTGCAGATTAACATTATCCCCACAAAGGAAGGTGAGCGTTGTTACGAAGAGACAAGCTCAGAATGCACATCAGACAGAGCGCCAGCCCCGTGTACGCTCCACTGAGGCCGCCGACGCTGTCAGGGGACAAAATAGTTTTGAAGCTCGGAAACGATACAGGAAGGAAACGGCTTTGAATAGTTTAAATGGCTTTGAATCCTTTTAGTGCTGAAAGAAGAGCCCTAAAACGTCTCAAATTGTCGGTTGAGAAAATTGGGGTCACTGGTTTACCTGCTGGTTTATCTAGTCAGTAAAAGGTAAATTATCATGTTGTCATGATGTGTTCGAATCTCATTTTGTCGTGTATAAGTCAACAAAAACTAATATTGCCTACCCAACATTTTTTACTCAAACCCAAACATTTAAATAACAATATAATGTATAAGACCTTTGAGGCACATTTTTAATTTGTGATATTGGGCTACACAAAATAAATAAATAAATGTGTTTTTTTTTTACGAATTACAGTGCGTATGTTTTTCACAGGTCTAAGTAGCAACAGTGATTGCAATACATCCAAAAAGCAGGGGTTTTCCTGCATAGAGAAAATGTGGGCCCGCCTCCACATTTGGACCGCCCCCCTGAACAATACCAGAGACGCGGTCCAATTTACTATTTTTTTCACCTGGCCCGCTTCCGTTAAGATTGCAGAGAGACGCGGAGAAAAGGTGCTCTTCTTCGCAATAGAAGATCTTTGATGGGACGTGTCGAGTCTCGGCCAATCAGTGTTCAGATGTCGACAAGAGCGCACGATCAGAGCTCCGCTCCGTTAAATGCTGCCTGCACGCGCAGCGCTCACAGTGAGTGGCGTCAACCAACCAAGATTTTCAGGGTGGCGCGGTCACCCATTATGGTGTGTGGGTGGGGTAGGGAAGGGGAGGGGAAATGGCCTCTTTCTCTTATAGATTTTGAGTGAGCCAAATTGTCCATAAATTTGGGCCACAGAGTCATAAATGTCAGGCGAGGGGAGAAAAACAGACAGACAAATTCCTCCAGCGGGAAGGCAGCGCTAATGATTACTTCTTAGAGTGTGTAAGGAGAGAGAGAGAGAGAGAGAGAGAGAGAAATGCGCAGGGAGTGTTAAAGAGGACAAGGAATAGGGGGGTTGGAGAGGTAGTTGGTGGATGTGTATGAATGTGTGCCACTCTGATGGAGGGGGCACAAGAAAGATGGAGGGAAGTGAGAGCGCGTTGAGGCGTACGGAGGCATCGATCTCCCCGGCTTGTCGTCAGAAATCACACGGGAGGGGGGGGGGGGGGGGGGGGGGTTCAGATGAGGTTACCTGACTACTCGTTGAGCCGTATTGGAAGAAAGTAGCTGTGGCTAGCGGGTTGTGTTTACAGGAAGGAACAATAATCTAATAATCTAGCAACCCCGATAGTCACAGTTAATTCCAGTTTGTGTGGCAACCTGTTTAATGTATCCATTTACAATGTTAAAATGTCATTATAAAGCACGTTGATTTATTTCGTGCTGACAATATGGCTTTACGATGCAAAATGTGCTTTACAATGCAATGTGCTAATGTGGCTCTTGTAGCTTATGATATGTTAGCCTTCAGGTCAAAGTGTGCCGTGGATGCTGAATAACGGAGGCTGTGGTCCTGAAATGAGATTAATGGACTGTATTGTATTAATGTGTTTTCTGACTAAATGAGCCATGAAGTCAGAGGAATACATGCTCAGGAATATTGTGTTTTATTTGAGTGCCTTCTAGGCTTCAATCGACCTAAATGAAACATGTTTATTTGCTTTTTAAAAACTTGGCGCCACTATCGAGATTTGCATCCAAGTTTGTTTTAAATTCCAGCTTTGTCTCCGAAAAATACCATTTATGTGAGGCTTAACTTTAGAAAACTTATAAGACAACCAGAAGAATACAAGCTGAATAATATAGACCATTTTCTAAATAGTGAATAAAGATAGAAAACCAAATACTAGAGACAACCAAGAATCCCAAATTGAAAAAAACTATATCAATCAAAATACAAAAACACTTGTTCACTTCAATGTCAAGAAGTAAAACGTATTAATACGCATAATTTCCATCGAATTTCTTTTGCAAATTATTTCAACTATATTCAGCAACTTCCCCGTTAGAGACCACGAGATACACTGTGTAGTCCAGAAGGGAAAACCAAGACAGACAAAGACGAAGAGGGGGAAGGAGAGAGGCGGACCGCCGTGTCATCTGGGATCACCGAACACCGTAATAGGCTCACGTCTCATCAGCTGTGCTCAGCTTGGCTTTACCTCGACGTCTCCGTGCCAACAACAACTCTTGGGAATGGGATTCTCCGGCGGACCCAGAACAATCTGAGAAGTCTCACTCAGCTGGCTTTGGGAGGGAAAAAAAGAAAATAATAGGCGTTGAGTTTCCCGTAGAGGCTTCGCACTGGCATCATATTTGCCCTCTGGTTCATAATGGAACTCCGATGATCTGAACACCGGAACGCTCTTGGCAAACCCGGCATGGGGGTGGTCTCCTACCTCGCTGTTATTCTAAGTAAAATTTACTCAAATGGTTGGAGATTCAGCACACACACACACACACGCACACACACACACACACACACATACACACACAGACATACACACACTTGTGAAATAACATCCATTTGATATGATCAGCGTCTGGCTGGGATGTCCATGCGTCTGGTACAATGCTGTTCTGACTACGGCCATCGAGGAAAACATTTTTTTCCCGGAACAGAATACTGAGAACATTTCCAAAACAACAGGAGGCCAGTAAAGCCGTGCACATGTTCTTCTTTTTCTTCTCAAATAATAGCTCAAGGCTCTTAATTTTAAAACATTGCAAGTTCTCTTGCAGTAGGGGAAATAAAAGCACCGTAATACACACACCGTTGGTATTAAACAAAGAATTATCATTTATCAAAATTCCACTCATTCTCCTTGAACAACCCTGGAGGTCGATGTCATCGGGGTTTTCTCAGAACGGAGTTAAAGACGTTCACCACATTTACTACAGACAGCTTTACAAACTAAAGGTCATGGGAATAGAAAGATTGAACTCCTACCATAAGCGTACCAAGTGGGTCTAATGAAAGTGCACGCCTCCTTCTAACATTTCTCATAATAAGGTAATACAACACATTTTCTGGATGTAACTTTGTAGAGACCTGCAATATAGTGCTCTGTGTTCACACAACAGTTTGAGCTCAGCATTTAATGAAATGTAACACATTTCCTGTCCCACGCTCAGTGACATTATGGATAGAGTTGACTCCGATGCCGCGATGGGTTTGACTGACGTGTTGTTGGCAGAGGTTTGAGTGAAATGAAACGCCTTGGACTGAAACCGAACACATTTATTCATGTCAAACTTGCTTTTGGTGCTGTTGCTGAATTGCTTTTTTTATTTTTCTTCTGGGGTTGATTTTTATTTACAACAACCATCATCACCACGCGCCGTAATTGGTCTTTTAAGCATGCGATTATAGATTTTAGTCATAAATAGTTTGGGTTTTCAAACACAAACGACTATCTTTAAGCGGCACTATACCCTACAATCGGACAACGAGTGTTTCTAAGTGACAATGATACAAATGGCGCTACTGCGAACACGATGATCATCTCACAGGGAGGTGAACGAGTAGAAGGTCAGACTAAAGCACATCTGTCGACTCTGTAATTGCCAATCATTAGAACACAACAGCTTCTTGTATTTTTAGTCTGGTGACAGATGAACCTCCTCCCGCTCTTTCACTCATTATCTCTGCACAGATCTGGGAATAGAATAGAGGGTAGTGAATGGCTTTGCTCAAAAGAAAAGGGTGCAACTACAACAAGATCGTAAGAGCTCATCTCAATTTGTTCCATTTTCTCTACCTTTCCTTTCTGTCCCCCTCCCTTGAACTTCCCTCCGCAGATGAATTCAAAGCCCTGCTGAAGCGCTTGCCCGCCGACCGTTTCTTGAACACGTCCACGATTGCCAAGTTCTGGTCAGCCGACTTGCCCCTCCAGAAGCGCTACGCCCAGCTGGAGTCCAGCACCGCCCTGGTCATGGGCAAAGCCCAGAAGGTCGTCAGGAAACTGTTCGCCCTGAGCAAGCGCTGCCCCAAACACCCTCGCATCAGTCTGCCCAGGGAGAGGTAAGCCGCCGTCACACTGCGGGAATCAGTATATTACATCACATGTCATTTAGCTAACGCTTTTATCCAAAGCGACATGCAATAATGTTACATTCATACACCGGAGACGCAGCTACAGGGAACAATTCAGGGTTCAGTGTCTTGCTCAAGGACAGATCGACTAGGGCTGGGATTGAACTGCCAATACCCTGATTAAAAGACAAACCATCTAACCACTGAGCCACATCAAAAGCCCCAGAGTCAAACCCGAGTAGAAAGGCACTCGGGGAGTGCATACCTCCCTAAAGTTTCCATAACTGAAATATGATGAGACATCTGCCTCGTGATTTGCTCCACTTCTGAATCTCTCTCGGTCCGCGGTATAGACCCAGTTTAATGATGATGGGGGACAGTATTTCTTCCGTAATCCTGTTGAAAAACGGGCCCAACGAACTCATCCCAAAACTGAGGAAGACATCATTTAATATTGCGAGAAGTTTTGTGCTGACTCATCACAGCTGTAGGCTCTCTAACAGCCCGCCTCAAGAGGGGCGCTGGGGAAAACTCGGAACCATCTATCTGGAAACAAGCTCAGCTTTGAATTTGGCTATAAAACACCCCGAAAAGTGATACACACGAGACAGGTGGGAAACATGCCAGCGGGGTACACAATGGCTACCCTTTAAACCGATTCCCATCCAAAACACGTATTTCTAGATATACATATTTGCAGCTTCAGCTATGTGCCGTCCATGCTGTCAAAAGACTGTACAATAGTCTCAGTGTGTACAACAGTTGGGCATTATGACAGCGTCCTAGCAACACTGTGGATAGCTGTAGCCCGCAGGTACCCGAATGAATCATCTGTATGAACGACCTGTGACTCTGGCCTAGAAACAACTTCATGCAAAAGGAATTGTCATCAACATCTTTATATAAGAAATAGCAGTTTAGATACTGAAAATAAACCAACATGCCAACGTGTTATTTTTACCTCATGAATATTGCAGCCAGGAACAGAAACTAGCGACTTTTCAAAAGTTATTTTGTCAGCGGTTTTATTCATCTGGACTTATTAATAGTTCATTATGAGGTTCAGGATCGTCCAGTTTGGTTGTGATTCCTCACAATGCCATGTTGTTAATGTGCCAGCATACAGACATCTGGAACCACACTGACAAAGAAAATGAAAAAAGAAAAAGCACACGGGTGCTGTTGAAACCGCCATTGACTAATAATTTGGCAGGCTGACTGACTCCCTTTGCCGGAGTCAATTCTACAGCCGCGGTTGACTCGTCTGAAAACACCCTTGCAAGCTTCACTCAGCCGTCGTTCCGTGGCAGCTTTGTTTGTTCCCGTGCCGACGGGGAAATTGGAAAAGCAGGTGAGGCGAGGGAGGACGGAAAGTAAGAGAATGTGGAAGAGAGATGTGCCTGCGGGTTGCAGACTAAGAGAGGGATGAAGGGTCTTGTTACCGGTTGGCGGAGGCCTTTGTGTGGTGAGGTACTACTCGCGCGGTACCGTGACACGGTGTAATCAAGTCCTCTCCCAGGACTGACAGCCCAGCACTCGCTTACTGAGAACTTCATTTTCCCTGACAGACCTTTCCTCTTCCTGCGCTCACCTTTATGCGCTCTCTCTCTCCCTTCCGTCTCTCTCCCCTCGCTCTCCCTCCTCCTCTCTCTTTCCCTCCCTCTCTTATACCTCTCTCCCTTCATCTTCCACTCTCCCTCCTTCCCTCTCTCTATCTCCCTCTCTTTCACTCCCTCCATCTCCCACTATCTCTCCCTCTCTTCTAACTCTCCCTTCATCTTCCACTCTCCCTCCATCCCTCTCCCTCCCTCCCCCTCTCTCTTTCACTCCCTCACCCTCTCTTCTACCTCTCTCCCTTCACCTTCCACTTTCCCTCCCTCTCGCTATACCTCTCTCTATCTCCCTCTTCCCCTCTCTCTTTCACTCCCTCCATCTTCCACTCTCTCTCCCTATCTTCTAACTCACCCTTCATCTTCTACTCTCCATCCCTCCCTCTCCCTCCCTCTCTTTCACTCCCTCTCCCTCTCTTATACCTCTTTCCCTTCATGGTCCACTTTCCCTCCCTCTCTCTATCTCCCTCTCCCCTCTCTCTTTCACTCCCTCCATCTCAAACTCTCTCCCTCTCTTCTAACTCACCCTTCATATTCCACCCTCCATCCCTCTCTCCCCTCTCTCTTTCACTCCCTCTCTTCTAACTTACCCTTCATCTTCCACTCTCCCTCCCTCTCCCTCCACCTCTCTCTTTCACTCCCTCTCCCTCTCTTCTACCTCTCTCCCTTTATCTTCCACTTTCCCTCTCTCTCTCTATGCCTCTCTCGCTCCCTCTTTCCACCTCTCTCTTTCACTCCCTCCATCTCCCACTCTCTCCCCCTCTTCTACCTCTCTCCCTTCATCTTCCACTTTCCCTCCCTCCCCCTCTCTCTCCCTCTGCCTCCGCCTCACCCCATCACTCAGTGGTAACCCAGTTCCTAGCAGCAACACAACGGTTTCGGGGGCCGCTCAGCCACAAAAAGCTCCACCGTTGCTGCACTGCACAACCCATTTGTTTTATCACCATTCTCTTCTCTTCTTTTTTCCCCCTGTCTATTTACATAGGCCTGAGGGGTAGGAATTGCTCGAGCATTTGGGCAATGTCGTGTGTGATTTCCTGAACTTAGCCCGGGGATAGAATCTCTCTCCGCAGAGCCAATTTCCAGTCGGAACTTGTTGCTGCCGTTACCGCGCCAAAGTGGATGGTAATTTATGGATGTCTGCATTTTCATCTCTCGCTGCAGTCACACCAAACACTCACCCTCCTATAAGCTGGAAGAAAGAAGGTGTCAAATTGCCACGGATAAACAATCCAATTTTGAAGTAATGTGGACTGTAAATTACATTTTCACCTATGGAATATAGAAAGCATATGAGGTGATTGTCAGTGTGGTCTATGGGCACATTATCATTTAAAGGCTCTTATTCAACATTTGTCATCAATGTTGCCCCCTTTAACGTTAACTTCATGCCTTTTGAAAATAATCTGAGGGATGAGGAATGAAAGAAGCACATGGGATGTAAAAAATGTATATCCTCTCTCTGTCTATATATATATACATATATACATATATACATATATATATATATATATATGTATATGTATATGTATATATATATAGACAGAGAGTGGGTATATATTTTTACATCATATACACATATATATGTATATATATATATATACATACACATATATATATATACTAGGGCTGTCAACGTTAACGTGTTAATCTATGTGATTAATTTGGCCGCGTTAACGCACACAAATATTTTGTGCGTTGAAGTTTTTGCACTCCTCTTAGTGTCAAGCAGTGCATTTTGACACTGTTTCCGTTTTTAAAACTATGAGTTTTCCGCGAAAATACGGAGCAGAAATCAGTTTAAACTCCTGGATGAATCAGGAGGGTTTCCTCCTCCGCTCCTTCCTCCTGTCTGCTGCTCCGCTCCGATCCACAGAGACACAGAGGGGTGACGTGTCGTGTGACGCGGCGCGGCGCGGAAAGTACTCGTCACATGAAACCCTTCCACATGATTTGTCAATCCGTTTGTCTGGAACGTTTGATGTAGAACACATGGGGACGTGTCATATGCAAAAGCCTTTAAAAGGTGAATTTAAATTTGTTTGTAAAATGGAGAAAATGAGCCCAGACTCCAGAGGGTTAACATATGAATGTCAGTCAGTTTCCCAAGGCCACTTGTTCTGCTGCTGTTCAATGTTAAAGTTGACAGGACCAATGGGGTCTCAAATATACTTCTTTTTTTTACTAATCTGGATGGTTCACTGAAGAAATTATTTATCATACACAATATTAAATACCTCGCTGGCACTTTATAGGTAGGAGCCTCTTTGAAAACACAGCACTGTGTGAAGTTTTGTCTTTAAAAAGAAGAAAGATAAACTTAATCGCGATTAATTAATTTCAAAATGTGCGATTAATTAGTTAATTTTTTTTAATCGATTGACAGCCCTAATATACATACATACGTTATATATATATATATATATATATATATATATATATATATATATATATATATATATATCTATCTATATATACATGCACACAGCTGATGGGCTATTCCACAGGAAATGTTATGTCTTTTATGCGATCTCTTTCTCTTCTGTATATAGTCGGAAAGTATAAAGCAATCAGAAAACTATGTACCTTACTTTTGTAGTAAGACTGGCTCTTTGTTTCTCCAGCCTATCCTTTAAACTACTGTTTCAAGTGTAAATGACTGGGATTTAGAGGTGGTGGTGAGCTTATATTTTTAATGAAGTGGATGGACCCAGGCTAGCCGTTTCCCCCTGCTTCTAGTCTTTAATAAGCTGGTTGCCTCCCTGCTCCAGACATACAGTTTGACTGGTATCGATCCAGAAAGAAGGGAGAACATTACTTCTCAACTCACAGCAACACTTCATTTTTCTAGCTCTGGCACAGGAAGAAGATTTGCCTTCAACCCCATTGACTGTGTATAGGAAGTGGATGTAGTAGTCACTGTGACATCAACGATTGGTGGACTGCTACTTTGAGCTCGGCGTTTTGTCCGTCGCCATATTGGTTTGTACCGAGATGATAAATCAAGTGAGAAATAGGTCCTTTTCTCATAGAATTCGATGCAACCAGACATCTTTTTGCCTCCATTAGATAAAATGCCTGTGCAATCCAGAATTACTAACAAACACACACAAACACACACACACACACACACACACGCTCCAATAACAATCTCTTTTATTCTTATATACCTTTTTTAACTCCTTTCTTGGCTTCTATGAAACCAACTCTAGCATTACCATGAAGTGGATAACATGTAGTTAAAGGCTCAGCCAAGCTACACATAATAGTACTATTCTCAATTAAAGGCTTTAATATGTAACACAGACAGAGGGAGTAAAAAACTGGCACTGCAATCCAAATTATAAATATTGGAGGTAATATTCTCCCAACCCCTCCCCCTTCCCCAGAGTCATGGTTCAGGCCGGTTGCCAGGTTGAGGACACTGAACCGACCTGCACAAACTCAAGGCGAGCGCAACATTTCAATTTGTCGGGTTAGGGAACAAAGCCTGCCTGCCGGCCGCTTTCTACAATCCGTTTTTTATTTCATCCGATGGCTGCCGTACGCCGTGGTTCCTTGCCAATTGTTTTCAAATGTCACAACAATCAAAAACAAGAACAGGCATTTAGTATGACACATCTGGTCATTATATAAATAAATAAATACAGTACACTGTAGCTGCGTCTACGGTGTACGAATGTAACAGGATTGTAAGACGCTTTGGATGACATGTAATGTAATGTAACGTAATGTAATGTAACATTTGGTTGTTTAAATAATGAAAATGGCAAGTTAAAACAAAAATGTCTGCTTCGTATATTTCCGTTTACCTGCGATCATCATGTGGTCCGAATGAGAAACTAGGAACTTCCTCCTTCCATGTGCTGTAGACACAACGCATTGTGTTATTTTCTCCCCTCCCCCGTAGGCCCGTCGGGTTCTGGCTGAGCCGGGCTCAGTCTCTGCTCTACTGCAATGAGCACGGCGTGCAGGGCTCCTTCTCCGAGGAGGTGAAGAGCTGCAGCTGCCCCGTGGAGCAGCCCACCTGCCAGGGAGCCGTTCCCTGCGTGGTGGGCACCTCCTCCACCTCCTGCTCCTCCTGCGCCGCCGACAACGCCACCCGCTGCGGAGCCTGTCATCACGGCAACCTCCTCCATCTCGGCTCCTGCCGGCCGAGCGTCGCCGCGTCCCTCGACCACTACTTGAATTTGGACTTGGACATGCCGGATGCCGAGGTTCTCAAAGCTCCTCTTGTCCTAATGTTGTCCAACGTCTGTGGTTCCAAAGACACAGTGTCTCTGATTACACTAAAGACCATGGCACAAATGTTAGCATGACACAAAAATATAACTCTAATAACAGCTAATGAAGAGAAAAATGACAAACACAACACAAGTTAAAAATAAAAGCTATGGCTGTGCGTAATGTCAGTGGGAAAAGCAAGTTCAGCGAATTTGCTAGAGGGGCGTGTATCAAGGAAGGAATTCATCTTTCTTGTGTCAAAAGCTGTCACTTCTATGCAGTGAATAGCTTCTCAAATTTATTTTTAAATGACTTTATATAAATGGGACTATTATGGTGGACCACTAAGCATATTCTTTGGGTTCTTGTTACGGCCTATCTAGGAATGCTAGGGGTACACAGGGCGTAACAAATATGTATAAATCAGCGCATCAGCAGTGCCATGACAAGATGCCGGCCCACTGGGCAGGAGGCGTCAGACACAGCCAGGTCCAATTGTCCAGTTGTGAAGTCACAAAGACTCTGGGGTGGAAGCAGAGTTCATAATGTGCAATGGAGAGATGAAAATGCGTCCATAAGTAGAGAGGGAGGAGAGGAGATAGTGTATTAGTTTAACCTAAACGTCCCCCAGCAGCCTATCAGCCTATAGCAGCATCTCTAGGTCTGGACCAGGTGAACCTGGTTCAGGTCTAACTATCAGACCATCAAGAGGAAAGTCTTCAGTCTCCATGAGGTGACGGTCTCTGCCTCCAGGACTGAAGGTGGAGCTGGTTCCATAAAAGAGGAGGAGCTTGATACCTGAAGGCTCTGGCTCCCATCTTACTTTTTAAGACTCTATGAACCACAAGTAGCCCCACAATTAGTGAGGCAGCTCTCTAGTGGAGCAATATGGTACTACAAGCTCCGTAAGATATGATAGAGCATCACCAATCAAGGCTTTGTTGGTGAGGAGAAGAACAGCAGGAAGACAGCCCTCATTAGGGTAAGAGGGTGGAGTTAAGTCAGGGGGGCGTAACAGTTCTCTTGGGCCCAGATGGGAAGCAAATATGGGACTTCAGCAGAAGGCCAAGTCAATCTATAAAGAGGTCCGAGACCCAATTGGGTTGGGTTTTAAAAGCAATGGAACTGCACTAGGGTTGCCTTAAAGAATGGTCCAAGACCACCACCTCTGGACAATTATGTTTGGTTGGAACAAGAATAGGATAACTGCATTTACATCTGCAGAGTTCCATGAAAAGAGAATACGTGTTCCCTTGTGAAAGCATACTTGGTGATCTGTATATTGGTGTCTGTCGACCTGAAACACTGAATGTGATCTCACGTTTCTTTAATCTCTCTTCAGGTGAAGTACCTGCTTCAGCGACTGGACAGCAGAATCGAGGTGCACGCCATCTACATCAGCAACGACGTCCGCCTGGGCAGTTGGTTCAACCCCGCCTGGAGGAAGAGAATGTTGCTGACGCTCAAGAGTAACAAAAATAAGTCCAACCTCATCCACATGCTGATGGGCATTTCTTTCCAGATATGCTTGACAAAGAACTCGACATTGGAGCCCGTGCCTGCGATTTACGTCAATCCTTTCGGGGGAAGTCACTCAGAGAGCTGGTTCATGCCGGTGAACCAGCCCGACTTCCCCGACTGGGAGAGAACTCGAATGGACGCCGTCGTCACGGCCCAGTGTTACAACTGGACACTGACCATGGGCAACACGTGGAAGTCCTTCTTTGAAACGGTGCACATCTACCTGCGGAGCCGCATACTCACGGACGATCCGACGGTGAACGAAACTCTCTTTTACGAACCACTGGACCTGGACGACCAGACGTCCAACCTCGGGTACATGAAGATCAACACGCTGAAGGTGTTTGGCTACAGCCTGCACTTTGACCCCGAGGGCATCAAGGATCTCATCCTCCAACTGGACTACCCGTACACGCAGGGTACCCAGGACGCCGCCTTTCTGATGTTGCTGGAGATGAGGGACCGGGTCAACCGGCTATCCCCGCCGGCGCCGCAACCCCTGGACCTGTTCTCGTGTCTGTTGCGCCACCGGCTCAAGCTGTCCGTCGGAGAGGTGGCACGCATCAAGGACTCTCTGCAGCTTTTCAACTCCAAGCTTCCCAATCCCTCTCCTGAACCGGAGCGGGCTCAGCTTTGCAGCTAGCTCGCTTGAGTCAGGGTTCCTGGAAGTGTTGCTTGAAAGTGGAGTTGCTGCTGGACTGAATAGGTACAACACAACCATCCACTTGGACCCAAAGCCTCTTGATTAATAACATCTAGAACTCTAAAGGCGTTTACAGTTACTCTTGGCAGGGTTTCTCTTGACATATCTTCGCCAAAAAGAATTGCTACCAGAGTCTTTTGATGAACAGTGGAGTGATGTTGTGGACTTTTGAGAGAACAGCTGATACTTGGACTCCTTCAGAAGCTCTCCTGTACAAGCCCGGAGGTTTACCTTTTTGCTATTACTGCCCTGCTTTTGGCAAACTGTATGACTGGATTAAGTTAAAAGACTCCCTCAACACAGATTGTTCTTTTTTCTTCTTCTTTTTGGAACCTTAGAAAGCCGACGTCATGAAGTATACCTAAGACATCTGCCTTGCAAAGATAAAGGGGGTTTTGATATGTAAAGAGGAAATATTAAGGGGTGTTTCAAACATGAGCAAATGGAAAAGAAGATTTCCCCTTTTCTAACACTATTTTCTTTGACTACGGAACAAGCTCATTGGGAGGGTTGGGGGTTAGAGGGTGGATAATATGATATATATTGTGAATGAGTTATATTATGCTTCACGGTTTAGAATTTGATATTCCTGAATCCTGTTACCGTCTTTGAATATTTCTTTTTAAACTCCCCCTCCCCTTGCCTTCCATTTTATCCGGCATTTGAAAATGTGTAAGTACAGTATCTATGCTCAACATCCGAGTGAGACGCCCCCGTTAGTGATGTTCTGTCCTTGGTGGCGTGTCTATACCAAAAGAAGGTAAACACATTGGCAAACTATTTAAGTGTTGGGTTATTTTGTTTTTTTGGGTGGGAGGCAGAAAGTGTGGAAAACAAAAAGGTCTGAGGAAAACGGCGCTGTAAATAACGCTCCATCTAACCCCGGGTGTGGACAAGTGCACATTTGCTTTTTAGATAACCGAGTGCAAAGACCCAAAAAAATGTTTATAACAAAAAACGAACTCAAGCCTTATATGGAGAGTCGATGTTAAGATAAGAAGCACATTTAGGTTCTGTGTTTGATTTTTGTCAGCAGAGGCTGTATTTTGATTTTAATATTTCAATATTTCTACCCACACAGGACAACCGACACATTCTCCAGGATAAGTGGTAGTGTCGCTTTTTTCTTTCTCATGTAAATGCCAGTCACACTTTCTAAAGCTAATTGTTTTGATTTTGGTGTCGTGAAACTTTGAGTCACTCGTGCACACCAGCACTCGCATATACTCTTATTGTTCTGCAGAAACCTTCTTTCTCCAATTAGACAAACTCTGCAACTGATTGAAACTGGTGCCTCTTATGGTTTTTAAAAAATATCTTTTTTTTACCTTCAATAATTTGGTTTAGACTCAGGTCAATAAAACAATATCTTTTTTTTCTTTTCTTTATTTTTTCGTCCAATGTCAGCTGCCGGTTACCGCGGCGACTGGAGCTACAAGGTTTCCCTGCAGGGCGGCGATGGTACTTACCAGGATGACGATATGATTCTACATTTACTTCACTAATTTCTCACTGAAAGTCAGTAAAACCTTGTATGTCATTTTCAGCAGTTCTTCTGTGCTCAGCTTGCTTCAGTAAAAACAAAGTGGTTTATCTATGTGGGATTCTCTTCCTTCTTTGATTTCAATCATCACTCTCGTAACAGGTGTGCCATGTTTACAGATCACATTCAGAATCCAACCCCCTTCCCCCCAAATCTCCAAAAGTTTATAAAGTATATAAGTATTAACAAAAAAGAGTGGTTGACGTCAACTTTGATCAACGACTCTTCATTCTTCCACCTGCTGCTCCTTGTGGACGGCATCGGTATCCGCACCCTTCTGAGTGCTTATTGTGATTTTTCTCTTAACCTTTCACATTAACAAATACAATGTGATTGATATTTGTGATTAAAGTGATCCAGTTAATATATTCAGTACCATTTAATTTAATATAGCTTCCAATCCTCACTGCATAATAAACTGCTTTATGATTGAGTTTTGCCAATCGTGGACACAGGGACGCTGGCAAGGAACCAAGTCATGCTAATAAAAGACAAAGCCAGTGTTCCAGATTAAACCCTGTAAAAAAATTACATTCACAAAAAATAGCTGTGTGCGCGCGTCACGCTAAACGAGGCGCGCGCCTGCAACGGAGCTCTAGCGACGCGAGGAGAGGAGACGGGGTGTGTGTCCGTGTTTCAGCAGCGTTGCTGCTAAGAGCCGCAGTGAGAGACGGTCCCTGAGCGTGTGCCACGTTGGGTCAAACCATCCTGATATGGTGGAAGGGGGGACTTTTAGGGTTTTTAGGTTAATTAAATTAAATTACATACTTAATATACAATTAGTTTATGAACTTACACTTTTGTTTTATTAAATATTTATTAAATAACTATTTTTAAAGGATTTTTTAATGGATGCTAATTTTAAATAGATTTTTAAAAAATCTCACGTACCCCCTGGAGTGCCTTCACGTACCCCCAGGGGTACGCGGACCCCCATTTGAGAACCACTGTTGTAATGTATTAAGTTGAATCAACACCTTTTTTAAACATTGCCAAACTGAAAAGCTCCTCATGACGAGGGTCGGACTACTGCACGCCTCCATCACACTGCATCAGCTTTAGCACGGTGTGCCTAATGAAGTGCCACCGGCGTGTTCCGTGTGTCTTCACCTTCACTCTCGCTGTGAACAGCAGTCAGACGGTATAATACAACAGGGACATAAACATATGAGGGTCAGTTAAAAGGAAGAAAGAAAAAGGCCACGCCTGTTCCATCGTCTCCATTCATGCATCTTGAAGTTGAGCTTTTAAAGTTGCTCTTCCAGATGGCTGAAGACATCCAGTAAACATCCAATGGTGACATGCTCTTCTTTTAATTCACATTCAGGAATTATCCACCTCATAGAAACACAGTGTGTGTTCACCAGGATATTGTCCTAACTAAAAAGTTATTTTAGTTTAAAACAGTGATAATAATAATTAGGGCGTCAGCTACTGTTTTATTATTCATAGATGCACTAAACTGATAATATCACTGCTGATGATTTATTTTTATTTTTATGTATTTATAATTTTTGCATTAGAGGTGAAGAGGAGGAGGCTTTGCCTTTTTAAGGAACTCATTTGATATTAATTTCTGCTTCTGACGCTTCATATCCAGGTCAATTCACACACACACACACACACACACACACACACACACTCACACACACACACACACACTTACACACACTTGTGAGTAAAGAAGAGTCACTACTACACACTCAGGATTCACAGACCCTTTTTTGTCGTTATGCAACACATTATGTTTAAACTCATCTGTAACACAAAAACACGTGACAAAAATGCCAAGAAGCAACAAAAGAAATTCACCTGACTGACAATATTGCCGACATCTTCACATACAAAATATTAGATGAGGAAAAATACATTGTGCATCAACTGTGTTTGAGCCCCAAGGATGATGACTTCTTCCTCTGATCCCGCCCCCTCTGTCCAGTGCAGCTCGATCCTGGACCGCGATGGCTCCAGGTCTCTGAAGACCCAGCGACCTCCCCTCGTTAATCTGAAAATCTGCTCAGCGACGGTCACATGTATATCATATATATTTTTACTATTCTTCTATAAAACCATTTGGAAGTGTAATAATACAACAGGGTGGTTGTTGTTTATGTTTTCCTGAAAAAACACTCATCATAAAAATATCAAAGAGGGTAAAGGCTTCAGCCTCCATAGCCATATATTTTCGTAGCGAGTTCATATTTTTCTTTCCTCACTACGACCTTCCTCGCTGCATAACTGTTTCACCCACTTTTTAAAAAAAGGCAGCGAATCAGCAAAACTGACCTCAATAAAGTCAACAATTCAATTAAATTTATTTGTATAGCCCATTTTCACATATTACAAATTTGTCTCAGAGGGCTTTACAATCAGTACATATAGACATCCCAATAATAATCTCTGTTAAAACAGTTTGGCCACCATGTAGGTCAGTACCTCAGCTGGTCCAACAACTTGTTATTCAGAACCACAACAGCCCATTGGACGGACATCCCAATTGTCGGAACACCCATTATCCTGAAAACAAAATGGGGAACAAAAAGGCCTATTGCCCGAGAACAGAATAGAAACAGAAGCACATGCAGAGCACATGGTTAATTATGTTTGCACAATGACATAATCACACTTTTCTTGTTCCTTGTCTTTTTTTTATACGACTCTGCCTCTGATTGGCTTACCCTGATGTTCTCATCTAAAACAATCTCCCTCATCATGCCTGAGCCAACCCGTTGAACAAGTACCCGTCTTGTTGTTGAATACGGGAGCGCCACAATATCTCGGAAAAGTTTGGACGACGCTAAGGGGACATCTTAAAAGTCGACGTCGGCGGTAAGCTGGAGAAGTTGTCGGTGGATCGCCTTAAGCCAGCTCATCTGGACCTAGACCAGACGGTAAGGTTGGCCGAACCCCCGCGGCACGGTCGTCCTCCTACACTTCCACCACGCCGCCGCAAGGCCCGGAGGCTTCCGGTAACGGCCGCTCTGCCTCCAGTTTCGGCTCCAGCAAAGTGGAGTCGGGCTGGACGATTGACTCGGGCCCCGAGGCTTTGAGTGTTTTTTTTTTTTTATTATTCTTTAGTCTTGGTGATTCTGGGGGGATGTAGGTAGGGGACTCTGTTTGGATCACATCATTCACAGGACTTACAATATACGTGACCGGGTCCCTTTAAGAGCTGGGAGTGTAACCAGGGCAACGAGGTGGCGTTGAGGGGTTAATGGTCACGAGTTGTCTGTGTCACGGATGATTTGTTTGTGTGAGTGAAATAAACGGCCACAGAGGTGTGCAGCCAAAGAAACCAACTTTGTCCTCAGCGTTCATTTCCGCGCTCCTACAACAGTATGTATAAATATATATATATATATATATATATATATATATATATATATATGATATTAATGTTATGAACCCAAACACAAGGGTGTTTGATGTTCTGGCGTTTGTGGGATATTCTCAACAAGTATAAAGCAGAACTAGTGGTTGTTTCTTCCGTGGTGGATGAAGGAAATTATAAAGTTTTTTTACAGAGACGAGCCACAAAGATAAGCCACGCCCCTCGCTTAAGGGGACATCCGCAATTCCCAGGTAAAACCTTTTCTTTTTTAAATGGCACAAAGGTCCTGGGAAATCTTGGCCCTCTCGCTGCATTGTCTCGGAAAAAATTAATGCATTAACTTCCAATTACAACCCGGGCCCCCTCATAATAAGATGAATTTCCTGTAATAAACCGAGTGCAGTATTTTTTTTGTAAGATGAAAAGCCAATTTCCTGGGTTGTCAAGGAACAAACAAGAACCGAGCGCACACTGTCACATTACATCAGGCCGCTGGTTTATCTGCTGCTGGAGAGAGAGAGAGGAAAGGGGGGAGAGAGAGAGAGAGAGAGAGAGAGAGAGAGAGAGAGAGAGAGCGACGGAAGAGTGACGGAGAGATGGACGACGTCGGACAATTTTTTTTTCATTCTCCGACTCGCCGTAATGAGGTGGTGGACGGAGTCGCTGCGCGTCGGGGTAATAAACAGTTATTCATCGTCGCCGCGGCACCCAGAGAAACACGAGCGGCTTCGCCCTTGGGCTAATCTTCAGGCCCGTTAAAGACAGCTAATCCATCAGAGACCCGCTATTTAGACTGCACATGACACAACTTTCTGGACCCCCCTCCCCCCCAAGAAGTGTAAGGGGGGGGGGGGGGACAGATTGAAAAGTGGTTCTCAAATGTTGGTACGTGAGACTTTTCAAAATTATATTTAAAATGACTATCCATTAAAAAATATTTTTGAAAATAGTTATTAAATAAATGTTTTATTAAATATAAATGTAAGACTATAAATGAAATTTAATTTGTAATATTCTAAATTAGACACTGATGACCCAGCGCTGAGTATTACATATTTTTTTCAACCAAATATGCGTTGCGCTGATTCAGGCATAATTGGCGGTGAACGTATTTCACTGGGTATGTTCGAAAAAATTTAGAAAAATATAAAATCTTATATGTTAAAAAAATATTTTAAACATATTTCATCACTGAAAAAAGGTTGAGAACGTCAGATGTGTCTTTGTTGGGGTTGGGGGGAGGGGGGGGGCGAGGTGAGAGGGGTCGGGCTGCTCGTTGCTCAGTGATTTATTACATTCAGGAAGTCGGATGTTTGAATTAATGAGATAGAAGTGGTGGAATTGAATGGCACGCGTGGGACCTGAGGGTCATTTGACGTACTCATCAATAACGCTGTAAGAATTCCAAGTTTTTTCAAATGACATACAAATAACATTAATACAAATGTATTCGGGAGAGGAATTATTCATGTTTGGAGAGTCATTGAAATGCAAAGTCGGGAGCTCGTTTTGACCTTGGCAGAAAGGCAAACTGAAAAAAAAAGGCGGTTGAGTACGAGTTTATCGGCGAGGTATCGTGGTAGACGATGAAAAGAAACGCAGGTCTGATACGGCTCATCGGTGTCACACGAAGCAGCGCAAAAAAAGAGAAAGAAAAAAAGAATTCCTTCCTCGTATTGCTTTCCAAGTCTCACTTGGCGAATTCATTCATTACCTCCAACCATGAAGAGACAAGGTCACTCTGCAAACTGCATTCTGATCACTAAAGACAGTGGGAAAATTGCTGAAAATATTATTTCGCCCAAATTCCTTCTCGTTAATGAGACATGGTCAAACAAAATCATATTAATGCCCAGATAATGTTGCGTTTATTTATTTATTATTTATTTTTTAGATGTAGCATTTCCCTTTCTCTCTTCTGTAGCATCGCCCAATATGTGAAGTGAAAACTCACATTGGTTGTTGCACATTTGAACTGCAAAGCAAAATGTCATACTCATGGAATGTGTTGTTATTCTGTAATGATTCCTTCTGGTCCGTCCATCCTGGGGAGGGATCCTCCTCTGTTGTCCTCATGAAAGTTTTTTTTTCTATTTTCTTGGGAGTTTTTCCTGATCCGATGTGAGGTCAAAGGTCAGGGATGACACATGTGTACAGATTGTAAAGCCTGCTGAGAAAAAAATTGTAAGAGTCAGAGGACGATTGTGATGTTCGGCACCGCATTCCTGATGAATCATATTTTAAATTGATATTATGTGTGTGTGTGTGTGTGTGTGTGTGTGGGGTAATCTTGAATCTAGGCACCAGCCATTTTACCTGCTGTACGTATGTACGTATGTACGAACAGCAGGCAAAAACAAGTGCAAACGCCTGCTGGTGTCAAATGATCATATCAATGAGAACATTCTCTTACGTTCGGCGCTAATTTGCTGTGTTTGGATTGGATTCAATCTATTGTCATTGCACAGGGAACAGGAAGAGAAGTCAATGTATTCTCTGCATTAAACCCATCCTGAGTCTTTAAGGAGCAGTGTGCTGAAGCGACTGGGGGTTCAGTGCCTTGCTCATGGACACTTCGACTTGCAACTAATGGGGAGAACGGGGATCGAACCGACGACCTTGGGGTTGCAGGACGATCCCCTTACCCTACTTGGCGAATATATATATATATATACACACACACACACACATATACACACATATACATATATATATATATACACATGTTGTTTTCTTCGTCAAATCTAAGAGCCAATCAGCTCTCTGATCAGCCAGGTGTTTGCCATCATGCCTTGGGTTTCATGCAGTCAGTAGAGAGCTAGTGGCTTTAAAAAACTGAGGTCGCCTCTCTCATGCAAATCTAACCACCATGCATTGCATGGCGATCGATGCTGATCAGGACCGGCTCGTCTCCCAACGAGCATACTGACAAGATAAAGAAAGGGGAAGTCACAAATATCACTTAACACATTCAATTTAATTCAGTTTATTTGTATAGCCCAGTTTCACAAATTACAAATTTGTCTCAGAGTGCTTTAAAATCTGTACACATAGACATCCTTGCCCCAAAACCTCACATCGGATCAGGAAAAACTCCTAAATAATCCTATAAATAAAAACATAAACCTAAATCGAGGAAAGAGTGCATCACAACGTACCTTACTCATCGAATGAAACTATCAATCATAAATCAGCTAATATATCCCTATTGAGGCCCAGGTGGTCTAACTCATGCCCGACGACTGGAAATGTAGTAGAGTCTGAGTGCAAGGAAGCAGAAAATGCATCACTTTGGGAAATACAGACATTCTCCTACTCGTATGGCATCCTTTATAATTGATGTCCTCGAGAGAAATACGACGCCGGCTTTGAGTTCAACGGGACCTGTTTTTATGCTTTCCTCATAACTCTGCATTGAAGGAAACCTCGCCATCGACCTGCACAAGTCTTTCTGAGCATATGTATTTTATGAATAATGTTCTGTTTACGTGTTTATCTTGCAGTTGCCAGCAGCAGCCCTGAAGTACATGCTGTGCACAATGCTTCTTTTTTTCTATGCTCGTGTTAGCAGAAGAAAGTGGCACATTGTAGAAGATGGATTGCATCACATTTCCCATGTTGCCTTCTATAAACCTTTTTTCCTTACCATAAAGGAGTGTGTAATGTCAACAAATGTTGGGCAGCGTTTCTATACAATCTACATTTACAGACATCAATGCGTATGTCATCTGCGTGGTTGTGACATTATTTGGCAGGAAGTGGTATTCCAAAATGTTTGAGAACTGTCACATTATATCCGTTAGCCATGCAGTTTTTCACCTTTTCACCTACAAAAAGTGATGTGTGAATATTCGTTGGATATTAACGTTTGTATGTTATCAACCTAATCAAGATCGAGGAACAGAAAGCCTTCCAGACACGGGAGGTGAACTGGGGCCACGGTCGCTGACAATGTCGGATGGGAGCCCATGAAGGCGATAAACATGTTCCACAATCAACTCGGCTGTCTCCATGGAAGAAGGCAGCTTAGGAAGTGCCACAAGGTGCACAGCCTTGAAAAAACGGTCCACCACTGTAAGGATAACGGTGTTACCCATGGAGGTGGGAAGACCGGTGACAAAATCCAAAGAGATATGCGACCAAGGACGACCAGGAACAGGAAGTGGCACAGGAGGCCAGCAGGGGACCGGTGGGACGCTTTGCTCCGTGCGCATACCGTGCAGGCCGTTACAAACCTCCGGATATCCACCACCATCGTGGGCCACCAGAATCTCCGACGCACAAAAGACAGGGTGCGATTGACCCCCGGATGACAAGCCACCCGACTGGCATGGCACCATTGTAGGACCTGGGATCGGGCCGCATCAGGAACAAACAGTCGGTTGGGGGGTCCGGTTCCAGGATCGGGTTGAGTATGCTGAGCCCTCATGACCACTGTCTCGAGATTCGTGGTGACCACCCCAATCACCTTGGAAGCGGGGAGGAAGGTGTCCGGAATCATGGGGCGCGCCTCCGCTGAGTGAATCCGAGACAGTGCGTCCGCCTTAGCGTTTTTTGAACCCGGTCGGTAGGTCAGTGTGAAGTCAAAACGGCCGAGGAATAGGGCCCAGCGGGCCTGACGGGAGTTCAACCGCCTTGCCGACCTGATGTAGGTAAGGTTCTTGTGGTCAGACAGGACAGTAGTGGGGTTCTCTGCACCCTCCAACCAATGCCGCCATTCCTCGAAGGCCTCCACAACCGCCAGGAGCTCCCTGTTGCCAATGTCATAGTTCTCCTCCGCAGGAGTGAACCGGCGAGAGAAAAAGGCACAGGGGTGAAGCTTCTAGTCTGGCTCAGACTGCTGCGACAGGACTGCACCGATGCCGGTGTTAGAGGCATCGACCTCCACCACAAAAGGCCCTGAGGGGTCAGGATGGAGCAGGATCGGTGCAGAGGTGAATATCCGCCTGAGGGTATCGAAAGCAGTGCTGGCTGCAGGTGTCCATGCAAACTGACGCAGAGATGAAGTAAGGGCGGAGAGGGGCGCTGCAACCTTGCTGTAATCCCGAATAAAGCAGCGATAAAAGTTTGCAAAGTCCAGAAAGCTCTGCAACTGCTTCCGGGTGGTAGGTTGAGGCCATCCCACAACAGTCTGGATCTTCCGTGAGTCTGGCCGAGTTTGTCCCTTTTCGACGATAAATCCCAGGAACTCCACGGAGGGAGCGTGGAAGGAACACTTCTCTGCCTTGATGAAGAGGCGGTTCTCCAAGAGACGCTGGATGACTCGACGTACGTGCTGGACGTGTTCTTCCTCACTCCTGGAGAACACCAGGATGTCGTCAAGATAAAGGACTACAAAGATGTCCAGCATATCTCTCAAGACGTCATTCATCAACGCCTGAAAAACTCCAGGGGCGTTTGTAAGGCCGAAAGGCATGACGAGATACTCATAATGCCCCCGCGGGGTCTTGAACGCAATCTTGAACTCATTCCCCTCACGTATCCGAACGAGATGGTAGGCGTTCCGGAGATCCAACTTCGTGAAGATGGTAGCGCCTTGCAGAGGCTCAAAGTTGGAACTGATGAGGGGAAGAGGGTACTTGTTCTTTACCGTGATCTTATTAAGTTCCCTGTAGTCAATACACGGTCTGAGGTCTCCACCCTTCTTCTTGAAAAGAAAAAAACCCGCTGCCATCGGGGACCGAGAAGGACGGATGAGGCTCTCTGCCAGGCACTCAGAAATGTACTTGTCCATGGCTGCCTTCTCCGGGAGGGACAAATTGTACAACCGACTGGTGGGATAGGCTGCATCTGGGAGGAGATCAACGGCATAGTCGTACGGATAGTGGGGGGGCAAAGAACGGGCTCGGTCCTTAATAAATGCTTCTCCCAGGTCATGGTAGATAGGTGGAACAGTAGACAGGTCTGGAGGAGAGGGAGTGTCCGAAAGCAGCTGTGAGGTGGAATAGGTAGCAGCACGGAGACATCGGGCATAGCAGGTGGTGCTCCAACTGAGTATGTGCCCCGTGCCATAATCAACATGGGGGACATGTAACTCCAACCAGGGTCGGCCTGGGATAAGAGGAATACCAGGGGATAGTAACACATGGAAACAAATGTTCTTAACGTGGTTACCAGACAAAGTCATCTCGAGGGGCTGGTCTGATGAGTAATAAGGCCAATCTTATGTCCATCAAGAGCAAAAGCGGGAATGGGTTCGGCCAGAGCGACGAACGGAATCTTAGCCTGAGTGGCCAATCGGCGGTCAATGAAACTACCGTCGGCGCCCGAGTCAATGAGGGTGACGACTGACAGTGCCTCTCCCTGCCAGGAAAGATGTACCTCGAATCTAGCTGGGCCCGTGGTTGTAGGGGAACGAGTGATTCGGCTCACCTGGAATCCCCTGGCCTCCAGTGAGCCTAATCTTTTGGCCGTTTGGGACATGTATCCGTCCGGTGACCGCTTTGGCCACAATACATGCAGAGTCCCTGGGTCCTTCGGTGTTCCTTCTCTGCAGCAGACAGACGCATCCGGCCCACCTCCATTGGCTCTGAGTGTGCAACAGAAGCCAAGGAGAACCACTCAGAAGAGCCAGATGGGGTGGCGATCGGCCGGGGAGAGAATTGATGGGAAGAGGCTTTGGCCCTCTTGCGCTCACGGAGTCGTTCGGCGATCTCGATGGCAAGACTGATGAGCTGATTGAGGTTGGCGGGCTTCTCTCTAACCAGCTCATCCTTCAGCGACTCTGTGAGGCCCTCCATGAATACGCAGCGCAGAGTGGAATCCTCCCATCGGGTGCTGGCCGCGAGTGTGCGGAATTCAACTGTGCGGGAGCCCTGCTTGATGCGGAGTAGCCGTGGCCCTGCCTCCTGACCAGCGACGGGATAATCAAACGCTCTCCGGAACTCCTCCTCGAAGGTGGCATAATCACGTCTAGCCCATGGGTCGGAGCTCAGAAAAGACTGAACCCAACAAAGAGCCTCCCCGGTGGTGTGGGTGGCAATGTAGGCTACCCTGGCTGCATCAGCGGAGAACATGCTGGGCTGCAGGTCAAACACAAAATTGCATTGCAACATGAACCCCCGGTAGTCCGTAAAAGACTCATCATAAGGTCCCGGGCTAGCCAGCTTGGGTTCCTGGTCCTGCTGGATGTTAAGTCCTGGAGGGGGAAGCGGGCCCGAGGCTATAGCGGCTGGGGCTGGTGGGGGCGCTCCACCCAGAGCATCCAGTTGAGTGGAAATGGTCTGCATCTGGGTTAGTAGTGCCTGTTGTTCAGTGGCCAGTCCATGCAGTTGTTGAGACTGGTTCTGCTGATCCCCAGCAATCCTCTGCATCATTCCAGAGGCCTCGCGAAGTAGCCGGGCATGGTCAGCAAGAACCTTGTCTTGGCGTCGGATAGAAGCCTGGATCTGTTCGGGTTCGGGTGTGGGTGAAGAAGCCTGGTCCCCTGAGTTTGCGGAGTCCATATTGGCCAGATCATCTGTTAGGACTGTGTTGTGTTTTGGACTCAAATGCAATGCTCAGGAGACGGGGGAATCGCCAATGCCTGGTTAGGCGTTTTAATTGTCAAAAAGTAAAAGGGAACGTGAGGTACATTCACATATATTGTCCATAAATATACCCATGGAAAATAGTCCAGAGTGGTAGTCCAAGCGTTGACAGATTGGTGGCTAAACAAAGAATAATCCAGTCCGGGGACAGCGCGGCAGATCTGGAGAGAGGTCAAACAAAACGATCAAGTGATCAAAAAATGAGTCCCGAGAAAAAAAGGCTGAAACAAGTTCTGTAAGGTACGAACAGCAAACGAGGTAGCGATCTGTACTTGCCAGGATATCATATGGGATGATCTGGCGAGGAGTGGTGGGAAAGCAGGGTCTCTTGAGGAATCCAGAGTTGATTGGGAAGTGGATGCAGGTGTGCAGCAGCCACACCCAGCTAGCTCGTTACCGGGATGGAAAACACACGGAGTGGCTAGGTGACAGGGCGGCGATGGCGCAGTTGGTAGCGCGCAGGGACCACAACAGCAGAATGCGGAGGTGACGGGTTTGAAACCGTAACAATCAGTGCAGGAAGACCCGACATGATCTACAGTGGGTACGGAAAGTATTCAGAACGCTTTACATAGTTCACTCTGTTTCATTGCAGCTATTTGCTAAAATCAAAAAGTCCATTTTATCTCTGACAAAATTCATTTTATCATTCTGACAGAAAAATATAGATTTTTTTTCAAATTTGTTAAAAAAGAAAAACTGATATATACTGTATATATATATATATATATATATATATATATATATATATATATATATATATATATATATACAGTATATATGGATAAGTATTCAGAAACTTTGCTCAGTATTGACTCGAAGCACCCTTTTGAACAGCCAGGAGTCTTCTTGAGAATGATTCAACAAGTTTTTTACACCTGGATTTGGGGATCCTCCGCCATTCTTCCTTGCAGATCCTCTCCAGTTTTGTCAGGTTGGAAGGTGAATGTTGGTGGACCGCCATTTTCAGGTCTCTGCAAAGATCCTCAATTGGGTTGAGGTCAGGACTTTGGCTAGGCCAGTCAAGAACGGTCAGAGTTGTTCCGAAGCATTGTATTGTTGTAAGGTGAACCTTCGGCCCAATCTGAGGTCCAGAGCACTCTGGAAGAGGTTTTCTTCCAAGATATCTCTGTTCTTGGCCGCATTCATCTTTCCTTCAATTGCAACCAGTCGTCCTGTCTCTACAGCTGAAAAACACCAGGGCTCTTCTCCCACGATTGCTCAGTTGGGCTGGACGGCCAGGTCTAGGAAGATTTCTGGTCATCCCAAACTTCTTCCATTGAAGGGTTATGGAGGCCACTGTGCTCTTAGGAACCTTGAGTGCTTCAGACATTCTTTTATCACCTTGGCCAGATCTGTGCCTTGCCACAATTCTGTCTCTGAGCTCCTTGGGCAGTTCCTGACATGCACTGTGAGCTGTAAGGTATTCTATAGACAGGCGTATGGCTTTCCTTATTAAGTCCAATCAGCTTATTTAAACACAGCTGGACTCCAATGAATGAATAGACCCATCTCAAGGAGGATCAGCAAAAATGGACAGCATGGGAGTTAAATATAAGTGTCACAGCAAAGGGTCTGAATACTTATGACCATATGATATTTCAGTTTTTATTTTTTAATAAATTTGCAAACAATTTTACATTTCTGTCAAGATAGGGGTGAGTGAACATTAATGGGAAATAAAATGAACTTTTATAATTTTATCAAATGACTGCAATGAAACAAAGAGTGAACAATTTAAAGGGGTCTGAATAATTTCCGTACTCACTGTGTATCTTATTATAGTCCTGAGCAGTGTTATATCTATACCATAACATCTAAAAAAAAAAGTACGCTCTATGCTGGTGAGACTTTAGATATCTATAAAGATACTGAATATAGTTGGTGGATCCAGATGCTAACACTTTCTTCCAGGAGCGACTTGGCGTTTTACAACAGAAGTTAAAGGGGCCGACATTAGTGACCTATGAAGGCGAGTTTTCTGTCTGAGAGGTTTGGGTAGTCTTTATCCCCAGAGATGTAGAATACAACAGTCCAAATATAAATCAGAAGGTATTCTTGATATCACTTCACTGTGGATTCTAAAAGGTGAGAGCAGGGAGATCTTCATGGGAGATAGCGAGTCTGAAAGATGAGACCTGAAGATTAATTTGTCAAGTTGTTCAAGTGAAAAATATTTTGAATGAGTGTGTTGACATTATGATGGAAGTATATGATGGCTATTCTCATAAGTTGTTGCAGCATTGTACATTGGCTGATACCATTTGTTTTACCACGAAAATTATAACCACATTAAGGTAGCAAGTCCTTTATGAGCATCAAAGAAAAATCTGTGCTGTGATGTGCTATAAAAACGTTTGACATTTGTAGATTCCTGTAAGAATTGCTTTTTTTGCCAATTGGACGGCGAGCATCCCCTACTTGTCCTGCATAGTAAAGTAATACATATTCAGAATTCTCTATGTCTCTTGTTTGTTGTTGTAAAGTTTCAAGGGACTGTAGTGACTTAACTTAAAAAAATGGTCTTACTGTAAAAAATGGCCACTATGGGGATTATTAACACGTCACAATAATTGAATTAGGCTCATTGAGTCAACAAGAGTCTCCGCTGTCCAGTCATTACCAATTCATGCAATTCCAAGACTGCTTCAGGACCTAAGTGTACAGGAATATAACAAAATATCACTTTTAGAATAGGCAAATATTTGTTCTTGCATGAGTTTTGCCACAAACTGTTCGGGTCAAGCCTCAAGGAATCATGTTTGTGAAGAGTAGAAACATTCACATATCTTAAAGGTCAGAGGTCAGATAAGTCAAAGATGGTTATGTGTTTTCCCTCAAAATCCCAACCTTTGAGCATCGTTCAGCCCCCTTGCTAAGGTACCAATGGATTCTGTTGGACGTCTTATTTCACGTGGTACCAGTACTTTCACCTTCAACTCACTAACAGGCGTCCTAAACAATATAATCTTGTCCTGGATCACAGCATTGACGCCCAGCCAGGGTTGGGAAGTGATGATTTATTGGAACCTACAAATGATCCACATAAACAGTGGAGATTACGTTTGTCATCATCTCCCGTGAAGACGTTTTAGTCTCTCCGCATTCCTTTGAGACCTCCACCTTTTTTCTTACCGATTTCGTTCCTCGGAGATTTTAACCCACAACGCAATGAGAGAATGAGTGATGGAGCGAGTGCGTTTAGTCGCATAAAGTAAGGGAAGGACAATAAAAGAATGACAAATTGAGAGGCAGAAAGGCTGGCTGAGATGCAAATATCCCCCAGTGGAATATCGGTCCCTTGCGATCGGGATCCAGGCGTTTGAGCGCGAGCCTGAACAGAAACAGGCGGTACACAACAGAACAGTTAATTCTGTTGGAATGACGAGACTTCCTGTCATGAAAATTATCGCTTTGAAAAATGACTCTTTCACGGGAAAATATTTTAAATGTTATAGTGATTGTGGACAATAAATCACTGAATGGAATATTTATTATTAAATTAATAAATTATCATTTATTACGAAAAATAGAGCCAACATTCACTGCTTAGCTATTAAGCATCTTATAATCTTTTATTTGTTTCTGATTTTGTATTTAATTTCTATATACACATATATGTATGTATATATATATATATACTGTACATACATATATATATATACATATATGTATATATACATATAGATATATACACATATCTATATATATACATATATACACACATATAGATATATACACATATCTATATATACATATATACACACATATCTATACATATCTATATATACATATATATATATATATATATATATATATATATATATATATATATATATATATATATACACATTTATATATACATACATACATATATATATATATATATATATATGTATATATATATATATACTTATATATCAAAGTAGAGAAAATAGATCATTTTGCAAGAGCTTATGGAACAACTGCCTCACAAGGCTTCGCCTTGCCTGGGCGCCTTCAGACCAACCTGGCCATCAGAATTGTGAGAAATGGAGCCAGGCTGAAAGCTGCTATTAGTTTTAATCTGTTTTCTGAAAAGGAAGGAACCATATGTTTTCCCAATATGGGGTCAGTTTATTAAAAAATGCCTGGTTTGGAACACAATGCCATCGTTTTCAGTTGTGATGGAGCCGTTGGTCGTCTTGACCACCTGCTGGGTGGTACTATGCAGCACACATTGAATGAGTGTGGAGTGTGCATTACGGTTGTATGTGATTTGGAACAGCCTGTGTCTTCATATAAGCGCAGTCTTTACTCGTGAATACAGAATTGTATTGGTAAAGGCAAGTCATAATTTGGTTCACAGAAATCTAACTCTAATTCTAAGGAAAACAATATCAGAGTGGTTGCATATTAGTGATTGGTTTGGGGCAAAGTCAAATCCTCTCCCACAGAACATAAAGTCAATGTCAGCAAGATGAACGATTGGAAACCAAAAGGCCTTTCGGTCTGAATATATCTGGCTATACTTTAGTCTGAGCCACGAGACGATCACTTCTGCCCACCCTTTATCAGTCTTTCTAAACGCCACTGGCACACCACTATTTACCTCCATCTAGAAGAGCAATGTTTCTTGTCACGGTGAAATAAAGTTTAGAATGGATTATTTATCCACCCTGCCAAAACTACTTAGAAGAGGTGGGAGAGAAAAGGGTCTGGGGAAGAGGTAAGAAGAGTGCGAGAAAACAGAGAGGGATTGGGATGCAGGCGTTTGTCCCTGGCCGGGCAGAGGAAGGCAAATCGATTGGCTGATGGAGGACTGACAGGTTGACAGCTCCATGCCGCTTACTGAAGGACATCGAGGAAGAGCGGGAGACTTGGAGAAAAAGAGAAGGATGAGAGAGAGAGAGAGAGAGAGAGAGACTGTCAGCAAGCGGTAATGAATGATAATTGTTCATCAAGTGGGCATGCTCAGTATGTGTCATTTCTTCAGCCTTCTACACATCAATGTCATGCCTATCAGCATACACACGCATACACACACACACACACACACACACACACACACACACACACACACACACATTCACACACATATTCACACAAACACACACACACTGTTGCCACAGGGATTGAATCTACTAATTGAAAAATGCATTCAAATACCTGCAATGGGCTGCAGAAAAATACAAACTCCCCAACGTCATGTTATTAATTAAAAATAATACTAATTTTAGAGGGAATTTTCGAAAAATGCTGATGGCTGATTTGTTTCTTATCAATTATTTAGTGAGCATATACCGCCCCCAGTTATTATTTTCACAAAATATCCTCACCCCAAAGACCGTATTAGCAGTTTCTGGTACCTTTGTTCTAATCACACGATCTTCATGTCTTGACTTCTCTTCCAATATTACTCAGTTTATTCTTTACCATGCCAACTGCATTCTTTTTTTCTTGCTTGCATGTTTTCTTTTACGCGTGAGAATAAAGAAACGTATTGAAGGCTTCTGTCAAGGCTTTATATGATATGATATGATATATACCTTTATACTGTTGGACGAAAAAAGGTATATATCATATCATATCAAATAAAGCCTTGACTGCAACTGTATTGTAATTGTATTTTTTCCCCTACATACAATTGCAATAGCATGAGCTAATGCTCAACCTCCTCTAATTTGCACTGCACTTACTAATGCCACGCTACTCGTTCCATTAGCACAGTTGTGACTGAAATTAAATTACTAATGCAAAGTGTTTGGTGTATAATTAATGGGAGATAGGGATGGCCACTCTCTCCATATTACTATTTTCAATTCCACAGAGAGAATGCTTCATCATTAGGAGAGGAATAAGCAAAGAACAAGAGGATTGGAAGCTAGGATTGTGTTGTTCTCATAGTAGTATGTATAAAAGGCTGAGGTAGTGTAAACGTGTGTGTGGTAAAGCATAAGGAGAGGATTGATTCCTGTTGGTCAGAGGAGGCACGTGGCCAGTGTTGCCAGATGGGCAAGTTTCTTTACAATTGGTGTTTTGAACTTCTAACTTATTTGAAGTTGTGATGGGGGGGAACACATGTTGGGCTGATAGATGAAACTAGGTCTCCCTTTGTCGCTACGAAGGGATCGGGCCCCGTCTACACCCGGGATGTGGTCAAACTTTACACCCCGGCACGTTCTCTCCACTCGGCAACAGCCAACGATTTGTGATTCTGTTTGCTGTTCTGGCTCCTCAGTGGTGGAACGAGCTCCCCTCTGACATCAGGACAGCAGAAAGCCTCTACATCTTCCGCCGGAAACTAAAAACATATCTTTTCCGACTATATCTGGATTAAACACAGATTAGCACTTCAGTGGCACTTAAAAGGTTCTTGCTTATGGGACTTTTGTAGTTTGACTATCTTGAAAAAATGTTATTTTCTGTATTCTTGTTGTTTTTAGTTTGTACTCTTGGTTGAATGCAGTTATTGTAAGTCGCTTTGGATAAAAGCGTCTGCTAAATGACATGTAATGTCAACAGTTGGAGGGATTTGAAATTATTGAGAAAGCGTTATTTTTATTTGACTTTGGTGGGTTTTGAGTTGGGCTAAGGACTTTTGGGGGGAAAAAACACATTGCGGATTATAATACAGTATTATTTCCTATATTATGGAATAATACCGTATTTTGGAACATTGGCTATGCAAATTGTGCTCTTGGACCAGTGTGTATACCAAACACTGGCTACTCGAGAGAGCCTTACACATTATTACATTACCTCAAGGCACTGCAGGTTCTCAGACACACTTGGAAAGTGTGTCGTTTAACTTTGACTAAATAAAAGTCCTAATTTATTCAACATACATATGGATGACTGCTGTAATGCTTGTGTTAATGATTAATGCTAAATCCTATTCATGCGCGTGCGTCATTCTGACTCAACACAACCTTTTTGCTGTATTATATAATGTTGCACTTTAGTGCCTGCCTCAAAGCCGAAATGACTAAATACTTTGTAAATTGTGTGTCCTCTTAATTTAAGAGGTTGTTTTTTAGTAAGACACTGAATTGCCGCTGGATATGTTCAATACAAATAAACCTGCCCTGTTTTGTCGAATATAGAATAGCTGCATATGAATGTAACTGGAAGGAGAAGAATAGAATAGAATAGAAATATACTTTATTAATCCCCAAGGGGAAATTTGTTGACAATAGTAGCAGTACCGATAAAACTAAACACAATAAAATATAAGTATAAGAAAGAAAGAAAGTGACTGTGCATAAAGTAAAGTGTGCAAAGTGAAATATAAAATACAAAATGAAATAAAATAATATATATATGTATATATACACAACATATATGTAATACAGCACTGTAAAATAAAATAAATATATCTAGATAGTGTGCAACATGCAAAGTGTGTGTATGTGTGCAGTGCAGATCAACACAGTGTAAGTATGAATATGAATATGTACAGTGAGTTATTGCAAGTTTCTGGCAGGAGGTGCTTTGTTGTAAAGCCTCATGGCCGTGGGCAGGAATGTTCTCCTGTATCGTTCCTTGTGGCAGCGGAGCAAGACGAAGCGGTTGGAGGACGTACTCCTCTGTCCCTGGAGGAGGTGGTGGAGAGGGTGGTCCGGGTTGTCCAATATGGACAAAAGTTTTGTCAACGTCCTCCTCTCCACCACCTGCTCCAGGTGCTCAAGCTTGCAGCCGGTAATGGAGCCAGCCCTCCTAATCACTTTATGAAGACGGCTGGCGTCACCGGCCCTGATGCTGCTCCCCCAGCAGACGATGGCGAAGTGCAGCACACTGGCTACAACCGACTGGTAGAAGATCTCCAACATGGTTGGTATAGTTGGTTTCAGTTGTATCTACAGTACAAAGCACTATAAGAAATAACAATGTAATAACAATGTAGTAACACTGTAATAACATAAGATGACTTTACAGACTGCGCTGCTCTGATTGCTAACAGCAGGTCCTGAAAGTGGTCCAGTGGACCAACATCCGGCTCCTTTCTAACCCAAAATCTATTTTACTGCTTAATGTTTCTTTGCATGTTAAATAAGAAGTTAACCCCAACCCAGCTAGGTTGGCAGTGGGAAGAATATTCTTTTTTACTACAACGACCCAAATTATTGCCACATTTTAAAGAGATGTTTTCTCTAATCCATATATCATGTCATATTGGACTTTGTTTGTAAATTCTTGGAAGAAGGTTTGGGTGCTCAGTTGTACTCATAAGTGAGCACCCAGACCACCTAACTTTAGTGTTCTATATGATTATTCACAAAATATAAATATATATATATATAATATTCCGAACTCTTTTCTTCTTACACCAAGAACTTCTGGCAAAAACCTTGCATATTTGTCATTAATTATCATTGGAAAATGTTGTGTTTAGTTTAGGGCTGTCAGCGTTAACGCGTTAATCTATGCGATTAATTTGACCGCGTTAACGCACTAAAATATTTTAACGTAACGCAACTTTGTTTACTTCCAGTGTTTGTTGATGTTTTTGCACTTTTCTGAGTGTCAAGCCGCGGCAGTGTGTCCGACACGGTTTCCGTTTTTAAAACTATGAGTTGTCCGCGAAAATACCGAGCATAAATCAGGGTGACGCGGCACGGAAAGAACTCGTCACATGAAACCTTCACCGTGATTGGTCAAACTGTTTGTCTGTCAACATTTTGTGAAAAAACAACCAATGAACACTCAGTAAATCACAAGGCCCGCCCACCTCCCAGCTGAAGCTCATTAGCAGCCTGTCAGAGAAGACAGAACATGAGGAGGACAATGAGCCTCATGATATAGAGATGAGATTGTTCTGGAAGGTTTGATGTAGAACACGTGGGGTTGTGTGTCATATGCAAAAGACTTTAAAAGGTGAATTATATTATATTTTTGTAAAATGTATAAAATGCCCCCAGCCTCCAGAGTGAAACATTTGAATGTGAGTCAGTTTCCAAAGCCACTGGTTCTGCTGCTGTTCAGTGTTAAAGATGACAGGACCAATGGGGTCTCTAATGCACCTTGTTTACTAATCTGATGTTTCACTGAAGAAACAATTCATCATCCACGATATTAAATCCCTGGCTGGCCCTTTATAGGTAGGAGCCTCTCTGAGACACAGCTCTGTGTGAAGGTGTCTTTAACAACAAATACTATCAAACAAGAGTCTAAAACACACGCTGTCTGAAGGGATTACTGCTTCATTTAGAAGATTTAGTCGTTAGAAGAAAAAAAAAACGATATTTGAGATTAATCGCGATTAATGAATTTCAAAATGTGCAATTAATTAGTTAATTTTTTTTAATCGATTGACAGCCCTAGTTTAGTTTCTTTGAAAACCGATGAAAAGAAACCAAAGTTTTCTTTTTAAAGATACATTTGATAGATGTTGGAAAACATGAATTTAATCATGAATACATTTAAATTCAAATAAATGTAGCAATTAAAAAAATATGTTTTGTGGTTTTCTGAAGGATGTTGCGCACCTTCCAAAACAGCGTATAAAAGGGCTATAAGACACTAATATGGTTTCATAATATTGTGGTCTAGTGTGCTATAACCTTGGGTCTTTTGTTATTATTATTATACTGGTAAACACTGAATATGAGTTTTAGGCATGAAAAAGAAAGAAAGTAGGGATAAGTAGCAAACTAGTGTAAAATAATATAATATGTAATTACACAGTAAAAGAGAGAGACGAAGAAGCAAAATCAAAGAAAGGGGGAAGGATATAGAAAGTGAAAGCAATTAGGTTTAACTGAAACAGACATAATGGAACAGGAAGAAGAGATCAAACACGATTTGGAGGTTGTAGAAGTAAAAGAGTTGCAGAAGGAACTGAATTAAGACTTACAAGGAAGAATGAAACCAAAAAGTGTGAATGGCAACATTAGGAGCTACACCACTGTAAGACACAAGGGAGCAAGCAGAACATGGGAATGCTCGGGGGATTGACACTCCAACACAATGTCCTGAAGACTTGGAGTACGGAGGAGGCATATGCTCTAGCTGTCTTGAAAATAATAATTAAGTATAATTCAAATCTCTCCATAATCTGCTCCAGGCTCTTGCATATGGAGCTGAGAGGACCAGCAGGGGGACTTCTGTGCGGGCTCATTTTGAAGCTCAGAACCAAAAAGGTCTAGAAACCTCTGAGCTGTCTCTGAGGAGTTTTAAGGATGATCGTGCAAGGTTGGGGAATGGAAGGTCTTAATCAAAGCCTGTCTACAAGATGGAAGGCACACACACACACAGTCATACAAATAGTTTCAAACGGTATAAATCGGAATGCACATGTGTTAAACATTAAACATGTCTTCATCCACAACCGTTGAGGTAATACTTTTGAACCAAATCTCTTAAAGTTAAATGGAGCATTAATTAATCAAGTATCCCATCAACCTGATTGGTAACCATATCGTAATGCCACACATGAAGTTGAATTTACTCATGTGTACTTGTGTAACTTTTGTTCGATGTTAATCACCAAAGACAACTTTTCAACGATACTATCTAATTTGATGTATAGCCCATTCTCATAAATTACAAGTTACCCTCAGAGTGCTTTACAATCTGTACACATAGACATCCCTGTCCCAGAACCTCACATCGGATCAAGAATTTCAAGAAACCTTCAGGAGAGCAACAGAGGAGGATCCCTCTCCAGGATAGGCAGAACAATAGTTGTCATGTGACCAGATGAACAATAGATGTCATGTGACCAGAAGGAATCATTACAGAGTAACAACACATTCAATGAGTATGACAGAGTGTATGAATAGTTGGTAGTAGGCATGGACCACGATCCAGACCTCCATGATCCATCAGGAGGTAGAAATAAATCCTTTGAAAGTAAGAAAGGATAAAATAAAAGAAGCATGTGCTAAAAGGAAAAATGCAATAAAGGTAAATGTTTAAGCAAGTAAATATGTTTAAAAAAAGAAGGGAAAACACAACGACAATCCAAACAAGCATGCAACACTTCAATGCTGTTCGTCAGTTAATCATGTCAACCATAAAGTCTTTATTTCTATCAAAAACAAGCACATATATATATATATATATATATATATATATATATATATATATATATATATATGTTAATGTTACATATCAATTTAAACAACAGAGCCTGGGCTACAAGAATCTAAATAATTCCGAAACCAGCGGCTCTTAGCTGGGTGCTATCAGAAAATGCCTGATAACAAACAGCATGACCATTCCACACATATTGTCCCTCTACACAAAAGCATCAGTGAGAAATGAGCCAAAGAACACAACAACATGAATCGCTTTATCCTTTAAGAATCAGCAAATTCTTCTTACCAGTGTTAATTAGGTCCATAAAAACACATTTTTCCTGGTTAATCCACACTGATATATGTTCTTCCTGTACCCTGTGTCTCATTTAACTCCTCTGGTTATGCAGAGTATAATATGTGACCAGGTCTAGGGAAGGTACTTTCAGCCTATAGGATTTTATATTTCACAAATGATGACACCTTTCAGGATTCTATTGGCTCCCAGTGTTGTCAATCTAGTCTTGGTTGGTACCCCTCAATGTTCCTGGCTCTGACATTTCTAAAAAAAATAAAAATTCTGAATTTCTTTTTTCAAGAGTTGAAAACTGCTGTTTTGGATATATTGAACACCACAAGTAACATACAAGTAAAATATATGGTTTGGTATATGAGAAAATTAAAATCCCAAATGTGCCAACATGTCCATTTTGAAGACCTCCCCTAAATTCTATGTACTAAAACCTCTCTAACTTTGTTCTACTTCAATGTTTACAAGTCAAAATTTGCAGAGAGAATGTTCACATATTTTAATATGATTTGTGAGAGTTTTAAACCTTTCAGCTACCTCATTCACAAAAATATTATCATCCTTGAAGTGCTTTTTTCAATTAGAATGTTTTTTGTGTGCGATTTTCATTTACTCTTACCCAGTAACATATAGACTGATAAGTCGATCTGAACAAAAGATATAGTTTTTAAAGGTAAAAATTAAAAAAATAGTAAAACAGCACTATTGGTTGCAGAGATACAGCCTTTTTAGTTTGGGTATGCGATTCTCAGAGCAGAGGGCTACAAATAGCTTGGTGCTTAAAAGGAATAGTGCTTGTCCTTTTATGATAATGGGCCTCTAGAGCCCACAAACTCCGAAACCCGGTGAGGTTAGGCAGGGCTAATCACCTGCCAATTTCCTTATTCTGAAAAATATTTTGTCCATTTTGTCCATCTTGCTATATAGTTGTCCTTTCTTCACAGAAGGAAGGTCATTCTTTCCTTTCGTGGAATTATTTAATGGTTTCAGTTCAGTTTTCTATCAAGGGTGGGTCGGTTTGTAACCATTTACGAGTGATTGCATTTTTTTGCTGCTACTGTTAATATTTTCAGGAGGTACCTGTCATTTCCAGTTATTCCTTCTTGTAGATCGCCCAAATAAAGTAATTTGCATATAAATAGAATCTGCTGCCCCAGAATATGTTGCATAATTGTCCAAGTGCTCTCCCAGAATGTTTGTATTTTGGGGAAGAGACTAAGTTTCATCTATTTAAATTTTCTGCCCTTTTCCAAAGTCTTGGCTCTCGCCGAAAGAGATAACCTCACCAATCTGTTATGACTTTTTAAAATCATATATATTATATGAATCAGGAACACCCTTTGAGGCATAACAAGAGAACTGACACACATACCATTGGTAGCTGAGACACTTTTTCGGAGGCTTAATGAGACAGATGTCAAGACGGGGCTTTTCTGAACAGGGCGAGTAAAGGTAATTTAAGAGAGACAGTATGAAAAAAAAGCCTGTTTTAATAATAAAAAATGAAAATACAATTATGGACATGAAAATGAACACGATATCTGGCAAATTAACTCTTCATTTAGCTGACAACAGATATACTTTGATCAATCTGTCAGCAGACAATTACTTGGCACATGCAGGAGGGAAAGATGTGTCTGACACAGCAGACCATCAGAGAGACAATGAGTAATTGGACTATCAGTGGGGGAGGGGACTCTGCTGTTATACATTTTCTCAGAAATCACAAAAGATTAGATATGTCTCACAGGACCAAAACATAATGGCAGATCTGTTCAAATTATTTCTATGAAGTTACTAAACTACGTAACTGCAACTCTGTTAAAAGAATCACCATGGCGTTTGGTGCATAACGACACAACGTTTAGGGAGTCTTGTCAAGGACTTTGTTCAACATCTTTTGGATTATGTACAATAAATCCATGTTGTGTTTTCAAATGTCAACTGAACTGAAATCTACACCTATGTTAAATTATTAACACCATGTATTAGCACAAGGTGCAGACCACTGTGCACCTTCTGGGGTCTGCGTTCATTTTCTCGATTTTATACAATTTCTTAATTTCACTTTTTCAAGGCACTTGCATATGACATATCCCCATGTGTTTTACATCAAACATAGCAATAGTAATAGTTTTAATAGTAAATATACTTACCCACCTACAAATGGAGCTCTTCCGGCTGCATATTCCTCCTCGTCGAAGGAGTCAAAGCCTTCAGGCTCTGAAACTTCGCCGTCGTCCTCGTCATGTTCTCTAGCTTCTCTGACTGAAAGCATGGTAACAAACCCTAGGTGTCTTCAGTGTTCATTGGTTTTTTTTTTCACAAAATGTCGACAGACAAACAAATAATAAAAAAAATCACGGTAAAAAACAATTGTGTAGGTCGCCTGTTCAAGCAACTCATGCCAAATGTGGTTGAGTCCGTGACCGGCTGGTCTGAGCTGAAGGTGTTTCTGGTCTATGACCATGACCTTTAACGTGTTTTTGCGGAACCCAACCCAATAGAACCAATAAGAAAGATGAGTGAGGTTGGTGTTGGCGGATCTGAGGAAATAACTCAGTCAAGTCGTAAGGTGATGAAACAGCAATTAATGTGTACCAGCTAAAAAAGGAAAGACAAGGTCGGGCAATGTTTAGGAGATACAAAAATGATGAAAGATGACACCAACATACAATGTCCCTGAACAATATTACAAAGTCTAATTAGATACAATTTAAAATTAAAACATTCAGGCATTCTATATACAAAAAAATATTCATCAGCAACAACATTTTCCTTGGAGACCTAATACAAAAGACAACCCAGTTAACAGCATGCTGAAGGTTACCAGCAGGGAATGGGCTGGCATCAGGCTTTCTGGTCCAACACTTCTGGTCAGCAATAAGCCGTGTGGCCAAAATCCTGCTGCATACAAAAGTTAAAATAGCTTCATCAACCTCACTTTGCATGCAATACATTTATTCATATCGTCACTGTCACAAGGTCCTGTGCCAAATTAAATACACAATCAAATGTAATACAATGATTGCTGGTTGCCCAAGAACCACAGACGAGAGCCATAGAGACACAGACATGTCAACTAAGGTTTGAAGCGCAGAGATTAATGTCTCCTCTGTTGCTCTCCTGAAGGTTTCTTCCTTCTTTTTTTTTCTCCTGAAGGGTTATTTGGGAGTTTTTCCTGATCCGATGTGAGGTTTTGGGACATGGATGTTTATGTGTACAGATTGTAAAGCAGTCCAAGATAAATTTGTAATTTGTGAAATTGGGCTATATAAATAAACTGAATTGATTTGAAAAAATTTAATGTAGCTAAAGGTTATTGCAAGCAAGTGATTTAGATCCATGTCTTTCATAAAGCACCACAGTATGATCATATTTCAAATGAGATTGAAGAATACATTAAAGAACAGTTTGGTGGCCTTGTGTTGATATCAGCACTCCGATTCAGTTCCTGTAGTAGTACAGGTTCCATCCTAATGTTTCTTTACTTTTTGACCTTGAGACACAAAAAGGCCGGCAGCAACGGATTGAATATCAATCCATTCATCCGGTGAATGGAGAACATGAGAGCATAAGAAGATTTCTCGGTCGATTATGTCTTTGAATGAATTGTCTACTTCCACGTACCATAGACTGTGTAAAGTACGGACAAAGTCTTGTTGAAGTCACCTATACATATAGGGTCATTGTTAAACCTCAGAGTGGGTGGATTCGGCCTTCGCCATCTAGGCGACAAAAAAATGGGCAAAGAGTTGGATTGTCGACGGGGATTTGCGTGTCGACGTGTCTCAACCATTTTAGGGCATGTAATAAGTCGAACATGCTAACAAATCACTAGATTTGCATATCTATTGGAGAGGGAAAACAGCAATGTGTAAAATCTATGCAGTTGCTTTGGGTCATGGTCTTGTTTGGCACACGGGCATGCTATACTTATTAAAAATGTTGTAAGATAATGTAAAAAAGCTAATTTGAACACAACATGCAATGAATTTATACCACACATTCATATTTGGGGACAGTTTACAAAAGATCCGTAAATTGTAGCTTTTGTGGATTCACCCTTCACTTCATGGAATGGAAGAGCTAATCTCTGAAAACCAAGTCTAAGTGAGTGGGGTCAGTGTTCTGCTATCTAATGGCGAACCACCAGCACAACTAAAGTGCTTTACAGTGAGTTATCACATGTCATGTGGGAATTATTTCTTAGAATGGACTACCAAATGTGCTTTAAAATTAGATTGCTCACTCTGTTAATTCCATCAGGTGGTTATGGAAACACTTAAAACTCAAGTATCTCATTCAATCAAATGGAGGAAATCTAAGAAGAGTCGATGGAATGAGCTGCCCTATTTTCAAGCACATTTTATTTTACTGTCGGTCCTCTGTTCTGAGAAATAATTTCCACCCAACTCAAAGACCTAACTTTTACTGAAGGTACATTTCCTTCTTGTCTGTTCTGATCCAAGCTTCCATTCTTTTCCTCGCAGTCAAAGAGTGAGGAACAGGATAAGAACTGTGACGGAGCTTAGACGAAGAAAACTCACTGATGTGTGAAAGCATATTCCACAATCAGGGCTTTGTGATTCATAAAGGGAGGAGACAGCAGAGGGGAGAAGAAAAGAACAGCGGCTGTCAGTGATATCCAAGAAGAAAAGGAAGCATCTGAGAGCTCCTCCAAGGTCAGAAATATAACCCCTGAGCTAGCATGGAAGTCACCACTTGATGTTTCCTAGAGCTCTGTCTACTACCAATAGCCTTCTGACAAGCTGGGGCATGCTGTGTGTGTGTGTACGTTATATATTGGGCAAAATAAAATAAACTGAATTGAATCGAGTGTGTGTAGCTTCATGTCTCTGTATCACAATTAATAATGGAAATGTGCCTCAACAAATTACAAGAAATACTGAAAAGCCAAGTTGGAACTGCTCATATACTTGGTGGGTGATGAGTTGAGTTTTGGATGAGTCATTGCCATTTGATGTTATCTTTCTGTACATTGGTGGCATTTTTTTATTTTACATATTGAAATTGCCTCACTGATTTTAGTGTATATTTTAGGTTGTATATTGTTAGGGAAATAAATAATAAACGGAGGTTGGTCATAGCTTGAAGGGTAGATTCAGAGACCAAGCCGCGCTATTTAGTACATCAGTAATACTTCAGTATGCATGTAAATGAGAGCCCAGCAAACCTGTGCAAAAGTTTCTCAGACTGGGTGCAAGTTATCAGTCCTGGCCATCAGGTTTGTTTCTCAAGTCAAACTATGAATCTATAAATCAAATTCTGACGTGAAACTACAGCCGTTACAATGTGTTAGTTGATATTCCTTTGACGTTCAAGGTTGAAAAATAGGTCCAGACAGTAAGAAAAAGCTGAGAAAAAAGAAAATATTTTCTAAATCTCTTTTAAAAAATGGTCCTAGTGCGACCTTCCTGTGCATGCGTTGCCCTTTGACCCCCCTCAGTGTGCCTGACACAGTTCACTGCTTTTCTGCAAACTCTGAGGTCTCCCATTGTGCTGCTGCTTGTCAAACCGTTCCGCATGATGCCAGCTGGCCAGCTACTCCACCTCTCCCTCATCTTCCTGATCCTGTTTTAATTATTTAGATTTTCTTCCACTTTTCCAGATTTTACTGATTTCATACTGCCTTTTAATTCAATTTTATTCAGTTTATTTTATATAGCCCAACATCACAAATTATTAATTTGCCTCAGAGGGCTTTGTAATCTGTACACATACAACATCCCTGACCTTTGACCTCACATCGGATCAGGAAATTTAGGGAAATAGACAAAAACCTTTAAAGAGAAAAATCAAGTAACCAATTCAATATTTCATTCTATCACATTTGAGGAGCAGTCAGTCTCTTTGTTGTCTTTATTTCACGTGGTGGGGCCCCCTTGGGGTTCACGGACAGTGCTTTTTAAAGTGCTACTCCCCTTGAGAACCCAGATTACTGAGTAGTGCACAAACTGAGCATCGCACAAAGAGACATGGCTCCGTGCACAAATACACAAACGTGCAACTGCAGCAGAAATAGACCTTAATTGTTTGTCTCACTGAAGCCCGCCGATGTGTGATAAGTGTGTGTGTGTGTGTGCGTTTGAAGCCGCTGCCTGAACATGCCGATAATTTCTTCTGTCAAGAAAGATTCTACGGCCACATATTTCACTGTCGCTGAAAGATCTGGGCCAGAAATCGTCAGAGAAGGTCACCACACTGCCTTGTAAGAGGGATCAAGAGGCAGTATATTCATTTAAGTCTTGTGTTTGTTTCAGAGAGAGACCCTGTTTATGTAATATCACTGTAATAACACTGTAATAATGTGAGACGACTGCGCTGCTCTAACTGCCAACAGCAGTCCACATCCGGCTCCCTTTTAACCCAAAATCTTCTGCCTAGGTTGCCAAATTTAGTCCTGTAAACAATAATCTTCAGAGTGTGTTGAGGAATTACCAACGTGTTCTGGAACAGCCAGCAACATGTCACACTTCAGATGTTCTACGGCTTCAAAATTAACTGTGAAAAATGGTGGATGCTCCTAAATGACAGTCAGATGCAGCAGTCCAACCCATGTAAATACGTTATTCCAGAGTGGGTTGACATTGTCGGATTCATGTGGAAAATTTAAATGTATATATATATATATATATATATATATATATATATATATATATATATATGAATATATAATCTTTGAAAATAAAATAAACAAAATAAAATAATAAATTGTCACATTAATGACAATACAATTCAACTGCTCTGGTTTCGCCGGCTTTTATATGATTTTGGTGGAAGTAGTGAAGAAAATATGGCAAAACCTGTGGGACACACCCACAACAATAGAGAGGGACAAGGGGGCGGGGCGTCATCTCTCATTGGACAGCCATGCTGTGTGATTTCAGATCTCCGCTATTGGCCTGTGTTCCTCCTTTTAATTGAAGCTATAATTTTTTTTGTGTCACAGGTCTCCCTCACAAGGCTGATGCCAAACCTGAAACTGCTGCCGCTGGTGATACACGAGTTCCCAGTGCTGAGATAAGTAATCCTTTACAGCAAATTAATTAATGAACAATTCATTATTTATTGTGTGTTTTATGTTTACTTTCTCATTTAATGGTGACATTTAAAAATTGATCTCAAGAAGGTGTAATTGCGACATAAGGTGGAAAATAAACCCTCCTTGAAGCCATTTCAGTAAATATCCATCCCTCTATGCTCTCCGAGGTCCTGACAAATACACGCCCGGCGCCAGGTCGAATATGCCATAGCCTCTGGAAAATGTTAATTCTGAATAACAACAACAACATCAGGCTACTATTTAACGAATACATTTGTTCCAGCACTTATTCCTAATATGCAGGGGATGGCGGTTGAGCTGTTTTCCGGCCTGCGGCTCTTGAGTGACACACCGCCTCTCTAACATTCTTTGTGGACTGCACACACTTTATTACGCTTGTAATGGAAGTGAAAGTGTGTCTGCCTTTGTGAGCACAATGCAGGCTTCTAATGCCGCGTTCACACCAAAAGCGTTGCAAATATTCGCGTGACTATTCGTGGCTTTTTGCATCATATGCCTCTTAGAGGGGGCGTGGCTTATCTCCTTGGCTTTACTCCGCGGAAACAGTTATCATTTCCATCCACCAAAGAAGAAATAACCACTAGTTCTGCTTTATACTTGAGGACATCCCACAAACATCAGAACATCCAACGCCCTCATACATAACATGAATATCATATATATATATATATATATATATATATATATATATATATATATATATATATATATATATATATTCATAACATCACCAGTAGGCTCACACAGCTCAGTGACTGTCACCGACTCCGTCTGACTGTTAGATTCGGGCGAATTTTTAGCACTTTGTATATGATCTACTCGCAAAAGCTATACTTTTAGTGTGAACAGCATTACCAAGAACAGCCACCAGTTGTGGCGAATGTATGAAATGTAAAACTCAGCGACCGCTTCAACGTGCACAGGTTAGGGAACGAGGCAGTCGACGATGTCGACACTGTCCGCGCCGTCCATTTCAAACCATTTGACACGCGCATTAGTCTAAGTGGTATGAAACAGTGTGTACTTTACTTGGATTCCTGCATCACAGGCTGGATGTAAATGAAGTAATGCGAAACTCTGTCGCACAACACACTTCAAGTGGGGTCGGCATCTGAGTGTAGGAAGAGGAGGAAACACCTTTTGACCTTATGACAGTATGTTTTTTGAATGTATGACAGAATTTTGACTAAATCACCAGAAACAAACGTCAAGACTTGCTTGACGAATAAAGGAATATCATATCATAGCATGGTGGTCCTCTGTTGGTAATGTAGGCATGTATTTATGCACATCTATTGTATATTTCAATCAACGTCACTGTGGGTGAAGTAAGTTTCCGATAAAGATGTAAACTATCGTTAGTCACCCCTTCCTCTCGAGTGACACTCGGTGCACAGTTTCAGAGTAAATGTAGCTCTCCATGCCCCCCCTTAAAAATAATCACAGTCCCAGACACTAAACACTGTCTGGCTCCATATTGTGGCAGCTGTATCATAGCAACGAGGAACTGAAACATATATATATATATATATATATATATATATATAGATATAGAGAAAGAGAGAGAGAGAGAGAGAGAGAGAGAGAGAGAGAGAGAGAGAGAGAGAGATAGAGAGAGAGATCCATAATTACAGTTTGTTGTTTCCTTTTTAATCCGTTTTAACTGACAACAACTTTCACGGTTACTAATAAATGACTCCTTCCTTCTCTGGCTGCAGCTGGTGGAAATAAATCAAATAGCTTTCATGTGAAATACTTCCTCCTCCTCCTCCTCCTCCTCCTCCTCCTCCTCGTCTGTGTACATTTACACTGGCACGGAAAAAGCAAATGCTGGCAGGAAACGGCGGTCGCTGCAGTGCAGCAGCTAAAAGGCATTCATAAAAAATTAAAAAAATTAAAATTTCTCTGGACATCCTCAACAAAAAAAGTCTGAAACTGACGTCTGTCTTTCAAAAAAGAAATATAATTCTCCCTTTCAAGCCTCAAAAGTCATCGCCTCTGTGAAGGCGTTCAAAGCTTGTTTACCCAAATAGCTACAGGACATATATACATCAGCATCGTGACAGGGGAAGAAAAACACCTCGGTCGAGGAAATAATAAAAGGTCAAAGAAAAGAGAAAAGAGAGAAGAGAGAAGAGATGGAGACGTGAAACAGTGAGCCTGTCAGTGGGTCCTCCGGGGGATGATGCAGTGGGTTCCCACACACATAACATTGTTTCCGGGTGGTGTTATTAAAAAGAAGGAGCAGAAGGATATCTATACCTAGTTCTATTCGTGGGGGCTGTTAAATTAAGATGTTTCCTTGTACAACCGTTCTTTTTGTCCAGCAAATGTATATTATTATTATTATTATTATTATTATTATTATTATTATTATTATTATTATTTCTAATGCAGTCTTGTCACCAATCGTTTTTAAAGAATACTATTATTTAATCAACCGCTATGACGCTCCCTTACTCATAAGGTATCCATACACGCACACACACAAAGACACACACACACACACATTTATACAATACCAACAGTGGATTACCAAGATTCTGGTAATTTTGAGAACGTTTTTATTATTATTCATGAGTTTGTTTTGTATATTTATAAATTTAAAAACACAGCGCTGCATCCCCGTCTCTCAGTCCAAAGGTTTACTTCGAGTTGTAATCGTGACCAAATTAACAATATGTTATAATCAAACTAAATGATCTTGTTTCAATCCATATGTGTATGTATCAAAAAAAACAAATGTTAACCTTTTGATCTGAATCATCAGTTTATTTGTCTGGTGCTTATGGTTTGACTGTTTTTTGGTGTCAGAGGTCCGGCTTCAGACCACGGCTCGTCTTCTTGGCTGCTCACTGTAACACGCGTGGGACACTGGAGACGTGCGTTGGTTTCCTTCTTTTTTTTTATTTCTGCGCTGTAAAAACGGCCCGCTTCGGTCTCTCAGCGACACCTCTCCGTCGTCCCTACTGTTGTTGAGTAGGAGCACAATTGTCATTAACGCAGGTGAGGCCAATCAGGGCTCCACCTGTCCCCGTTCCCTGAGCGCACTCCCCCACATCCCCCACATCCCCCTCTGCAGCTGCGCTTAACCGAACCCCGCCGCCACACTCACGGCGTGCTTCGACTGGAACGGCGAACATGTTCTTGTTCATTTAAAGGGAGAGTACACCCCAAAATCAACAATATGCATTTGGTTTTCTCTTTCCTGTAGTGTTTTTGTTGTCGTTGCTGCCGTCAATAAGAAGGAAGCTCTAATGCTACGTACACAACTAAGGCCACATTTACACATATTTACACATATTTACAGAAACAAATATTTCTGCCCCCAAAAATAGCGTACACACAAGGTCGTTTTCAAAAAAGTTTCTATTTATATGAACCCGCATAAATACGCCATCCGCATATGTCCGCATAGGACGCTCACATAACGTGAAGCATTTTTAGTCGCATACTGTGACGTTTGACAACCTAAAACTCAGTTTGACCTCGTTCAAAAGTTATTCCTGAATATCACTCTGGCTGCTCATTCCTTGGTGCTTAGAGGGGGAACAGGTGACGGATAGAAACCTGTCACAATCTCATTTTCTGAGTCATCAACCCGGCAGATAAACTTGTGCATTAAACATCGTTTTTGTCTTTTGCGCTTTGTGATTCCCAAGAGGTGTTTGCATTTCTCTATAAGTATTCAGTTGATTTCTAATGGAGTTCTATTGTTCAATGAGTCGGAGTAGAAAATGTGTTTAACGTTTCTCTCTCCTGGAATGTTTAGGGGGTTAACCTAATCCTGTGGGGTTACGGGAAAAGGTCACGAACCGATGACTTAAGGTTATGGTCCTGGACAGGCCAGATTAGTCGATCGCTCAATAGAGGGCGTGCAGAATAAACGGAGCCTTTGAGGATCTCAACTTCCTCTGGAGAAGCAAACGGATGGACTCTGGAATGTGTTTATCTCTGAGTGGTGTATAAAGAGGAGGCGATTCAACCAGGAAGGCAGCGTTCATCCCGGCACTCATTCGGAGGGTTCAGGGTTGTGCTCCACTCAGCTGGGTGTTTCCATGACTTAGTTGTTTGGTTACTTTATTGTCTGATCACTTATTTGTTTAACTCACTTATCCACTTGTTTGTACCTGGCTCACACTCTGATCAGTTGTGAACTTGTTATTATATAATAAAGTGTGATAAGACCACCATGCTTAAAGTACTTTTCATTTCTCACGAGGCATCGGAACATTAATTCCATCACACAATGTAGCGCGGGTATTTCTATGAACCCTTGAGCAAACGAGCTAATTCACTCAGCAGCGAGGACGTAGGAACGCCAACATGTTTTGGACAGCTATAGGAAAAGTCAGGAGATTTGGATTAGAATCACAGACTGCACCTTTTCAAATGGTTCATTAAAAACGGAACCATTTTAATGACGGGTAATCAAAGATTAATGTCACATCTGTCCGTCAAAGTGATGAACTACGAGAACGGCAACGTAGAGCCAGTGAACACTGTTCCCCCCTAAATCATTCTCCGTTTCACAGCTTCAGCGATTGTTTCAGAGAACAATGACAGCTGGGAAACGCTCTGTTGTCAACGACTAAGCGCTCTACAAAACCTGACATTGTGGCCTTCCGCGTCTTTAAAAAACACTTCATTTGTCTACAGGGTGATGTCTTGGATGTGTTTACAAAAAACAAATCCAGAGAAAGACAAAGAAAAAAAGAAAAAATAAGAAGAAACAGCTTTATGTAAAACAAGAAGGTCACACGGATCCCATTGAGATGCAGAGTTCTTCCGTGACTACAAATTCTCGACTGCTACAGAAATGATCTGGTGGAAGCAACAGCAGTTTGTTTTGATTTAAAGGGAAACTTGAGGAAACATCATTATCAGTCACTCCGAGCCTAAGACGAAATAAAGAAAAAGGACTGAGACTGAATGAAATGAATACCTACCATTGAATGTAGTTGAATGAATTCTGATCTTTTGTTGAAGCATCACATTTCTTTTATGAAAAGCATTGTATGGTGTAATATGTATCTGGTTTTGCCTGAATGCATTCAACACTGTATAATAGTGATTCTTTCACAAGAATAATTATTTTCAGGGCATTACCTATGTTAGGTTGTAATAGATTTTTTTTATTCTATAGTCTTGCGCTTTAAATTAATACATGTAGACATATATTACAATAGGAAATATTAGGGATAATATTATTCTTGTGAATGTATTATGAAGCATAGAGGTACTGTTTACTCTATGCAAATGTAAATGACAAGAATTAATGTTGCATGAGAGTGAATGTTAGTTTAGTATTTCAGAATTGTCGAAGCTGGTTGAAGCCCGTGAAGTGACTTTAATGCGGAGAATAACAGACAGGACTTTTATTGTGAAAATACTTGGACTTCTAAGTGACGTCTCGACCCGGGGATCGTGACGTTTGACCCCTCCATTTTTATATCGGACTCTGAGCCAACAGGAAGGTGTTAGAGGCGTGATTGGCTGATTTGCGACTAATACTCTGTACTGGGGAAAGATATTTCTCTTTCATCTTCACCCGGGTCCTTCGAGCTTGTTCCTGCTGAGCCTGCATCACCACAAAACCCACAATCGTGAGCCTTGATTGTTTGCTTACATTTCTTGCCATTAAATATTGTTAAACTTAATCTACGTGCATCATCTGCGAAGTGCCCAGTTTCAGTTACTCTTATACCTTTGTAGAAAAGAAAACAGTTCAAGTAATCAACTGCAAGCCATCCATCTTCATTTTTTTTTGCTCCATAACTTTTAATTCAATTCAGTTTGTATAGCCCAATTTCACAAATTACCAATTTGTCTCAGAGTGCTTTACAATCTGTACACATAGACATCCCTGTCCCAAAACCTCACATCGGACCAGGAAAAACTCCCAAATAACCCTTCAGGGGGAAAAAAGGGAAGAAACCTTCAGGAGAGCAAGAGCTTCATGCTGGTCTGATGAAAACTAGAGGATGAATTGTAATGTGAATATTAGTTGAAGCATGCATATCGTGTGACTAGGAGTGGGATGTATTAGCAGCAACGCTTTCTTTAAATAGATCGCAGTACATGAAGTCGTCTTCGTTGGATTCTCACGATTTCACATGAACATCGATTTTGATGGGCTTCAGAAAGCATTAGTGGCAGATAAGCCGTGAAATGGACATGTCGGCGTACTCTCAGGAGCTGCTGTCAGAAGATACTATTTTTTCAAAGCAATAAAATGGCGGTGTAGATGTTTTTAAAAGCATCAGTTCTATGTTCTTAAAAAGTAGAGCAGAGAACACTGACAGCTTTACTCAATGGAAAAGATGTTTCTACTATGGTTCAGAGTTTGATTGACAGATTGTTCATTCAATCACCTTCCACGGTATTTTTTTACAACTGCCCTTTTCCAAACAGTTTTCAGTGACGGCCTGTTAGATGGTTCTGTGCAACAAACCATCAGGTTGGTCAGTCAGGTTAGGTTGCAAGTGAAGCCAATGTGGAAGTGCCTTAAACTTTCTCTACTGACCACCAGCGAAGAATCCACTGCTTGTATAGAAATATCAGATAAAAAATAACTTCAAGTCTTCTTCAATACAGCGTGATGTTCAAATCCTTTTGATGTGCCTTCAGTTTTTGAAAGTTAAGTTGAAATTCTCCGAACTATTTTCCATTTTACCGTTGGAGCACCTCGACTTTGGAACGACCTACGGGAGGGGATAAGGCTTGCAGAATCAGTAATTTGGTTTAAATCACTTCTTAAAACCCATTGTTATTAAAAAGCTTTAAAGATATGTTGTCCTTTTATACAGTTCTTTGGTTCCCCTAATTTAGTTTGTCTGTTTTATTTTAACTTCATTTTTTTAATTTTATATTTGTATCTTACTATTCTATTTGTTTGCCTTGATTTTCTTTAGAGCACTTTGTAAACTTTGTTTTTAAAAGGTGCTATATTAATAAAGTATTATGTTTTCAACAATCCACAGCAAAATATATACTTGAATATGCTTCATTTTACCACAATTTAAGATGCTTGAATAAATAGCCGAGAAAGTGTTGAGGGTAAGAATTAATCTATTTAAATTCAAAAACGGTAATAATCAACCAGATGTGCTGCATGGTATCAGTCACTTCTGTTTTTGCCAGACAATAGAAAAAAAACATCAAAAGAAAACAATATTAGCTTCATTTATGTGGCCTATCCAGAATGGAAACAATGTCGCCGTGCCTTCTGTCAAAGTTTCCTCATTGAACTTACGTTAAACCATATGTCGTTTGAATAAGGTTTAGTTTCCTTTTCAGTCTACTAGTTTAGCATTCTGTGTAAGTACAAATGAATCATTACTTGTGTGTGTGTGCAGCTCCACATGTGGCGTCTTTGATCAGCCATTAATAGCCTGAAGGTACAAGTGAAACACTTCATCATCGCTCCTATTGTGGCTTTTTTAATGTCCAATATTTTTAAATGGCCTGTAAACAAAATCACAGCAGGACTTTTAATGTTTCCCCCCCTCCACCCTCCCCTCCCTCCTGGCGATAGCATTGTAAATTTCTTCTCTGCAATCAATTTCAAGGTGGGAGCTCACCGTGAGAAACAAAACAAAAAAGGTCAATTTCCTTAAGACGGCTTAACGGGGACATAACTGAGAAGGACGTACTCCGTTTCATGATTATTAGCCGGAGAATTTAAGGGAGCTCGAAACAAGTGAGCAGGAATGTTCCTGCCCACATCTTTGAACAAGCGCTGCATACTCCATGCGACTGTGTGGATCGCGTGCACAATAAAGGCATTCCAGTTTGTTCTTGGATCAATTCCTGTGCTTGTTAACAACTTTCTTCTGCAGATTAGAACTGGAGAGAAATAAAAGCTTTGTTTTATCCACAAAGTCTGTCCTCCATTAATTGCCAGTGAAGCGGCTCCAGGGTTTGTTTACTTGTGCTGCTACCAAGAGATTTTTGGATCTCTAGTTTTCTTGGAAAAAGGCCTGCGTGTGCTCACAAAGGTTGATTAAACTGCCAAAGATCAGGATCGGCCATATGGATCTAGTGCGAGGGTTAGAACACGTTAAATGCCTAGAAGAAAAGACCTAGAAGAAAAGGAATGTAGGGCAGGTATCTATGAGCCCTTGAGCAAACAAGTTAATTCACTTTGCAGCAAGAACATGTTCATGCAGCACTTTTTGTTTTTGTTTAATTTATTTTAAATACCTTTTTTTTGTTATTTTTTTATGTATATGTTTTTGTTTCTGTTTTTTGTTTCCTTATTTATAGTCTTTACATTGCTCAATTAACGCAAGTGGATATGCGTGCATGTGTGTGTGTGTGCGTATGTATGTGTGTGTATGTGAGTAGATATGAGTGAGAGCGTAATGTGTACCCTCACCATTTGTCTGCCTGATGTTATCTTTTCACTCCTTATTTGGGTGGTCTATTGTACTTTAAATCTTGTTTTGTAATTTCTACAAATAAATCATATATAAAAAGCTTGTACGAATAAAGTGATGAGACTTTGGCTAGAAATAAAGAACTCTGTCAAAACTCGGCAATCACCCCTATGGTTGATGGGAATGTCATTGGTTGTGCAGGTATGCTGTCATAAACAAAAGTATTAGAATAGTAGTGTTCTGATATATGGCGCTAGATGGAGAGTTAAGGGATCACCAACGTTACTACATTAATTCGTGAGGACAACATGGATAATTGTACCACATTTCACGGCAGTCTATCCAGTGGTTAGAGGCCTCGGGGTGGCATCAGAGTCCAGGGCTGTAGCAGGATCCAAAGATTAACTTAGCATAACTTTCAGTGATAATTGAAACTCCCCGATTGAGCCCACACATGATTTGACTCATCGACTTTCAGCGGGCAGCAGTACCAATGCCATCAGGACTCCTTATTTTTAGGTACGAGGAATATATGTTCACGATTCAGGGCCCACTCACGTGGTAGATGCCAAGATTGTGCAAGACAGATACACAAAAACTTTAACCTGTTCTCAATGAAAAGCAAGGAATACTGAATATTTCTATTGAATTCTTTGGCATACCATCCATTCACCAGATAGATAGAGACAGTGTGTTTTATTGGAAGGAAGAGAGGCGAGTAATAAAGCGAGTTATGAAGACCACTTGCTCCGCAGGCTCCGTAATTCTCTGGCATCGCATAAATCTAACTTAACATCGCCGTTGCCACCCGATTCAGACGCAGTACTAGCTAAACTCCCGTGAGATTAGTCAAGCTCCCTCCGCCCACTCGTGGCGTCTGAACATTAGCAGTCTGCACTGTGAAGTATGGGTATAAAACGTCTTTGTAGAACACGCTTTGGAGGGAAAACCGAATGGATGCTGCCCCGCTGGGGGAAAATGATAGGAGAGGAATCTAAATCAGAGATGGAATCCACAATAACTGGACATGAAAGTGGACCGCTGATGTTCTTTAACAGCACGGGAGCGACTGTGATGGAGAGGAGTCTCCTGAGGAGAGAGCGCCGTCATGTTTCTTTTTTGGTCGGATGATTCGTCTTTTTCAGGTTGTTGCTGTGGGAGTGCGGCATGCTGGCTGCATTGTGCCGCGGGGTACAATGGGAGCTGTTTGGATGAAGAATGTGTGGAATCAATTCTCCGTAGCTTGCTGTCGCTTCCCAGGCATCGAGCGAGAGAGAGACACAGAGATTGAGAGAGAGAGAGAGAGAGAGAGAGAGAGAGAGAGAGAGAGAGAGAGAGAGAGAGAGAGAGAGAGAGAGGGTCTAGTTATTCAGTTGCCTGAATAGTTGTTTTGTTTTTTTCCACATTCAAATTCTGAAGGTTTGGAATAATGTCATTTGTCGAGATAATTGAGCAAAAATGTCAAATGAAATATTTCAGAATAAAACAAAAATATAGACTTCACCAACATGTTATTCAAGTTAGTTGTCATAGTAATGGAGACAGTGAGAGTGATGCAGTTTCCTTTTGTTGATGCCCAAATCCACATTTCCAGGAAACAGCTGTTAGATTACCAAGTATGATAGCAAGTTAAATAATTGCTTTTGCTGGCTAAAGTTAAGGAGTTTAAGCTTATGTTATATGATTTTCCTCAACAGTAACTTGGAATGTTATTCACATTTTCATGAATGATAAAGTTTGATGTTTTGATGCATTAAAAAAGGTAAATTGAAAACTCCCCAAAAATGAGTCACATTCTGGTGAGATATCATGTGACCTGTCGTATGAGGATACATCGTCGTATGAGGATGTGCCAAAAACTAAATAGTGTCTCGGCGCTTTTGTGCTATTTGCACATATTGAAAAAGGTGTAATGCATATATTTGGTGCAAAATTGCAAATTAACCTAATTGCAAAAACTGTCCAATTCCCAACAATCAGTGCTGATAGCAACAGAGTCACAGTTTAGTTATTGATGGTGATAACCTGAAGCACATTGCGTTGTTTACCTCTTTGGTCAGGGGCTGTCGCTCATGAGTGTTTCTGCTCTCACCAAGCGATAAGTCTTCTGCACGGAAGTTATCGACCCGAGCACTTCACGACAATTTCAGGAGCCACATTTTCCAAGAGTCACATTCTCCCAGTAAATCCTCCACTCGTGTCATATCTGTGATTTTAGAAATGTAATAATTTTGAACTAGAACCTGCAGTTTATTGATTACGCAGCTGGTGAAAAACGAGGAGTGCCAAGTATCCGTCAATATCGATATGCGGGCAAACATATGTGTCTGCCACAACTCTGCACATAGCCGTCATTGGAAATGACTCGGCTATGTAACGGTAAAGATCTCCCTTTGAGTCTTTTCCTTTGTCTTATTGTTAACTAACCCACATGCACACGTACATACTCATACACACATATGAGTCTCCGTTAACAGTTTTGCTACTTTCCCTCAACTTCCCCATATTGATGTCTCACGGGGCGCGATCACTTACGAAGATACGGAGGATTTTTTTCTTTTCTTCCCGTCTCTCCCAACTATACACACACACAACCACACACACACACACACACACACACACACACACACACACACATAACCGCATGATCATTGCATGATTTTAAATAGGCGTGGAATTGTATGGTAGTTGCTTTAAGTTTATAATAGTGGTCGCCAACCTCTCGATCGCGATCGACCGCTCGATCTCGGAGATGTTCCCTGTCGATCTCCAAAATATAATGAAAATAAAATCAGAAAAACATTGTTCCTCATTCTCGAACAGGTGTCTTCTGAAACGTTTTCGTCCTGCATGGAAGATCAAGGTCAGAAAAGATCTCCGTCTGATTTTAATGAACGCCTGAAAACGGGTTCTCTGACAGCCGTGTTCTCAGCTGTGCTCCCCCAAAGAGGGAAGCATATAGTACAGGTGGGGCGCAGGGGAAATGCAGAAAGACCTTTATTCATAACTTTCCATATTACACAAGTTCAAAGTACAAGGAAATACAACTACGTCATCAATAAATAAATGTTGTAATGCCTGTACCTTAGTGTAATTGTTTACGTTAAGGCATTAACAAAAGACGCCTGCGCATGCGCAACTGCCGAGATTCTTGGCGACTTGCCAGGTCTTACCTCCGTGAGTTCGGCTTTTCTGCTGTTGTCCTTCAAAACAAAAGCTCAACACTGAGCTTTTTTTCTTATCTGATGGAGCAATCTGGTTTACTTGAAAGTGATTGCAATTGTAATTATTCTATTATTTGAAAAATCACAGATGCAGGAGTCACAAATGGTGATTCTCATATTTATTATTATTATTATAATTATTTAAATCTGAGGATGTCTGTAGAGCTGATGTGAACGTATTCACCAAGAGGCTGATATTGGGAGTGAACAACCATTTTGGTTATTGGTTCTGATCTCAGGTCAGTGCCCCGTTATTATACATATTTTTTGATAATCTTATGAATGTGAAAAGCTTTGTTTGATCCGGCCAGATCCCGACAAGACAGAGCTGAGGAAGTACGGTTTTAGTCTGAATCCTCCAGGCTCTCAGAGAACGATGATTGATCTTGACACAAAGAAGGTGGTGCGAAGGAACAATAGAGAAAAACATATTTCTTATGCATTACCACCGGGAATAGATGGACTGTGTTATCTGCAGTGATTGCCACAGTAGTCTGCTTCCATTTGTGCTCTGGGGAAATTGGCAACTGATCTTCCATCAGCCAGAGCTGCCAACTCTCACGGTTTCGCCGTGTGACACACGCTTTTGCGTGTTTTCACACGCTCTCACGCCACACAACCAATTTCTCACGGAAAAGAAATTCTGATTTGGGCCGAAGCGCGTTGGTTCCTTTTCAAACTCCGCGACGATAGATGGCGCTAAGGAGCGCATCTGTAAACCTGTTCGCTGCATACACATCTATTGACTCCAAAGGGTCCTGAAGTTAGCAGCAGAAGAAGACGTTCAGACAGACACAGCGAGCTGAGACTACGGTAGGGCAGGGCTCTCAAGTGTCACACATTGAGAGTGACAGTCACGCATTTCGGTCTTAAGTCACGCTCTCCCGCCACACATCGTATTTATCATGCTGAAAAAACCTCTCCGCTATTTAATGTTTTAATGTGTCGCAGCGCCAACATGAGCTGCGCTGACCTCACGGTGGAGAAATCAAACGCTCCCCTGGAGTTCTGCTGCGCGGTGCCACTTATCAGCCAATCAGAAAGAAGAGCTGGGCTACACTATAGCCAATCAGAAAATAACCTATCTGTTTTATCTGGATAAGATTTAATCCAGCAACCAATGAAAATAAAGCATCAGTGAATCTTACCTGTCTTTAGAACTTGAGAGCTGTTAATGACATGTGGTTCAACTAAGTACTCACTCTCTTATACTTTACATCTTGAAATAAATAATGTGTTGTGTTTGTTTGTGTGATTGTGTTGTGATGTCAGCTGTCATAGCAGGAGAGCACCGTGTGGACCTCTTGGTGTACTGCATGCTCAAAACATCATAGAATTGTTTATTAAGCGCTGCCCACATAGCATTTATTTTTTTATTTGCAGGCCTAGGAAAAGGACCCTCTCAATGTTTTTCAAAACAATACTTTGAACAAGTAAGATGTATTCTAAAGAATTTAACATAAAGACAGGACATTTGTGCAATAGAATTAGACATGATTTTGTAAATGAGAGTAGAGTTATTAAAACATTTAAATTATTTAAGGTTGCAAAGATGCCTCGTAAAAGACCTTTGCCATGCCAGATCGAGGTACAACATGGGTACAAAGCCAAATTAATTCAAATTTCCTGATATTTGAGCCACCACTGCGTGTGGCTGCATGCGCGGCAACATTTTGGTCACCCCCGACAAAATCTCACTCCAAGGTTTTTTGAAAAGTTGGCGGCTCTGCATCCGCAAAATCGGAATAAAAAGAACCGAAACACGGAATTAGATAATTTAAGGGAACTCAGGGATGAAATCACAAAAGGTGTCAAACAAGACAACAAAAGGAACCGTGTAACTCCCAAAGCACTCGCAGAGGTTGAATTGCAGGCCCAACTGCACTGCCTAGCAAATAGCATCCTACTGGTGCTGCATTACATTTCTGTCCATCCTCTTTCTTTGCAAAAGATCCGTAATGCAAAAATAAATCCAATTCAGAGATCGGTACTTATAGCCACAACAAGTTAGTCAAATACTATTATTATAAATATTATGTGGCAGCTGTCCCTAGTTTGGCCTCGGCTGCTGACTGATTGCCAATCAGTCAGCAGCCGATGCTTCTGGTATAAAAGGGGCAGAGCTGGAGGAGAACGGGAAAGTGAGCAGAGGCGCAGGTTTTACGATCTGCTGAGTATTGTGAGTGTTAATAAATATGCCGTTCAACGGAACCTCATCGTGGCTATTGCAGTATCCTTGGTGCTTGGGGGGGAAACCCACGGGTGACGGACAGAAACCTGTCACACATTATTTTTAATAGCGTCTTTAGAGAGTTGCTGCCCAAGTTCATTTATTTTGGGCTGCAGTAAAGGATGCAAATGACAGGTGCGTCATGAAAGGGAATATAGCGCCCCTTTATAACATTTTGGCGCAATTAGCAGCCGCGATATGTTCCTTGCGAGTCCGCCCCTCATAGTAGCATACATTTGCATAAAAGCCTTTCTTCGGGCTCGATATTCTGGCACAGTGTGAGAGAACCCTCTGCAGCGGGTTGGAACGTTGTAGAGGCTGTCAATGTCTTTCTGCCATTGAACAAAATCTTGGAAAAGTAAGTACACTATAAAATCCGATTAGTTAACCTTACTTAAAGAAAGCATGCAAACCGATTGCCTTAAGAAAATCAAGTAAAGTAAACTCATTACAAGCAAGTAAAGTTGAATATGTATTGTAAGTTGTACTAACTCGTGCTTATTATGTGTAGTATACTTAGAATTGAGTTTCAGTAAGTAATCTAAATGAGTAAGGAGTACTTAAAAATGTACGTGTGCTGTACTTTTGACTAGTATAGCCTACTTAAAATTACTATTTCAAACAACTAAGTTATTTAAGTTGGGCTAACTAATGTTACATGTTCTGCAACTTAAAATATATCAGTACTGTTTACTTGAACAGCAGTGTCATTTACTTGTTAAAACCATGCAAACCGATTGCCTTTAATAAACAAGTTTACTTTACTTCAAACATTCTTCATACAATAATGAAATGGGTTGTATTTTCAAAAAGCACATTCACAGTTACACATATATCAAAGTAGAGACAAAGTTCAATTATATGATTTTTGTAAAAATGTTCTTCCCTCCATAATAACATAACAACTGTGACTCTAACAACAAACCATTCCCAACAATTACAACAAAACATACTGCATTTTGGTTTGAATAAAACCATTTAGTAAAACATATTTATGGTAGCACTTTATAATAAGTACACACTATTTCTAATGATTTCAGTTTCTATTCATCCTTTACCAATGCTAAATAGTGTGTAGTTATTATAAAGTGCTACCATATTTACAATAACAATTTAAAACACTAAATTATATTTATTATATTACACTGCCTACATAAATGGCAGCTGCATTAATTCTGCAACAACAAGCAGTGTATCACCCAAACTTGGTAGGGAACAAACAAGCTACCATGTGCAAAATGCGAAATTACAAAATGTAAAACGTAAACCTGACAATTAGAAAGAAGTAATTAATTAAGAAGCTTAATTTAGTTGAAATGTAACTGAATCCACTATCATGTGTCATCAAGTGAAATCTAATGCCAAACATCAACACCCATACAGTTAGTGACGTTTTACTCAACAGCAGATTGTTACGGGTCTGCAGCTTTGGTGGGAGTTTGTCCTTGCCCAAGCCAAGCGTCACTCTTTGAATGAAATTGAATGCGTTCTTCGTGGCTTTTGTGTAGTTCAAGTGCAAGGTGTACGATAGCCCAAACAAGAGGCAAAGTGTGTGAGGTAGGTTCTGGAGATCATCCATCACAATACCTCCCTCAATAATAATGGCAGTGGACACAGGGTCCAGGTGGAGTTGATTTAGAGACAGAGGCACATCTTCAGCGATGACAGTCAGAACCCCAACAGGTACTTGTGCCCAGGCATCACCACTGTCACGATCCTGTGGAAGACCACACAGACCCACACAAACACACGCACATACACATACTTCAAGTAAACGTATCTCGTATACACCTTGGGAGAGGACATTTCTTCAAATCTAAGGTTAAGATTTGGTGGTCAAAGGTCACTGTGAACTTGGAATACATAAGTACATGTTTGACAGTACAGACTGACCCGCAAATCAATTTGCTGCAATAAATCAGCCAATGTCTCTCCAACGCTTCCTTTCTTGGATTTGAAGATTGCTACAAAGCGGGATGTAAAGCGGTCCAGAGCATCAAAGAAGTCATTATGCAGGTTTGTGGTGGAGATCTGGACAAACACCTAGAACACAGCAAAAAAAATGAAGCCACTAAATCAGTTTGGACCATTGTAGATCTTTTGGGAAACTAATCTGCAAACAAGCGCTACATCAATACACTGTTAATTGTGTAGGTAAAAACTAAGATGATATGGGTGTTTGGCCAAGAAAATATTAAAGTGATAGTTGGGATTATTTCCCCATATTTGCAACTCCATGCAGTGTAATACATCAAACCAGTTTAGTTAAATTAACATGAGACTGGCTTTGATCACTCTTTTCAACCACCTGGCAGTACTATTTTTGTCTTACTTACTTACTTGGCTCTCTGTAAAAAGACCCAGCCACCGCTTCTTCAATGTTATCACCGCAGGTCCGGCCTCCGCAATCTCTCGTCTCCGCAGTGAAAAGGTCTGGTCCATCTTTGATGCGATTACAGTTGCACTGGGGTTCCATTTTTTCATTTCTCCAACCAGGAGCTTTCTCACAGCCTCAAGGCCATCTTCATCATGACCATCAGGGAGGTCTGGTAGGTAATTTAACCCGTACCTTTTTGGTCTTTTGAGGCCCTTTTGATCCCATGTCCGGGGCACCTTGTTCGCCTCCTTTTATACCAACCTCTATACATCCTGCTTTTCTCATTTTAGTGCGATAGTTCCCCATTTTGAATTTCAAGCTATTCTTCCAGCAAGAACATCCATCTGGTGAGCCTGGTTCCCTGAGGCAGGGATGTTTACTCACGAGTGCTAATGATACAGAATGGATTTGCTCTTCTTGTAGATAGGCATCAAATGTATAAATTGTTTCAGCAAGCTTTTCCAAAATACTATGCTTCATGTCTCTCGGTACATTTAGGTATGTCTGGTCTCGGATACATGAAAGATTAGCCTGTCTCAGTCTGAATTCAACATCAATTGAGAAATTTGGAATGTCAAAAAACTCTGGCCATTGCTCTCATCTTGTTGATGATGATGATGATGATGATGATGAGCTTTGTGTGGACAGAATCTCTGTATCGTCAGAGTCATTGGAGGCTTCAGACAAGCTGGAAGTGGACGCAGTCACCGGCAAAGGGATGACCTTCCCAGTAGCCCTTGTATCTGGCAAGTCTCCTGTGTCATCAAGGTTGCATAGGACATAGTTGAAGTCCGGGTCTTGATACATACAGTTAAAATCATACTGCAACATGCATTTTTCTTTAATTATCCTCTTCAGTTCTTCCATCCAAAGACACTTTCCGGATGTCCTGTTCAGCTATGATCAGTCTTAGTTTATAGCTCTTCGTGGCCCTAGAAAAAGTGAACATCACTTTAGTATCCATTCCACTTACTTTCTTTTAACACGATCTGTAATGCTTTAGTACCACATGTACGCAGTGGTAGGCCATAAGGGCCAGCCAGGCCTTCTCTGCTGGCCTAAACATCATCAGAATATATATATTTTTAAATAAATGTTCCCACAATTATGTATTAAATTATTCCTCAGAGTAAGAGTTATACTCTTCATTTCATAGATTTCCTCTTGGTTGCACTGCTTCCAGCCCCAGGTTGAAATTAGGGGGGCTGGTCTTTATGTTGGATCTTTTATCCAATCATATTCAGCCATCATGTGTTGCCAGGGGTCTAAAATCTGCCCTCAGGTCTTCAGAATCAACAGTGCGGGTGCTTGTAGCTTAAAGTGAATGGAAATGAAAATGTAGTGTCAACCAATCAGCTTTAGAGTTGGCTATTGTAGGCCTGCTAGCTGGCTCCAGTGGTCCAGCTAGCAGGCGTAGTGTGTGCATGTCTTTTGATTGGATTACCAATATTCAGAGGCGGGTCCTATGGGCCCGCCTCTGAATATGCAGAACCTCAGAACTAGGAAACTGAATTTGATAAACTAATTAATTTATCAGCGTTTTTTTCAACCCACAATGGCGGAAGGAGGAGAAGATATCGATTTGGTCGAGGATATAATTACAACGCTATTCTCAAGACAAACTTTAAGACCGAAGCTACAAAGCCTGTCACAGGCGGGAAAGAGGTTTGTTCGTCACGTATATGATATACGTGGCCTTTCACTCGGTAGGAGGATAAGGGAAAAACATCATTCAGCTCGGACAGATGACTGACTGCGAGAGACCCTCCCTCATTGAAACACAACTCATAAGCGCGTACATTTTCAATGTACCATGCAGTTAAAAGCCTGCAGACCAACAATTTCTGTGTTGATGACAACAATATGTTATATTTGCCTAAACTCTGGAAGACCTGAGCAACTTCGAACTACTACTATGATCATTTCTGCACTGTATTTAACACCATGAACACATGCAGAAGATGCAACCAGCACTCTAGTTTGCTTTGCATTTAGCTGATGTTGCAAACTCTGAATGTTTTCAGGGAAAGATGTGACCATAACAGACTTCACTTTTTCCATTTGCCATGAAGGTTTGAAGAATGTTGAGGAATCTAAATGGAAGGCTATCATCTTCTGGTGTGTTACAGCCAAGGTATATGCTACATTCTTTAAAAAAAAAAAAGTGTACTACTAGTGGGCAACATGTTTTTTATCATCTGAGGGTAGTGTTCAATGAAATTATGTTTTGAACAAAGTTTGTAGTCCGGAAATGAGATTTTGCAATCGAGGAAGTGGATTAACTCTTCAGTTAAGTGCGATAACGATACCAATTACAGTATATCTTTTAGAAGCATCAGTGTCTCCCATGCTTGATCCCCTTCAGGGATATTGTGGCCAATCATCAATGGAAGCAGCCTTAGAAGAGACCAATTTACATGGCCATTTCCCCCAATGGTTCCCTAAGAAATAAAGGTCTTTGGAATGATCTATGGTTGGTCGGCTCTATCAGAAAATGTGAGTCCAAAGAAACACACTTCTTGGTAATCAAATTCTTAAGACATAATAATTCTACTGGCACTATTCCCTCCAAGAAATCATGTACAATGTCAGGTGGGAAACCATCCACCACATGAAAGTTTGTTGTTGGTGGACACTCCCTTTTCACTCCACGATCTTTGGCCAAAGTAGGGTCATGATGAACCTCTTGCACGTGTCTATCATGGTTATCTCTTGTCTTTGGCTCGAATAGACCTGATCGGACCTCCTTATCTTGTATGTCATTTTGCTTACACATACAAAACCAACAAAAGCGATTTGCTGTAAAACTCCTAGAATCCTGCCAATGAGTGATCCCCCCCAAGTTGTCCGCCGCTACATACGGCACAATGCCTTTAACATTTTCTGCTAATTGTTCAACATAGACACCATGTTCTTCAAGAGTTGCAAGATCCTGAATGAGAGGACAAAGAGCTTCTGCATAGCCATGTTCTTTTACAGTGTTAACTTTACACATAAGTGCAAGTTGAATAGTTTCTGTTTTTTATTGGATGTTCCTAGTGGATTAGATACTTCAAGCTCATCTATAAACAACCCAAGAGCAATCCTAAATTTGTCCACATTCAAAAGAACATTTTCTTTGAAATGAGAGCCATCTCTGAATGAGCGGTATCCTTCCGATAGAATCAACTCTTAATGCAGAACTGTTGAGGATGGACAGGAACACACCTGGACGGATATCACTGGAAGAAAACCGCGGTAGACTTTTACTTCAAATCTATAAAGCGTTTAATTAAAAAAATCACGATACAGTTGGACAGACATGAATGGACCCAACGTTCAGAGCTGACACCATTCAAGGCCTCAGAGCTGAAGGAAGGAGTGCTGAACCGAGCGTGTGCGGCCATTAAAATACACAAGACCAATTCTAATTGGTCTGAAACAAAGAGGGCGGTGTCTTCTCATTGGTTCTTGCTCTTCTGCTTCCGCCGTTGTGTGAATATTCATTAGTCCTTGTGGCCCGCCGATGAGAGCATATGTTGTGAAAAGTGTAGGAAAGGAAGAGTTATGTTTGGCTTGATACTTTCTATGTAGCTTCTCCTACAGAGCTGGGGAGTATGACACTCTTATCTCTTCCGGGATGGGAAGGCATCTCCAGGAGGTCTTTCTCAGGAGAGCAATAAAGAGGCTCCTATCAGTAAATAAGGATGCCCATGAGGGCATGCATATGTGTGTGTGTGTGTGTGTGTGTGTGTGTGTGTCAAAAGGAGGCCCTGTGGTTGACCCCAGCCACTTACTGCTACATCTGGACCGTCTCTTATCTTAACTGCGCTCAGTGAAGGTCTCTAGTTGCTTCTCCTGAGCTGTGAGTATATAGAAGTCTTTGTTCTAAACATCTGAGCATGAGGCGTGTGGGAAGGGGTGGTGCATAAAACACTTTTGTGTTCACTTGTTATCTTCTTTGATCAGTCAGGCTCTAGATCGCCCTGCTGAAGTTTCTGACCTTCTCAGTGACCTTTCCAGTTTACACATAATATGTATGCACATCATAATAGGGTAAGCTAAGCAAAAGTATATATTCTTTTGTCACGGCTGGATTAAGGGTGGACCCAAATGCACGACTCAGGAGACATGAAATGCTGATCAAGATGTTTACTATAATTCTTATCAGGATAGTAACAAGAACACAAGGTAACGCGGGAGAGCTTGGTTACGGAGAACACAAAACAATCTGGCAGAGGACAAGTGGAAGTGAGGGACTAATGAGGGGATGGGCTGCAGGAGAGAAGGACGTGAGGACCAGGTGAAGGGAATGAGGGACTAACGAGGGAGTGATCAGAGGCAGGTGAAGGGAGCAGAATCTGGAATGACAGGATAGTTAGTGACAGGATGAAAACAACAAAAAAGGAAATATGGAGCTGAATGATGGATGGACCCGCATGGCCCGGGGCAGCTTGAGCCTCACTACTGCTGGGTTGATGACCTTCTGTATCTCGAATGGTCCGATGAATCTGGGTGCCAGTTTCTTCGCCTCCACTCGCAAGGGTAAGTCCTTGGTCGATAGCCACACCTTCTGACCAACCTGGTAGATGGGGCCTTAGAGCGGCGTCGGTTGGCTGCTGTGGAGTAGCGGTCGGCTGAGCTGAGGAGCGCCAGTCTGGCCCTCGCCCAGGTACGGCGGCAGCGATGGACGAACGCCTGGACTGAGGGGCAGGAAACCTCCTTCTCCAGGGCTGAAAACAATGGAGGTTGAAATCCGTAGGCACACTGAAACGGGGACATACCAGTAGCAGAGCTGGTCAGGGTGTTGTGGGCATATTCCACCCACAGGAGGTGTTGGGACCAGGATGCTGGAGTCTCGGATACCAAACATCGTAGAGCCGTCTCCATCTCCTGGTTCTTACGCTCAGTCTGGCCATTGGACTGCGGGTGGAATCTAGACGACAGACTGACTGTGGCTCCGATTAACGTGCAGAACTCCCTCCAGAACACTGATGTAAACTGAGGACCCCGGTCAGAGACTACGTCGGTGGGAAGACCGTGAAGCCTGAAGACGTGCAGCAGAACCAGCTCAGCAGTCTCCTTGGCCGATGGGAGCTTGGGCAAGGGCACAAAGTGGGCCATCTTGCTGAACCGATCTACCACTGTAAGGATGGCGGTATGTTTGTTGGACAGTGGGAGACCAGTAACAAAGTCCAGGGAGATGTGAGACCAGGGCCGATGGGGCACCGACAGCGGTTGCAGGAAACCAGCGGGAGCCTGGTGGGAAGGTTTGTGCCGATTGCAGACAGGACAGGCGTTGACGAATTCCCGGGCATCCTTCTCCAGAGTAGCCCACCAGAACCTCTGCTGCACAGCATCCTTAGTACGCTGGATCCCAGGATGGCAAGTGAGCTTGGAGCTATGGGCCCACTGGAGGACCTCCGACCTCAGGGTCTGGGGAACGAACAGACGGTTAGGGGGACAGGAGCTCGGGCCGGGCTGGGCCTCCAGGGCAGCCTTGACTCTATCCTCTACCTCCCAGGTGATAGCGGCCACCAAGACTGGGGCAGAAAGGATATTGTCGTCACAAGGGGTGGAATCCCCCTTGTCCGGAAACTGGCGGGACAGGGCGTCAGGCTTGACGTTACGGGTACCGGGCCTGTAACAGATTGAAAAATTAAACCGCGTAAAAAACAGAGACCATCTGGCTTGCCGAGAGTTGAGTCTCTTGGCGGACTGAATGTACTCAAGATTCTTGTGATCAGTCTAACATAAAAATGGCAGACTGGTCCCCTCAAGCCAGTGGCGCCACTCTTCCAGGGCCAGCTTAACGGCAAGCAGCTCTCGGTTACCCACATCATAGTTCCTCTCAGCAGGAGAGAGCCGTCTAGAGAAGAAGGCGCATGGGTGGAGCTTCTGGTCGCTGGCAGCTCGCTGAGAAAGGATGGCCCCCACTCCCACATCGGAGGCATCCACCTCAACAACAAACTGTCGCTCGGGGTCAGGTACTTGGAGGATAGGATCAGAGGTAAACCGGGCCTTAAGTCCCTGGAAGGCCCCCTCAGCCGCGGGTGACCACCGGAACTGGACCTTAGATGAAGTGAGGGCCATGAGTGGGGCAGCTAAGGTGCTATAACCGCGGATAAACCTCCGATAGAAGTTGGCGAACCCCAGGAATCATTGCAGCTGCTTACGTGAATCAGGGATGGGCCAGGACGTCACTGCTTCCACCTTGGCAAGGTCCATCTGCACGATCCCCTGTCCCACGATGTAACCCAGGAAGGAGACAGAAGAGGCGTGGAATTCACACTTCTCTGCCTTAACAAACAGAATTCTTCAGAAGACGTTGAAGGACTGCTTGGACATGGTGAATGTGCTCCTCTTGGGACCTCGAGAAAATAAGAATGTCGTCTAGGTAGACAAACACCTGTTTGTTCAGCATGTCTCTGAGCACATCATTCACCAGGGCCTGGAAAACGGCTGGGGCATTAGTCAGACCGAAGGGCATAACGAGGTACTCATAATGTCCAGTGGGGGTGTTGAAAGCTGTCTTCCACTCATCCCCCTCTCGAATCCGGACTAAGTGATAGGCATTACGCAGGTCTAGCTTTGTGAAGATGGTAGCCCCCCGCAGCAACTCGAAAGCAGAAGAGATGAGTGGGAAGCGATTCTTTATGGTAATGTTATTGAGTCCCCTGTAGTCAATGCAAGGCCTAAGTGACTTGTCCTTCTTCCCTACGAAGAAGAACCCTGCCCCTGCAGGTGAAGAAGAGGGACGGATGAGCCCCGCAGCTAGAGAGGAACTGATGTATGCCTCCATGGCCTCTCTCTCGGGGGCCGATAAGGAATACAGGCGGCCCCTGGGTGGGGTGGTGCCTGGTTGCAGGTCAATGGCGCAGTCGTACGGTCGATGTGGTGGCAGACATGAGGCCCTGACCTTACTGAATACCTCCCTATAGTCATGGTATTCGGTAGGTACTCCTGACAGGTCCAAAGCAGAGCTGGGGCAAACAGACTGCTGAGGTGCAGCAGCCTGTTTCAGGCAGATCAGGTTACAAGCTGCACTCCAACCCAGGATGGCTCCTGTGGCCCAGTCAATGTGGGGGTTGTGGCGGCGGAGCCAGGGGTGACCCAGGATTAGTGGATGCTGGGGTGACCGCAGGATGAGAAACCGAATGGTCTCATGGTGCTTACCGGACAGGAACATACGGACTGGCTTAGTCTGGTGAGTCACTGTCCCCAGTAGGTGGCCGTCCAGGGCGTTGACCGGAACAGGGCATGGAAGCGGTACCTGCTCGATCCCCAGCTGTCGAACAAGGTCCTCGTCAATGAAGCTGTCGTCAGCACCAGAGTCAATGAATGTGGCGAGGGTCTGCGGACCATTTGCGAGCAGCAGTTGGGCATGGAAGAGGGGTCTCTGGTTGGGAGAGAGTCTTGTGGTTCGGCTAACCAGTACCTCTCCTGGTTGAGGCCCGGGGGTGACGCTGGTAGCTGCTGGAGCAGCTCACCGTCGAGCGAAAACACGATGATCCGTCCTCTCCCTGCGTCGCTCCTGTCGCCTTGCCTGGATGCGTCTGTCTACTCGGGAAGTCAGTTCTATTAGGCCATCCAAGTTGGCAGACAAATCAAAAGAGACAAGTTCATCCTTGACATAATCCGCTAGTCCAGTCAAGAACACCTCACACTGAGCTGCCTCATTCCAGTTGCTTAGGCGTGCTCTCGTACGAAAGTCCAGTGCATAATCTGCCACAGTCCGTCCCCTGGCACAGCGTTGCCAGCCCCCTGCCTGGATCTGGACCTCTGGAGACTTGCCCGAATACTTTGCAGCTCCGCCGAAAACAGAAGGAACGAAGTGCAGGCTGGCGTCTGTCTCCCACTCAGGTACCCCACAGTCTTGCTCTGCCCGTCAAGTGGTTGATTGTGAAGGCTACCTTAGCCTCCTCCGCGGCAAAGGTGTGGGGTTGCAGGGAGAACAGGATGGAGCAGTTTGTGATATATGGGTTGCAACCCTCAGGCTCTCCAGCATAGAGCACCGGGGTTCCCACTCGAGGCTCGGGTGTTGGCGCAGGTGGCGGTGAAACAGGAGGCAGGGAGGCAGGAGGCGCTGAAGCAGAAGACAACGACGAGGCTCCGTGCTGGGTCAGGGCTGCAGAAAGTTGTTGGATCTGGTCAGCCATCGCCGCCATAGTCTGCCGTGTCTCCTCGGCGAAGCTGAACATCTGCGTCCGCCGTTGCTGGAGGACCTCCTCGATCCTCTCAAACCGGCTCGATGCAGGAGGGTGTGCTGGGTCCATGATTTGGCCAGGTTGTAATGTCACGGCTGGATTAAGGGTGGACCCAAATGCACGACTCAGGAGACATGAAATGCTGATCAAGATGTTTACTATAATTCTTATCAGGATAGTAACAAGAACACAAGGTAACGCGGGAGAGCTTGGTTACGGAGAACACAAAACAATCTGGCAGAGGACAAGTGGAAGTGAGGGAACTAAATAGTGAGGGACTAATGAGGGGATGGGCTGCAGGAGAGAAGGACTTGAGGACCAGGTGAAGGGAATGAGGGACTAACGAGGGAGTGATCAGAGGCAGGTGAAGGGAGCAGAATCTGGAATGACAGGATAGTTAGTGACAGGATGAAAACAACAAAAAAGGAAATATGGAGCTGAACTGTTACATCTTTACATAACCATATCCAAAATATCCTTATTACTTAACAAAATCTGCAGCATTTTCAGTGTGGGGACATAAATAAATGAATGACCATCTATTTTCAGAAGATACTCAACTGGCAAAACAACTGGAAATTATTTTAGTAAATAAGACGTTCTCCTGGCAGCTGTTATAGCGATCCTCCAGTATTGGTGAATTTCAGCAGGACATTAGTTTGTGAAACTACACATACAATGTCACTCACGATAGAAATATCAACATCGCCAAAATGCTGACTGATAATCTTCTGAACTGCATTTTGCAGTAATGGCTTTGAAAGTAAATGGATCTGGTTAATCTGCTGAACTACTTCTTGAACAGCAGTTTCAGATATGTGAAGGATCGTTTGCATTTTCAAAAATAGCACAACCAGATTACGTTCCAGATGAATTTCCAAGTACTGTATGTCATCTGCAGACTCCTCAAAGTCACACTCAATGTCATCCTGTAAAGAAACCTCTTTCTCCACTTCAGTCAGATGACCTGGACATTCAATGTTCGATATTATTCCAGTTTCAAATTGTATTGTAGAACTCCCACTGTGCACTTTACTTTTGTGTGCATTGAACGTTGAATATACATTGCTCTGAAAATGGCAGTCTTTGTACGGACGTAGAAGACTTTGTTTAAGTTTTAAATGGCTGCGTAAGTGTGTGGAAAAACTAAGCTTTAGTGCAAGGCTTATGTGAAATTAACTATGGGAGTTCAGATTACTGTGTGCAACCATTTCCGTGATGATAATATTCATAATAATGAAGCTATTGAATATTTGTGTAGTATGTTGTTTCCACATTGTCCCTGCACTCTTGTGCGCACTACTCTGCCAGCTGGCCGCACATTGAGACCAACGTTATCCGCCCAGCTCGGAGAACCACCCGTTTTGGTAAAATGAAGTTTGTAGCTTGTCTGCCAGAGAGTTGTCGTTTGTATTTTACCACCGTTTCGCTAATGAGTTATTGATCCGGGAAATCCAAATCTGTGAATCTCTTTCCAACTTTACCGAACTAACTATGGCACTGTGTTGTGTTGTAAAGACTTAGTTACAACAACACTAGTCATTCATTAACTAAATACACAGGAGTAGGAAAGACCAACCGAAGTGTAACACCCCTACATTTAGCTTTCACTGGCTTGACTTTATCGTTTCTTTCCACCACCTTTACATGCAATATATAGCTTGTTGCTAGCTAACTAATGTTACATATGTAGGCTAACGTCGTGCACCATTCACTTAGCGTTTTGAAAAAATGAGACTTTTCAAAACTTAAAAGTTATTGCGCAGCTTCCGAGTCTGCTTGATCCACCGTGTCTGGAGCGCAAAGATGGACTTAATGACAGCTTCTGCGCATGCTCAGACCAGAGCTGTTATTTGTTACTCGAGTGTATGAAGTTAGCTTTACTCAAAACAATTACTTACTTACTTGCAGGTTGAAAATAACCAATTTACTAACTGTTACTTGGTAAAAACTAGTAAGAAGTTATATTTCTGGTAACCGAGTAAAGTATACTCATTCAATGTAAGTGTGGACCACTATTACATTCTCATGAACGTAGACTAGTACAAGACTCGAGAATACTCTATAGACTCAAGAACGCTCTACACTCTATAGAGTGTTCTTGAGTCGATTTTATCCTCCAGGTAAACTTCGGGGTCAGAGAGCTATGTAAAAACCATTGTGAAGGCATTACTACAGGCACAGCTTGTTGCGGTCATCTTAAACCTCTCGAATAACATTTTCTTTAGTTTATCCATATATGTGTGCCGCCATTTGGTATACTCGTATCCCATTCAGGGCTTTGGGTCGGGGTTTGGACCCTTTCCCAGCCCCAAGAAACTTTTAAAGATTATACTGGCAAAAAACTTTTTTTCCACCTGCTCTTAAGTCAAAAACAATTTAGATCTGGGCTTCCGTAGCTTTGCCTCAAACACAAAATCAGTTTTTTATTCCCAACTGTGAATAATAATGTTGCACAGTTTGGGAAACATTGTATTAAGATAAGATGGATCAGATAAGAAAGGATTATGCCACATTACTGGAAAGAAGAATAAGAAAATTATGTTCATGTTCTGTCACATGACTGCAGAGGGATTGTTTGATATAACGCTGTATATATAATAATGCTGGCTGAGGCAAAATCATCATTGCCCGTGTTGTTCAGTCAACAACCTTGTTAGGCTTCTTCTGCTTACATCTAAAAATGTACTACGGTTCAGAAATAACAAAAGAAGCCAAACAGCTGAGTGGCCATCCACTTAGCCAGCAGCATTCGATGTATTCGTGTTGAATGATAATGCAGCGGTTGACAGTTCAGCAAATGTGGAAAACCTTCACAACCACCGGAGGAAGGAAAACAAGCATAATAGCATAGGTGCTGCATGTCAGCACAGCATTAGAGAGAGAAACTATAGCAGGTGACCTGTGGGAACACGCAAAAGAGAGTCTACAAATGAAAGTACAAAAAGCTGCAGCGTCTCATTCCCCTGCAGTCGAGAGGACCATCAAATTAAGCATGACGTTTACTTCTCTTTTAGAATCTAATTTATTAGAACTGTCCATATGTCCGTCTCAACATTCCGTACAACAGGTGACTAGAGGAATAACAAATAATAATAAAATAACTCTTTCAGCCGACTACATTTTTTAGAATCCGACTTTCACGGCCGCCTTCATTTGTTCACCCTGACACCTGTTTTGTGTGTGTGTATTCCACACTCTGCAATGCGATTGGCCGAAAACACAACATTTTCAAGGCTGCATATTCTTCTGTGGACGGAGTGCTTCGATGTGAGAAAAGCCTTTCAATTCCTTTCAGTTTATTTTGTATAGCCCAATATCACAAATTACAAATTTGCCTCAGAGGGCTTTACAAACTGTACACACACGACAGCATTCGCCTTCATCTTTGCTCGACAGTTCACAGCCACACAGTGCGTTCCTGTTAGCGGGGTGCAATGCTGCTGGAATTTCTCCTGAAATGTTAGTCTTTATTTCAGAAGCTGCATTCTAAATCCTACTTCAGCCCAGCGGAGCAACAGCTGAGAAGACCACGCCCAAGGTTGCGCAGATGCTCTTCCTCCAGCACCACCAGATGATAATATAAATCTTAAATATTGAATGTTTTTGTGTTATTGTCAGGTTATTCAAGTTCAGAGTAACAACAAGTAACAGCTGAAATGTGGGTGAGAAAAATCCCTAGGAAATATTCTTCCGAAGGTTCTACCAGGCATCCAATTTTGACACGCGCTTTCATGGGTGAGGTCCGCTCTGAGGAGGATCGACATCAACAAAGCAGCGAGACCAGGAAGGGTGTCGGGCCGCACGCTGAATACCTGTGCTGACCAGCAAGCAGACATGACCAACATCTTCAAACTCTCACATATACAAGCTGCAGTCCCTACCTCCCTCAAATCCACCAACATCGTCCCTGTCCCGAAAAAGACAGCTGTCGCCCTGACCCAAGTCATCAAGAACAACTTTAAGAAGATGATATTCAATTCAGTTTATATTATATAGTCCATTCACACTAATTTGCCTCAGAGTGCTTTACAATCTGTACATATAGACATCCCTGGCCCAAAATCTCACATCGGATCAGGAACAACTCCCAAACAACCCTTCACGGGGAAAAAGGGAAGAAACCTTCAGGAGAGCAACAGAGGAGGATCCCTCTCCAGGATGGACAGAACAATAGATGTAATGTGTACAGAAGGACAGATTAGAGTTAAAAATACATTCAATGAATAGAGTGACAGAGTGTATGAATAGTTGATAGTAGGCATATTCCACGAATTAGACCTCCACGATCCATCAGGCAGATGGAGGTAGAGAGGAGAAGTGGGCGGAGCATCAACAGAGCCATGGCCTAGTTGGTAGTAGTCATATTCACAATCCAGACCTCCAAGATCCAGATATTATCGCACATCAAGGACGTATTCCCAGTAGACCCCCACAGCCACCAGTTTGTATATCACCTGACACCGGCAACCACCTTCCTGAACACTTGTGCCCTCTTCACCCAGAACCGCTCCCCCATCTATTACTCTAATATTACAGTGAAGTTTGTTGACAACACTACTCTGGTGGGACTTATCTACAACAATAAGGAATCACACTACAGACAGGAGGTCCAATATCTGGCTGAGGTCTCCTGAACACCACCAACACCAAAGAAATCAGAGTGGACTTCAAAAGATCCAGGAAGACCACACCCTCTCTACTCTACATACGTGGAGAGGGTGGACAACATAGAATTCCTGGGACTCCCGAAGAAAGCTAAAACAAGCTGGTCCGCCCACTGAACGTCTGGTAAACTTCAACAGAAGCGAGATTAAGACCATCCTGTCAGTGCTGTACTGTATGGTACTCCAGCTGCACAGCAGAGAACAGGAGGTTCCTGGCCCTTGTGGTTAAAACAGCAAAGAGGATTGTGGGAGTTACCCTCCCTGACCTGGACACTGTGGATGCTGGCCGCCTCCAGAAGAAAGCCAGCAATATCTGCAAAGACATCAGACATCCGAGCCCCACTATTTCTTCCTCTGCCATCAGGAAAAATATACAGGACTATCAAAACCCGGACCGACAGAGCGGTTTCCTCTATCACCCCAACTGCAAAGACAGAGAAAAGTCATAATGATAATGTCATAATGTTTTGCATTAGATTAATAACTTTGTCAGCTAGGGGTGGAACTGTTGTAGTTTGAGTAGCTTAGTGTTTCCAAAGCTCAGGGTTATGAATAGTTTTAATGGAGAACATTTATTGGCCACGTCTCCGGTATGATAAAGGCCTTTAATCAGTAGCGGAAATTTGAAACATGGAGCGACACAAAATAATTGCATAGCTGTATCTCACCCGCCTCCATGCAGGTACTTTCTCACAAGCCTCAGCTGAAGCGACAGCAGCTTCCCTCACCTCTGTTGTCTGCCCATAGCAAGCTGTTTGCTACGGCTTATTTTGCCACTTTCAAAAGTACAGAAAAGCACATTCAACAGCGCAACTTGACAGATAACCCCTCCCCACCCACACTTCTGTCATCGCGGGAGAAGCTGAAGTGTTGCTGAGGCCGCGCTAACACATCCAGTGTGGACGACAGTCTGTACATGAAAATGTAATCCATCTGAATAATATCCAGATAGTGCTGCAGTCTGTGATGCGTGGCGTGTTCACAACACACACATATAAGTATTACCACATGCAGCATTGACTAGCACAGTGTTCCAGGAATGATTCTCAAAACCAGGAAATAAGCATTTGTACACATCGGGTTCCCTCGATTCAATGTGTCCTTTGAATGTCGTTTTGGTCCGAAGCCTGAAATAAAATCTCCTGTTAACACAAACTTAAAGGATTTAAATGTTTTTCTCTACGTTTTTGAAAAAGGTGGTTACTAACGAGTGACGAAATTGGACTACAGAACGTTGACTAGTTGGGAGTGTAGAACGTATAGAATAAAGTGTTTTTCGATTATTTATTTTTTAAAGAGTACTAATTTCATCCAAAACGCCACTGTTCTTTTGGTTTTATTGCATCATCCATCCACCCATCCACCCATCAATGTGCCATACCTCCATCCTTCAATCTACAGATCCATCTATCATATATCTATCCACCCACCCATCCATCTCTCCATCCATCCATACACCCACCACCCCATCCATTCACCCACCATCTACCATCTCATCCATCAATCATCTCATCCACCATCATCCATCTTTCCATCCATCCATCCATCTACCATCTCATCCATCTTTCCATCCATCCATCCATACACCCACCACCCCATCCATCTACCATCCAATCCATCATCTCATCCATCAACCATCCATCCACCATCCATCCACTGTCTCATCCATCCATTCCCACTTATCCTTTGAAAGGGCCCAGAAGCTATCCCAGCCCCCATACTTTTATAGTGCTTGCAATAAAAAAAAACATCACCTGCAGTTCATCATTTCAGGTCAATGAACATCAGGCAACCACATTAAAAACTAGATTAGAAATAACTTTTGCATGTCTCTTTTAATGGCTGAAAAAAATTAAACCAAGGCAATCTCATCCCATCGATAAAAACATAAAGCATCCGCCCTATAAAATTGAAAATTTTAGAGTGAAAATAATGAAAAGGTAACACAATGCAATAAAATGGTAGTTGAGGACATTTTTATTTGAGATATAGATTATTATCTAACTCATAGACAAGAAGAGCAGCTGAAAAACCTCAACTTGACGACCTTTGGTTCATATTTGTTGAATCTGAAGTTATAACAGTATAAGTCAGTAACAAATGGCCCCCCGTCCACATGAATAAAACGTTTGCGTTTATCAGCTGCCATAACCCTCTTTCATTTTGAAAAATGTCCCTTTTTTTATTATGGTTAACTGTCCCGCTCGACTCTGCTTCCTCATACATAAGCTGCCCGTGTGTGTGTGTGTGTGTGTTCTCCCCCCTGTGTGGATCTTGTCTTTTTTTCAGTTTTCCACATTTTCAGATTCATAACTTGTGTCATTTGCTCAGCATTGCATGTAATATACTGTGCGGTTTATGGCCTGGCAGTAAAACAGAAGATGAAAGAGGAATGGCCTGTTGGATTACAGCTGGCCCGGAACAGAAAACAGATATTGTTCCACGCGCACTCCGAGAACATGATATTGTCAATTTTACGACATTCCTCTGTCTCTCCACAATAAACAAAAGAAATATGAACTTCATTTTCCCAGAGAATCTGAGCTCCGAAGAGATTGCGCAAGGGAAACGAGTGTATGAATATTTCCTGCCTGTTAAACTGACTGTGAAATGGGTTTCTGAGGGGGCGGCGTCCGGCAGGTTGCCACGTGGGAAAGCGGGGATTTTGGGCGGCCGCGCCGCTCTCTTTCGCGTCCACCCCGGTGTCGAGGGGGGGGGGGGTCGTCGGCTCTCACGGATTCCACTCGTCAATCCGAGTGTGCAGCGTCTCTCTTTGATGCTCTTCGCTGCAGCGCCCTCCACCTTTTTCCGTTATCCGCTTCAACAAGACTAGAAATCCTCTGGTCGATTGAGGCGAAGGAAAAATGGAGCATATCGACTATCAGCGGGGGGGGGGGGGCAATGCCTCCTCTAACCCACCCCCCCACCCCCCTTGTTGTGCTGCATGGGGTCCCGTGAACCCAGTGGTAGAAAACAGCGGTGGACAACAGAGATGAAAAAGTGGGGAGATGAGATCGAAAGACGCAGAGGGGGAATATCGGGCGGGTTGTGGAAGGAGGAGGGGGGGGATCAATAATGTAATCTTTAGTCATTGGCGGAGCACAGGACCCGGTCCTGAGGATTACTCGGTATGGGGCCCATTACGTGGAGAGGCCCCGTCGAAGCAATTATGACAACGAGATCCCCGCGGAGAGCAATGATAACGGCTGAAGAGATGGGGGGGAAAGAGAGAGAGAGAGCGTGTGGTAGTGTGTGAAAAAGAAAGAGAGAGAGTGTGTGGTAGTGTGTGAAAAAGAGAGAGAGAGAGCTGGACAAAGAAATATAAAATAATCATTGCCTCTCCCTTTCCCTCTCTTCCCTCGACACAGTAAACCTCCATCGCCTCCAGCTTCCCCGCCGCCTCCCGCACGAGAACCCCTCGCAGAAAGATCTCCACCTGGTGTCGGCACAGAGAACGGCAGCGTTGGAAGAAGAGACAGAGAGACAGAGAGAGAGACATAGAGACAGAGAGAGACAGGGAGACAGAGAGAGAGAGAGAGAGAGAGACTGCCGCGGCAACCATCCTGTTCATGTTCAACATACTGGAGTTGCGGCCGCTCTTTAATGCGTGTCCAGCCAGTGTCGATGGCAACTGTAGTCCTCTGAAGCAATGGACTCCTTCGTGTTGTAACATCTATTGTACTTCCTGCTTCCGCTCGTATCTCTCTATATATCTAGATGAAATTTGACTCCTAAACTTAACTGAAAGGCAGCTCTGAGGATAATTAAAAGGCCAACACCAGAAGACCTGGAGGTTTTAGAGGGCTCGTAGCCTTTAAAACCAGCTTTATAAACCAATATAAGAACCTTGAATTACATTTAAAAGCCAACAGGTGGCCAGTGCAAAGACATTAACGCTGGTGTAATGTGTGCTCCCCTTCTGGTCCGAGCAGCTGAGCTTTGCAGTAATTGTAATGGAGCCATATTCTTTTTAGTGAGACCAGAAAGTAGAGTGTTAAACGAGTCGATCCGGCATGTAGGAAAGGCATGAGTACATTAGTGTCTCTGTATTGCCTCGAGAGAGTGACCGTTGCATTCTGGACACTTCCTTTAAAGGGTGCTGAAATCTATTTATGTTTCTAATGTGAGGTTTCAAATTAAGATGTGAATTAGAGATAACCCCCTTGTGGTTGTTTACTTGTTTACAGGCTCACAATAAGTTTATCTCTGAGATTCACCACCATATTATATATCATACATTACTATTAATAATAATCTAAAAAATGTAATATATTTTCGAAAAACAAAATGTTATAACAGATATAATATAAATCTTTTTAATATTATTATTAATATGTGTATTAAATTGTTTATTATTAATAAGAATATATATGTATATATGTAAATATTCTTTTAAGATATTATTATTATAAATTAATAACATACAATTTGTATACATATATATATATATATATATATATATATATACACTTTTTCATTCATTTCCCCCTAAAAAATTAAGCCTCATATTATATAACTCATGCTTTGGAAGGAGGAAGTCTCCTTTCATTTGATTTTGTCTCCTCCGTCTCACAGTTCAGTCGTGGTATGAAGAGACATGGCACATTTAGCCTTTCTGAAACATTTCAGAAAAGCTTTTATGACCTGCATTTAAAAAGAAGGTCACTGCAGTTGAGTAGATGAACTGAGGAGTCGACAGGAGCCGTTGGGGTGCTGTAAACACAGACTGACAGGCGGGAGAAAGCTCTACATACACCGGTGTATGCAACTCGTTACCGACATTATATTATGCAATGACACTTTTCACACCGCGTGAAACCCACTTACGCCAGCCTACACTTAGCTTCATGGTTATTCCTGCTATTATGCACTGGTAGCTAGAGACAACAAAGAAGAAACGACTCATATTACAGCAAAACATTAAGTCAATCCCAATTTATTTTTTGTATTCCATATTAGGCGGTCAGGATCTCTGTCTGACCCATTGTGTGTTTACATCTGTTTCCCAAGTCTCCTTTCCTCATGTGTCATCCCCCTGTTTGCCCCTGAGCGGTGCACCGCTGAGGCCTGTTGGATCATCACCGGCTGTATTTCAGCCCTGGTCCTGCAGGCCCTGGCTGTCACTCTGTTACGTCTTCTGCCCCGGTCGTAATTCTCCCTCTCCTCGTCTGTAGGGTACATGTTTGGTTTTGCTTTCCTCCGACGTCGAGCCACTGGACTCACGCCGCGAGTAAACCTAAATGTAAGCAGGTAATATAATAATAATAATAATACATTTATTTTATAAGGCGCCTTTCAAGGCACTCAAGGTCGCCGTACAACACAATAAAACAGTTACAGTTAAGACAACCGGAGAGCAGTGGCAGCTAAACGCGCCAGCGTTCACTCCCGGAAGAGACGTAAAGAATGAAAGATTACAACATGAGGGTAGAGGGCGAGAATAAATAACCCTCAGACTACGCTCCTATAGGAGGACAACCCTCAGACTATGCTTTATAGAAGGACAGCCCTCAGACTACGCTCTTATAGGAGGACAAGTTCACTGCGTGCATCAATTACTTTGAGCTAAACTCATTGGCTGTAATCCTGGCTGGCGAGATGCGTTACTTGGCAGAGTGAGAAAGCCAGTGCAGCAGCCTCCCCCCGAGGTCCTAGTGCCCGGAGATTATTTCATTCATTGCCTACAATAAATAAGTGACAGCTCCTCAACTATCTTTCAGTACAAGCAAAAATGGCCATTTACTTGAGCAGAAAACCCTAGTGGAACATTATTGCAGAACAAGAACCGTGTAAAAGGACTCTTGCTCAAGCTAGTCAGGAAGCCAGACACAACTTTTGACGCAACTAATTTGATGACAAATCTTTAGTTTTATTACCAGTGGCACCCAGTGTTGCCTTTTTGTGTGACATAGAGATCAGTCCACAGGTTGTAGCAGCTGTAGTGTGTGTGCCCAATGAGCAAAGGTTTCTGATCCATAAAATAGATATTCCCTGAGAACAGGGGCTGCCAATTCAATTCAATTCAATTCAGTTTATTTGTATAGCCCAGTTTCACAAATTACAAATTTGTCTCAGAGTGCTTTACAATCTGTACACATAGACATCCCTGACCCAAAACCTCACATCGGACCAGGAAAAACTCCCAAATAACCCTTCAGGGGGAAAAAAAGGGAAGAAACCTTCAGGAGAGCAACAGAGGAGGATCCCTCTCCAGGATGGACAGATGCAATAGATGTAATGTGTACAGAAGGACATATTTAGAGTTAAAATACATTCAAGGAATCTGACAGAGTTTATCAATAGTTCATATTTAGGCATATTCCACGATGGAGAGTTTGGAGACCTCCCAAGTGGAGGAGTGGGCGGAGTCCCAGCAGGGCAGTGGCACAGCTGGCGACAGGAACTCACGATCCAACCATCGAAGGTCCATCAGCAGATGGGATCTATGCCGTCTCATAGGGTCCAATGACCCCATGAGACGTGAAGTCAGAAGGACTCCGGGGAGAAAGCAGAGTTAGTCATGTGTGATGGAGAGATGAAGATTCATCCATAGGAGAAAGAAAAGAGGAGAGAGGTGCTCAGTGCATCCTAAACATCCCCAGCAGCTATAAGCCTATACCAGCATATCCAGGGGCTGGACTAGGGCAAACCTGATTCAGCCCTGACTATAAGCTCTGTCAAAGAGGAAAGTCTTCAGTCTACTCTTGAATGTGGTGACTGTGTCTGCCTCCCGGACTGAAGGTGGAAGCTGGTTCCATAAAAGAGGAGCTTGATAACTAAAGGCTCTGGCTCCCATTTTACATTTTAAGACTCTAGGAACTACAAGTAGCCCCGCATTTAGTGAGCGCAGCTCTCTGGTGGGGCGATACGGTACTACAAGCTCTTTAAGATATGATGGTGCATCACCAATTAAGGCTTTGTAAGTTAAGAGAAGAATTTTAAAAGTGATTCTTGATTTTACAGGGAGCCAGTGCAGAGCAGCTAGTGCAGGAGTAATGTGATCTCTTTTCTTAGTTTTAGTGAGAATACGAGCTGCAGCATTCTGGATCAACTGGAGGGACCTAAGAGATTTATTAGTGCAGCCTGATAATAAGGAGTTGCAGTAATCCAGTCTCGAAGTAACGAACGCGTGAACCAATTTCTCTGCATCTTTTTGAGACAAGATGTGCCTGATTTTTGAAATATTACGTAGATGGAAGAATGCAGTCCTTGAGATTTGCTTTATGTGGGAGTTAAAGGACAAGTCCCGATCAAAGATAACGCCGAGATTCTTTACAGTGGTGTTGGATGCTAGAGTAATGCCATCTACAGAAATCACATCACCAGATAATTGATCTCTGAGGTGCTCAGGGCCGAGTAGAATTACTTCGGTTTTGTCTGAGTTTAACATCAAGAAGTTGCCGGTCATCCATGTTTTTATGTCACTAAGACATGCTTGAATTTTAGTGAGTTGGTTAGTCTCCTCTGGTTTTATCGATAGATATAGTTGAGTATCATCTGCATAACAATGAAAGTTTATAGAGCGTTTCCTGATAATATTGCCCAAAGGAAGCATGTATAAGGTAAATAGAATTGGTCCAAGCACAGAACCTTGTGGAACTCCGTGACTAACGTTGGTGGTCATTGAGGCTTCATCGTTTACAAATACAAACTGAGATCGATCTGATAAATAGGATTTAAACCAACTTAGGGCGGTGCCTGAAATACCAATCGACTGCTCCAGTCTCTGTAATAGGATGTTATGGTCAATGGTGTCGAATGCAGCACTAAGGTCTAACAAGACCAGTACAGAGAGAAGTCCTTTATCTGCTGCCATTAAGAGGTCATTCGTAATCTTCACCAGTGCTGTCTCTGTGCTGTGGTGTTTTCTAAATCCTGACTGAAACTCTTCAAATAAACTATTCTGATGTAGAAAGTCACACAACTGATTTGCGACCACTTTCTCAAGGATCTTAGAGAGGAAGGGAGGTTAGAGATCGGTCTGTAGTTAGCCAAAACCTCTGGATCCAGAGTGGGCTTCTTCAGGAGAGGTTTAATTACAGCTACTTTGAAGGAATGTGGTACGTGGCCTGTTAACAAAGACACATTAATAATATCCAAAAGAGAGCTGCCAATTAAAGGCAAAACGTCTTTAAGCAGCCTAGTCGGGATAGGGTCCAAGACACAGGTAGACGTGTTAGAAGTAGAAACCATTAAAGATAATTGGTCACGGTTGATGGGAGAAAAGCCATCTAAATATATACCAGGACATACAGGGGTTTCCAAAGCCATTCCACTTGAGGACAGATTGGCACTGGTTAAGGGCAAGAGATTATTAATCTTGTCCCTAATAGTTAAAATCTTCTCATTGAAGAAGTTCATGAAGTCATTACTACTGAGGAATACTGGGCTCTACAGAGCTGTGACTCTCTGTCAGCCTGGCTACAGTGCTAAAGAGAAACCTAGGGTTGTTCTTATTCTTCTCTATTACTGATGAGTAATATTCTGCTCTGGCATTGCGGAGGGCCTTCTTATAAGTTTTAAGACTATCTCGCCAAACTAAGCGGGATTCTTCCCGATTAGTTGAACGCCAAATGCTTTCAAGCTTTCGTGACGTTTGCTTTAATGTGCGGGTCTGAGGGTTATACCAGGAGCAAACCTTCTCTTCCTCACTGTCTTCTTCTTCAGAGGGGCTATCGAGTCCAGTGTCATTCTCAGTGAGCCTGTGGCACTATCAACAAGATGATCAATCTGGGACGGACTAAAGTTAGACCAGGAGTCCTCTGTTATATTGAGACATGGTATTGAATCAAGTGCAGAAGGAATCACTTCTTTAAATTTAGCTACAGCACTGTCAGTTAGACATCTGGTGTAGAAACTTTTGACTAGCGGTGTACACTCCGGTAGTATAAACTCAAAAGTTATAAGGCTGTGGTCTGACAGAAGAGGATTCTGTGGGAAGACCTTCAAATGCTCAATGTCAACGCCATATGTAAGAACAAGATCAAGCATGTGGCCAAAGCTGTGAGTGGGTTTCTGTACTCTCTGACGAAAGCCGATCGAGTCCAACAATGAGATGAATGCAGTACCTAGGCAATCATTATCAACATCCACATGAATATTAAAATCTCCTACAATAATAACTTTATCAGTTTTAAGAACCAAACTTGATATAAATTCTGAAAATTCTGATATAAACTCTGAATATGGACCAGGTGGCCGGTACAGAATCACAAATAGAATCGGCTGTAATGCTTTCCAGGTTGGATGTGAAAGACTAAGAACAAGGCTTTCAAATGAGTCGTAGTTTAATTTAGGTTTAGGATTTATTAAAAGGCTCAAGTCAAAGATGGCTGCTACTCCACCTCCTCGACCGGTGTCTCGAGGAATGTGAGTATTAACATGACTTGGAGGAGTCGACTCATTTAGGCAGACATATGCTTCATGGCGCAGCCAGGTTTCAGTTAGACAACATAAATCAATGTGATTATCTGTTATTAAATCATTTAGTAACACAGCTTTAGATGACAGAGATCTAATATTTAGGAGACCACATTTAATAGTCCTGTTTTGTTGCACTGCTGAAATAATGGTGTTAACTTGTATAAGGTTATTGTGTACGACTCCTCTTGTGTTTACTTTAGATTTATTTAATTTAAGTAAAACAGACACAGTCTTCACAGTCTCTATTCTAGAGTAATGGATGGGTAACTGCTTGACAAGAAGAGCAGAGAAGGGTGTTAAATTACAACTCTGCTCCCGGTTCCTGATCTGAACCCCGGATTGTCATGGATTAGGTCCGGTGATCAACGTGGTTATATTCGCAGAAATGAGACGCGCTCCTTCCAACGTGGGATGGACGCCGTCCCTCCTCATCAGATCAGGTTTTCCCCAGAAAGTCTTCCAGTTGTCTACGTAGCCCACCTTATTCGCTGGGCACCACTTCGACAGCCAGCGGTTGAAAGACGACATACGGCTATATAATTCGTCAGTTTTCAAATTTGGGCCACGTGGTACTATTGTAGAAGAACTACATTTAGTTTCTGCTTCCTCCTTCCTTCAATTCCTCAAACGGTGCATGGTCGCCTGGGAAAGTTCTTTGGGTGAAATACATGGAAGCCAGTACTTTTATTTTATGACATGATTGCGAGCGTCTTCATCTCGTTAATAGTTTGGAGGTCTAAAAATAAGAGTCGACAACATCCTTTTTTGGTTCCGGAGGCAGCTACGTGAAGTCCGATGGCGATTGATTTAGCGCTTGTGGGTAAAGAGAAAGAATCTTTAGATGTGGTTTTAGAAAGACGTGAGCTTGTAGGGTAGCTGCTCAAGGCTACAGTACCTCGTTGCTACCATAATGCCGTTAGGGAAATTTAGGCGCAAAGTTTTGATGAAATGCTCCGGTATTTCAAAAACCCCGATAGACCTAAAATCCCCTTTTGAAATGACCATTGCTCCGAAAACGAGCAAAAGCACATGGCTAATTGTTATTACCAGACCTTTCTTGTTGGGATACAGGTTTTCCTAGGATGGATCTCTAATTGGCTTACCATGGCATGCTCACCAATCTCTTTGTCTTTGATTCTAGGGCACGAGGCCTTCGGGAGAATGACCGGGCAGTCGCCCTCCAGGTCGCCATCTCGCCAAGATCACCCGTGTCTGAAAACACTCCCCTGGCTCCGTCCCTCGTTTTTTCTCCCAGGAGCGTCGTACATATGAAGCTGAACGTGTGCGTGTTCAAACGAGTCCGCGGCGAGCTAGAAGACTGCAAGTGAAGCCCGTTTGATGCGATCTTTGGGAATACCCCACATAGGCGGTGCAGGGGTTGCGTAGAATGAGTGTCATTTTGAGGTCATGTTATGAAGTCACCATGGGAGATGCGGAACACGCAGAACACACCAGTGCTGAATAACAATGGTCTCTCTCGTATCTCTGGGTAAATGCTTTCTCCTTCTGTTGCCTGCTCCCTGCAGGGAAGACTGATGGTAATACAAAGTAGCTTTAAAATAAAATATGTATATGGGCAACAAGGATCAAATACATGTGCTGCGCTCAGGCTAAATTGGAGATTCTGTTTCATATTCTAAATTTAAAAGCGTCCTTTAAATTGCATAAGTGCCCCGAGCTATTGCTTATTGGTTTGCATTAGAAATAAGTGCGAGAAGTGGCTGTGAAAGTGAAAAGTGATCGGAGAGAGCCGAGAGCTTTTTAAATTGGTCACTTTACCCCAACATCTCAAATTATTTGATGGGACTGCATTCTCTTAAAGCTCTCTTTTATCATATTAATTCACTGCACTGAATAGATTTGATAAAAAATATTTAAGAAGTAATTCCGGAGGAAGACTTATTTCCAGTACCTTTTTTTTTAAGTCGGCCACAAACCAATTTGCCTCCCCCGTGGCCTTCCTCCTCCTTTGTTCACTTCATTTCTGCGGCTCTCAAAAAGTTAAACACACATAGTTATCAGTTGACGGTGTGGAAACGTGTGTGTTTACATTCCCATGCCGCCTGTTTCATCGGATAGATCTTTATTTAAACCTTTCCTAAATTGCCTGCTTTGCGGGGGGGGGGAATCGGGGGGATTTGTTCCGCACGAGACTATTTGTAATACCTCAATTACAGCGACATCTATCCCCCCAGTGAGCAGACACAGTGCCTGAGCAGCACACCAATACTTTCATTACCCACTCAGCTTGACATGGTATGGGGGGGGGGGGCTGTGGCTCACAACTGAGCCCCAGGCACACTTTTATGCATGTGTGCTGCTCGTTTTCAAAGCACGGGTCAAGACCCAAAAAATGTGGAAGATTAAAAAGCAGGTCAAAAGGATTCTGTAGTTATTGGTATCAGAAGCTACTGGTTGGATGGAGTCACTGTATTAAAAGAGAAGCTGAAACTAAGCAGCAGAGCCGTGAATCCTCAATCCTAGATGAATAAAAACATGAGGCACACTCGATTTGTCTTCTATTGCCAGTGAGTAGTATACTTTACCGCTGTGTGAAAGCGAAGCAAGCGCCACACGTAAATATATTTGATTTCATAATGCTTTATTGGCCAGCTTCTGGCAGCCCCGAGCCCGTGGCAAATAATGAGCTGCATGTGGCTGCAGAATAAGTTATCGCGTGAAGGAGTCTGCAGTCCAGTATCTTATTCAAAAAAAATGTATGACATTTGAAACGCTGTTGCTGAATTTCCAAATGAATTATTAATTGTGATGTTAGAAAAAATATATTAACAGTTGGGTGGGGTCAAGCAAAAGATGTTTAATGGTCGAAGTCACGAAACAAGGGGAAAACCGGGAACTGAAAAAAAAAATTGTGTCTGCATTTGACCCATCCTTCGTTATAAAAGAGCAGTGGGCTGCAGTGGAGCACCGCGCCCGGGGAGCATCTGGGGGGCTTCAGTGTCTTGCTCAATGACACTTCGGGCTGCAACTAATGGGGAGAGCGGGGATCGAACCTGCTACCTTGCGGTTACGGGACGACCACTCATTGTGGCTTATTGCCACTGTTGAGTGTTGATAAATGTATGGATGCATGTCACTATATTTGTTCAGGAGGAGGCGCTGTTGCGCCTCATATGGCATGACGTCACAAGGACACCACTTCCTTATAAGGGGGATGTTCGCGCACTTTCTCTCTGTTTAACCTAGCGACTAGCGAGAGAGTTCACCTGCACGCATAACAGCTGATCGAGGTGTCTGCATCAGACCGCAGTTGTTGACGGGAGGGGTGGGGGAAGGGGGGGGGGGTATATGTGCGCGCAACTCAGCTGAGCTCTAATGCGGTGCCCGCAGCGCGCTCCTGCGCAAGCCGAGCTGTGTTGACAGAGGAATAAATAATAAATAATTAAACCTGCGTTAACGTGCGATTAACGCGTTAACGTGCCCAGCCCTAATATATATAAACACACATTATATAAATAATATACATATAATTTATATATATACATTATTTGTATATATAATTTGTATATATATATATATAAATAATGTATATATAAATTATATGTATATTATTTATAATGTATATATATATATATATATATATATATATATATATATATATATAAATAGGGAATATATATAGGGAATATAGGTATAGGGCATGATCATAGAATCTCGATGGTCTTTCAAACGTGTACGCACAGGAACAAAAGAAAGTGAAGAGAGAAAAAGATGGTGCCTGATTTGTCGTTAACCTGGAAGGTTATAAAAAAACAGATGTGTATTCAATTACTTCGTATTCCTGGATGCCATTGTTTGGACTTTTTCAGTTCGTCCTTTGAGGGCTGACTAAAGTCTGTGCCAGGCAGCAAGAAAAAAGGGCACGCATGTAATACTTTCGCTGCAGCATCTTTCTGCTATCCGTTGCTTGTGTCTTATCAGTTCTGAACTTGACTATTATAGTCCGACAAGCATATTGAATCCAGCCACTCGGACTCAATACCATTTCACACTCAGGAGTTCAAATATATTACATGAAGGACAATGCACTAGTTGACCGGCATGGGAGAGCAATCTTCTGATGCGGTCGCACTTTGTAGAAACTATTTTAGTTTCTCGGAGAGGGGAATGTTTACTTGTCTTTCTGACAGAGGTGCTGCCCTCTGCTACAGCACAGTACCTCCTGTGTGGAATCCAAAAGTCCTAACAGCTTTCAAGGCTAAATGCATGAGAGTACCTCCTATAGTAGTCTGCTCCCCAGAGTGCATTCACTTCAGTCTACCTTTTTCAGACTTTGAAAAAGGTAAAATAATATTCTGCCCCCCCCTTTCTCTGGCTATTTGGAGATAGTTGTCATGCATATGGTGCAGTATGTCGCATTGTAAAATGATTTTTTTAATTACTAAATTAATTTGGAGGCATTTGTGTATTTACAAGCTAGGCCATCGCCAAGAAGGTTGGCAGCAACGTTCCATTTAACATCCGTGCCTGCAGGTTGGAAATCTGTTAGAGTCCTCTGGGTTAGACGTGAGAGGGATGTGTCAAGTTACAGTGGATTGTGAGATTTCATTAGTTGGAGGCCCAGGGTAATATAAAAGAAACACTCTAACGCTTGATAATATGAGCAAAATGGCCACCGGGATGTTGTGCTCTTGTGTTTTTTTTTTTTACGTTTTTGTCTTATTGTTCAGTTTTTAGCTCTCAGCTCTCTGGTTACATTGACCAGGGAATACCTTTTGAACACTCAACATGCTTTGAAATTGAACTCGGAAGGGTAGTTAGCTCGCTAGCCCCCAGGACTTCCGGGTTTAGTCCACGGCGCTGATTTGTTGTTTCGCTATCAGGTCAGTTGGTCTTCTCATCCCTTGCTAGTCAGCTCGAGCCCAGCTATGTACCTTGCTGGGAGTTTTCTGTTAGCTGGGTTAGTCTCCGATAGCCGCCACTGCACCAGGTTGATCTTCATTCTCTGGGAAAGATCATCAGGCCCACTTTCTTTTCCCGCTGTTTATGCTGCGGATTATCCCGCTGATTCTCCTTGGCCGCACAATGCTTCTCCTCTCACCGACAGCAGACTTTTGGTCACTAGCTAATGTGGGCACTCCCCAACGCGACCGGACCATGCCGCCTTTGTACTCCACGTTAAATCTTCACAAACTTCAAGAACCACCTGACATTTTCAAAAAACATGGAATATTTCGCAGAGGAACTTGAGCCGCATGTTAACCTGCAACTTCACATTAATAATATAAAAGTTAATTATTAAAAGGGACTATTGTGTTCAAGCTCCTGCAAAACCGTGTTTTTCTGCTTGAGCCCGTGCTGAGCACACCAGCGGTCAGGTTGGGTGCGATGTGGAGAGCGGTCCCCCTGTTAACGTGGAGACCGATTGTGACAAGAGCAACCTCAGATTAGTACCGTGACGTTGATTGCAAGTCTGGCATTCATAAAAGTAAGCCAACAAATAACAAATGTTCCAGTCTAACCGTGTTTAAGCTAGCTTGTAGCTCACGAGCTAATGCTAGCTCGTAGCTCACGCTAGCTACGAGCTAATGCTAGCTCGAGCGCGACAGTCTAAAGAACGCTTTTTGTGCGGCCATGAGAACGACTTTTACAGGGAATTTGGCCAAAGAGGTTTTTAATGACGTCATTGTCTATCGTCGTTTTGTGCTTCTTCTTTTTTTTAAGTATCGTACTGTACTGGCACCGGTTCGACACCGGTATCGTGGTTTATAAGATGGTGAAAGCCAATACGCAGAAATTGAGGATTTAAAAGTGCAGTCCACAATAGGTCACAGCACGTACGTCCACTTATTATATATAGTCTATAATTTTAAGATTATGTTGTTTGCTAAAGAAGGATTACAGGATGCCAGGCCTGTGTGTGAAGGTCGCGTCAAGAGTTTTCTCATCAGACCTTCCTCCACACTGCGCTGGAGACATTGTGAGTTTTTGGACTGAGACGCAGGGGGACCACCAACACTAAGCCAATTGGAATCATATTTCATACCACCTCCTGTTCATGTTTTGTTTTGGTTTTCCCGTCCAGACTTTCTGAAAATCAATCTGGATACAATCTGGATATGCCAAAATAAACAGATTTCAGCTTGCAGTCTGAACAAGGCCTAATATCCTGTTCAAACAGACCCCCTTGCCCCACCCCTTCACCAGCACACACCCATACGTTCTACAATACAAACAGTGGACTGTTACGGTTCTCCCGGCAAGTGTGGAGCTTTTGGTTTCAGGTTATTTTGCAACAAACTAAAATCCATTCTGAAGTGATGTCTACCTCATCCATAGACTTCCATAGACTGTGGGTCAATTCAATTCAGTTTATCTTGTACAGCCCAATATCACAATTTACAAATTTGCCTCAGAGTGCTTTGCAAACTGTACACATACGACTTCCCTGACCTTTGACCTCACATCGGATCAGAAAGAAAAACAAGAAATAGAAGAACAAAAATTCACAGGGAAAATAATGGGAAGATACCTTCAGGAGAGCAGTGGTTAGCAGGTCCGTATTTCAATCAGGGGGTTCAAATCCGCCCTAGTCGATATGTCCTTGAGCAAGACACTTAACCCCGAGTTGCTCCCTGTAGCTGTGTCTATGGTGTATGAATGTAACATGATTGTAAGAAGCTTTGGATAAAAGCATCAGCTCAATGTGATGTAATACTACAGTGGAATTGTCAGTATTCAGCATTGCCAACAAAGGACATTAACAATGTGGATTAGTAAACAGTAAATTACAGTTGCCAGCTTATTTTTCACAAACTGATGTTTTCCACGGCCGAAAGTGACGACGTGAATTGTGAATGTGAGACAGTAGCCTATGTGTAGAGTAAAGGTGCTTTTCACACCAAAATCGAAGTGATTTTTTCAGAGTTGCTCCGCGCGTCATCGCTGTTCCGCCGCTGTTGAATCAGAAGTCGTTCAGAAGTCAAAGTTATCTTCATCTGTGAAAGTGACCGGGCATATATACTGTATATTTATGATATTAATGTTATGAAGATAACATGAGGGCGTTAGATGTTCAGATGTGTGTGGGATGTCCTCAACAAGTATAAAGCAGAACTAGTGGTTAGTTCTTCCGTGGTGGATGAAGGAAATGATAAAGGTCTTTACGAAGACAGGCCACAGAGATAAGCCCCACCCCTCATGGAGCGTCTCAACGCTTATGGCGTGAACACGGCAAATGGTTGAGTGAGTAAACTCACGCGTTTTGGGCAACGCGATAAATCGCTTTGCTTTTGGTGTGAACGCACCTTTATAGTGTACTTGCTGCTTGTGTGTCCCTGTCGCCGTCCTCTGGTGGTCAGGTTGAGGAACTAAAGGACGACACCCGTTGTAATTTAGAGACACTATTATTACATTTAAAAGTTACCGTGAGGAACTTTTAACTCGTAGCCTTAATTTAACACCGAAGCCTCTATATGACCGATATTAATAAACAGGACTATCTATTGCAGGCCTATTCAACTGGCGGCCCGTTTGAATTTAACTCCGGCCCGCCAGACTGCCTGCAAATCAGTATAGCTTGGTAAGAAAACACCGGCGCTAGCAGACGCTACCATTAAGCTGCAACACGTCTCTCAAAGCCGAAGCGTCGGGAAGTTGTCTGCAGGGCTCTCAAGTGTCACGCATTGAGCGTGAGACTCGCGCATTTCGGTCTTAATTCTCGCCACACATCGTATTTCTCACGCCGAAAAAAACTCTCGGCTATTTAATGTTTTAATGTGCCGCAGCGCCAACATGAGCCGCGCTGCTCTCACCGTGGAGAAAAAGAAAAAGAGCATAATCCCCGGGCACTAGGACCTTGGAGGAGGCTGCTGCGCGGCTTCCTCACTCTGCAAGGAGGTCTCTCAAAGAGCCAGGACTACAGCCAATGAGTTGAGTTTAAAGTAAACGATGCACCAAGTGAACTGAACATCAGGTAGTGACAGAGTGTCATAGTTGTTAATGAGTGTCATATTGTTCTCCATTGAATGGTAAATTAGACACTGAACTAGTTCATCTTTATCTCAGTGATAAGAGTCCAAAAGAGCAGAATTTCAGAGTCATAGTGATAGAATATCCCTTTGACTCTGACATGTGTCTCCAACAATGGATCCAGGGCTTTAAGAGAAGAGGCGGCCCAAAGGCCCCTCTGCTTATTAATGAGGGCCTGCACACTGACAGTGGGGCAGAGGACCTATTGTTCTTAATATCTTTAGTATTACTACGTGTCTTCGGCACAATCTATGTTCTTCATCAGAATGTTGGTGCAGAACAATCAAAGTAACGTAGTTATAAAAGCTTTAGGTTTCATCAAATCAAATATATTTAGATGTGTTTTCATCTAAGAAAGTAGCATACTTCCTAAAACAAACTATTTCTTTAATTTTGAGGCACGTCTTGGATGGCTCTTTGAGAACCAGGATGTCATTTCCATAATGAGAAGATGCCCAGATGAATGGAAAGAAAAATAGAAAAAGATTTTTTCTTCCACATTCTCCAGAAATCTTTTTGCTTTCGTGTTTCCCGGAGAAAAACTGTAGCGGTGACTTATGGAAATCCTCCTTCCTGTCCACACTGTGCGGCCCTCACACCCCCGTGGTTTTCTTATTCGGCCCACTTGCTACTGAAGTTGAATAGCCCTGATCTATTGCAATGCAGTTATACCCAAAGCTCGTCATCGGTGCCAACGGGTCAGATCCAGATGAAATCCTGCCGGCTCACCAGAAACCCAACGGGTCGCGAACGCCTTCAACATCCATTCATAGGATCGAGTGAGAAGAAGAAGAAGAAAGCTCATTGTCTGGCAAAGTAGCGTCTCACGGAGGAATCTTGATTCATACCAACGACTTATGATATAACATGTATTCGTAAAAGTGTTTTATTTGGGCGTCAGTTACAGACACACACAGCTGGGGCTATGATTATGTATCTTGTGTGTGTGTGTGTGTGTGTGTGCGCGTGTGTGTGGATGTTCTTCCTAAGGACACTTAAGCAGGTAAAGTGATCAACCAGTAGACATTCACAATAGAATGCTGTGATGGTGGTTACAGTAAAGGAGGCACTTGAGCGGTGTTGAGGAATATTTAACAAAAAATAGTTCACAATGATTAAACAAAAAACTTGGCTGAGGTTTTTTGCAAAATAATCAAGGGTTAAATGTGATTTTTAAAAGTTTGGGTTTGCAGAGTCAAAAGTATCCCGTCTGATTAAATGGACTAAATATGGAGATGGGGTATGGAGAACTTTGCTACCGTGCCATTACTCATTTGGAGCTGAAGTGAACGCACTCAATCTGCTGCAGAGGACAACTCATTTGCATATATGTTTAATTTTTCCTTTTTCACGTACACACACACACACACACACCTGCTTGCCCACATGCTCACCCCCCCCCTAATATCTAGCTCTAGAGGTCAAAGCCCAGAATGAACACTTCATCCTCATCCTCAGACAATTAATCAACTTAATCCAAGTAGATTGAAGAGTTTATTGATCTTTATCTTTCATGCTCATGTATAAGTATAAACTGCTCACATGATATACAGAGTTCTGTAAAAGTTTCACCACAAACTTAAATTTATGAACAAAAAAAAACAGTATTTGAACCCCATCTTAAATTGAGTCTTAATAAAAGTTATATAATAATAATAATATATTTAGATGTGTTTTCATCTAAGAAAGTAGCATATTTCCTAAAACAAACTATTTCTTTAATTTTGAGGCACGTCTTGGATGGCTCTTTGAGAACCAGGATGTCATTTCCATAATGAGAAGATGCCCAGATGAATGGAAAGAAAAATAGAAAAAGATTTTTTCTTCCACATTCTCCAGAAATGTTTTTGCTTTCGTGTTTCCCGGAGAAAAACTGTAGCGGTGACTTATGGAAATCCTCCTTCCTGTCCACACTGTTCTTTTTAATCTCATTTATACATCTCTATTCTCCACTCCCTCCCATTTATTCTCTTGCTCCGCCGCCATGCTCCCAAATCTCCACCGCCCCGTTTCTTCATCTGCGGAGCGTCTATCGCCGGCGTGGAAAAAAAGGCTGTGGCGCTCCGCTCCATCGGGCGCCAAACGCTGATTGATTGAAGAGCGAAGAGCTGTCGGCAGGTGTGTGGACGACAAATGTATAAGGCCTCAGAGATTGGAGTTAAACCTGGTGCTAACAGATAGCCAGATAGCACGGCTGAATGGACAAAACTGCTGCCAACTCACTCTCGTAACTGATAATTACCAGATTTGGAGTCTCTCAAACACACACACACACACTTTTTTCTATCTTGGCCAGTGTGTGTTCCGTCGATTGGATTTTTCACTTTGAGTGGAAAATGAGTCTTTCTACTCATATGTTACACTGCCAGTAGTTTGGAAAGCTTAAATGCTTGTGTTGGTACGTGCTCCATGTTGTTATTTATTGAGAATTTAATGAAAAAAACATTTCAATGGATGCCAAATTTTGCGTTCTCAAAGTAAACATTACAGGCAAAGGTTCTGTGAAGAGAATTCAGTATCAATTAAGAGTAACATATTTCTTGGCTTGATTCTGTGTAGGACTACTTAACGTCTTGAACTCACCCTCTGCTTTTTTGTCTTTTGAGACAAGAAAAAAAAATAAAGCAGATTGTACCATAAGATACATTTATTTTATTCAACATCTCATCTGCCAACACATCACTGCAGCTCGTTAAATATATAATAAGAACTCAAATAGAAATATTCTAAATATCTTTGGAAATAGTCCTACGTGTAATCCTTTTTTACAGTTGTTTTTTTCCTATTTAAGGATGCTTTCAAGCAGAATCTAGATGGTTTATGGTAATGATTTTCAAACTGTGGGGCACGCCCCTCTAGTGGGGTGCAGTGGACTACATATTCACAAGTTCAAAGTACACAGACATAAAATTAAGTCATTAATAAATAGATGTTGAAGTGTCGTGTACATGTTTACGTTACGACGTTAACAGGTTACGGGTGCGTATGCGCGACAGACACGACTCGCTAATTTTCGGCGTTTTGCCAAAAAGCCAATCCTGCTGTAACATTAAGCATTAATTGATTGAGAGTGGCCGTATCAAGCCTGCAACCCCATTTAAGTTATTCCTTTATTCTGCCGTACACTTGTATAATTTATTTTGCATTGTTTTGACAAAGTGATTGCACATTTAGTTTACTTGAAAGTGAATGCAATTTCTTTTCTTTTTTTTCCGTTTTTGGCGGTATCTTAATTTACCGAGTATACATAGGCACAGGTGTAGTAATTAATATATATACCATCCAGTCTTTCAAGTTAAATAATATTGAACATTTTTGGGACAGTGTACATACAAACATAGAAATACATCGGACACTAGGGAGAGAGAGGGAGATGGATAGAGGTCGGGGCGGTTTCCTAAACTAGAGCAGCGTTGCCGAGTCATTCATTTAATATCTCCACAGGATCTGTTCGTATTGGATTTGCAAATCTCACCCACTTGTCCCAGAGTTGAGTAAACATATTTCTCTGGAGGCGGAGGGAGAAGGTGATCCTTTCCATAACATAGATGTCATTCACTATGTCTATCCACTCCTGAATCGTGGGGGGCTCAGGAAGCAGCCAGCGTCTGGTGAGCGCTTTTTTAGCAGCGGTTATTAAAATGCCAAACATATTTATATATATTTATTTATATATTTATCTTGTTTCCCTGTTTTGAAATCATATTTTCCTAAGAATAAAGTTAAAAATTCCAGGGAAAAGTCGGTGTTAAGTATGTCTTTTAACCTTTTATGAAATTCTGCCCAGAAGGATCTTATGACAGGGCACTCCCAAAATATGTGCCAGTGATTTGCTTCCTGAGCGCCACACTGTCTCCAACATGTGGCATCTCCTCCCGCGAAGCGTGCCTTCTGCTTCGGTGTAATAAAGAAACAAATTAATCACTTCCATGCAAATTCTCGCCATATATGGGAATTGGTACATGTCCATTGGAATTTACACACATCTAACCAGTCTTTGTTTGATATTGATAGGTTGCCATCTCTTTCCCATTTTTCCTTTACATATACTGCAGTGTGGGATTTTTTTTGTCATGAGGCCTTTGTAGGCTTTAGAGATAATACCTCTATTTGATTTGTTTTAGTAGGCATCGAGAAATATTGTCAGTATTGGTTCATCAAGGTCTATTGTGTTTCTAATGTTATGTTCGAAATGGTTGCGTATCTGGAGATATCTATAAAAATCAGATTTTTCAAGACAATATTCTTCCCTTAAGTGTTCAAAGTCCTTTAGTTGTCCTTTATCTGTCAGAGTATAGTATGTCGTTATACCTTTTGGGATCCAATATTTAAATCTATGATCCATTTCATGCGGTGGGGCGTGACGCAACCACAGGGTGACTACTTAACTACAAATAAATCCATCTGCTGATTGTGACATGTCTTATTGATCTGTGTTTAAGGCCAAAGAAGCACAGCAGCACACGCATTTTTCCTAATCTAATAGCATCATAGCTTGCGTTCGATTTGCAGTCTCATATTACCAATTATGCTTATTATCAACAGGTATTAAATCAAAACACATAATTAAACTCCTCAGAACCATTAAATGACTGTATATACTTCCTCTAAGCCATATTTTCCTCCTATTGTGAGAAGGAAATAAGGGGTATTGATTAAGAGAAAATTAGCTACTGCCATTACAGTCCATGCTCAATCTGTATCCAGCATTGTGCATCGATATAGGCTAGAAAACATAATCGGCATCAGTGAGAATAAATGACAAGATTATCTTTACTGGACATTTGAGCGATTCCACACCCAGTAAGGCGGAGAAGAAGAAATGTGATAGGTCTTGCTCAAGGACGTCACCCTGATGGGGTGTTACAAGGCTCTTGCTCACTGCAAACCATCAAACAAACAAAAAACACTAACTTTCATAGATGAATGTTTTGTTGAACATCTGAACGGATGTGAAGATCAACGGTGTTGAAGAAAAGTCAAGAACTACCTTGAAGTCGTATGACTACACCAACCAGTCGAGTTGCAGTTTACATTCACCTCTATTCAAGAAGATCATCACTTGATGACAATAATCCTATTACACGTGTACCAAATTGTCATAGTATCTGTCTATATCAGGGTTTTTCCTGGGTCAAAATGGGCCTTAGGTGCTCCGAAGAAGAGTTGTTGACGGAGGGAGGGGGGGGGGGGGGACCTTTATTTAATTTTTTTCAGAGCTATACATATATATAAATACATAAATATAAATATATATATAATATCTGTGCATGTATATATGGATTGAATTTTTCACCAAAAGAGTGTCTTGACGACCACGATCACTTCACCGCCGAGTTGAAGCGTATGTTTGCGCAACATTGGAAAATAAATCCCTCGAGGTATTGCAATCATGAGTCTGAAACGGACAATCTAAAAAACACAAGGCCTGTGGCCACGGCAGACGCATAGAAATCATCTCAAAACTACATCTACAGATTGAAACAGAGCGAGTAACATATATTTTTTTTTTTCAGGAGCACTTTCACCCGAGAGCTGCTCTCGCAGACGGAGCATGTCCAGAGGTCGTCCACAGGTCGTTCTGCCGGTCGATGCACCACCGGTTTACAATATTCCTGGAATAGTCCACAGGATGAACACGTTGCCCCGTGACACATGTCAAGATACATATGTCTTCATTTCTCAGGGACGTGCAGACAGCTTCTTTTCCTCTCATTGACACACACGCACACACACACAGACAGACATACACTTGGGGATCATCATTGGCAACGTGCACAAACTCCATAATCAGCATCTATCTGTTTTAACAGAACTAATGCCTAAAGTCTTCTGATTAGACACAAAGTAGCACTTTAGGAAAGCACAATGCAGATTTGTTGCAGTTACTGTAAATTATAAGACGGTTTTATCTACCCCAACTGGGTAGAGCAGCTGACCTTATATTTAAGACAAGCTTTTTATTTTTCAGCTTTCCATTGGCATATTTCATCGTTTTCTAAAGAGAAGCGTCTGTTTTCGAGTCAACGTTCCCTCCACATGATACCCTTTAAATCATCGCTGAGGTTTTTATTGGTAAAACAAAAACAGCAGGAAGTGTTGACATCGAAAAAATACATCAAAGTAAAATTAGGATCAATTAACCATTCACTAAGAACATACCTGCAAACTCATGAGGGGTGAGAAAAAGGTGACAACAGGGATGGGGGGGGGGGGGGCAGGTGACTTTTTATTTATTTATCAATGTTGTTTGATGAAGTCTCAAAACTTTTAGAATTACAACTACGGTCATGTTATTGTTCTGACCACAAATCTAAATTCTAAATAATGACAATAAACAGTTTAAGAGCAAAAGGTCCTCCGATCTGACGAAGCCGTATAATTATAGTAGTAATAAATATACATTGTCATTATATATAATATGGTTAAAGTAATTCATAAACCAATTCTATTCTGCCTCTACCTAGTTGTCAAGATACTAACATTATAACTTCTATACCATACCTGCCATAAATATTGGGATACCAGATACAATACTATAACAACAATATGATACCATGAATAAGAGACTGGTATATGTATCTATAATAGTAATAAATTCAATATCTATATAGTTCACTTCTTACCAACTTGTTCCAACACTTAACACATGTCAGTAATATTAGTTTTAGCCTACAGCCAGATATGAATGAAACTACATGGAGCCGTCATACATTGATTCTCACTCTCAACCAATCAGAATGCTTGATTTCATCAACCCGTATTATAAATTGATTATACACTATGAGGCCGTTAGTCTGTATCTGACCAGATGATACAGAGTTCATCAGGATGAGCACCTGGAGAGTTACACAACTTTACAGACTATCTGCATTGGAGACAAAGTAATAAAACATTTCACTTCTGGCATGTTTTTTTTTTTTTTTTGCCGAAGACGGTCTCAAAAGATCCGCCACGTTGCGCCCTCGCTGTGAGCGGCGCTGCGCAGCGCGTGCAGACAGCATGACACGGAGCGGAGCAGCGCGCGCGTGCGCGCTGATCACGGGCTCTTTTAATGAAGTATCGATACAAAAAATACGCTAAATCACATCGCTCTTAATACGCTCTTAACAGTAGCGGGCCAGGTGACCCCCCCCCCCCCCAAAAAAAACAAAAACTCTTCGGATCTCCACGATTCACGTGGACTATCCATTTTGATTTCAAAACGGTGAGTTTCACCGAAAGGTTACAAGTTTGCAGGTCTGTAAGAAGGAGTTAAGAAAAGCTCACTGTGGGTCAGTGCTTAGCAGGTCTGTCTTTCAATAAGGTGATTGGTGGTTCAATCCCTGCTCTAGTCGATGTGTCATTGATGAAGACAGCTGGAGGTGCTCCTTCTACCTGTGTCTAGTCAGTGTAACATGATTGTAAGTCGTTAGATTACGATTTGGTTTATTTTGGGGACACCAACAGCGGTCTCCTTAGTGAAAGTCTCTTGTTATCCCATCCTGACATCTTCCCTGTACGGACTTTCACTAAACATATCACAAAAGTAATCTGGGAGAAAAGACATTCTCTTGAAATGTAATTTTTGGGAGAGCGGCCTGCTTACCTGTTATCTCTTCGCGCCTTGCTTTCATTCTGGGACTTTTTGTCTTTGGGGCCGATAACACTAAGCGTGACTCTCAAAAACGCGTCGCTAGCAAAACCATTTGAAATGTTGCGCGTCGAGTTCTTCTAGCGTTTTTTTTGGCGCTCATAAAGTTGAAATATTCTCACATTTTAAGTGCGAGGCACGAAGTCGCTCAGCTCGTCAACGTCACGCTCGGCCAAGGCGGCCAATCGGATCGAGCCAGAGGGGGGCTTTATTACCTTACCACTTCCTTCCTGTTTTCGTGTAGTATGAACAGCGGGAAATTCAAAAGAAAATGGCAAACTCCGACGAGACACTATTATTAGTGGTATTTAATTCCGAAGAGGTTTAAATTCTAAATCAAGACATTACCCCAATACCATACAGCGGATCATGAGTGGACCTGCGTTTTGGGGCTTTCTCCTCCTCATCCCATCTGTCCACTCGGATCCATTTTATCGATGAAGTTTTATCGCCCGGTTGCGCACACAGGCCCGCTCCACAGGCACGTCATAAACACATGATGTAACAGCGTGGATCTCGGTTTAAGCCCAATGACAGTGGCGTGGACAACAAAAGAAACAACAAAAGAAAAAGGATCTACTTTAAAGCCTAGAAGAACTGAGTCTATTAGCACTCAATAATAAGGAATACTTGACTCCTTAGCATCTGTTAAGTTAGGGTACGAAACTGCAGTCCCGTGCTCGATATAAAAAGCGAATCCGTATCCGATGATTACGTTTTAACAATATTTAATGGCAGAAGTATAAGCAGTAAATTGTGTCTACGATCGTAGGGCCGAGCGGAGCATTATACCACAGACTAAAAGCAACGTTGCTGATAGGGGCTGTCTTGTAAGCTAGCGTCCGTCTCGAGACTGAATCTCACCTCGCACACACATTATATCAGGATCCACTTTCACACCTTTCCTCTAAACGTTAGCTCCATTGGTCAGTTCAGCATGCTACGCTCTCGTTGGCTTACGGCCAGCTAACAGGTAATGAGCCGGGTCAAACGTCATGATCCCGCGACCCAAGCTACTTCCGGTCACCTGGGCGACGGAAGTCTCACGTGACACTCCTGCTCCAATCAACATCACGGATTTCCACCGGCTTCCAACTCACGTGGCAACATGTAAACAACAAACTAACTTTCATTCTCATGCAGCATACATACAAACATAAGCATAAACATAAACATACAAGTATTACAAACATATTCATGAAAACATAAAAACATTACTTCTGCCATTGACATATGCATAGAGTAGACGTTACCTCCATGCTTCATAACACAACAATAACAATATTCTCCCTAATATTTCTATAATCATGTCTTGCTATATGTATTATTAAAACACAAACGTACTATGTACATGTGCAAAGTCAAAATGAATTATTACAACTTAACACATCCATCTTCATCCCTGCAGTTTACTCTTCTACATCGACACTCAGGGAACTTGCATCAATCTCCATTTAGTTTCACCTTTTTATTCATAATTTTTTTAGACCCCCCCCCCCCCCCCCCCACAACAACAACAACAGCTGTTTTGCCCGGGCAAGGTTTTTAAGCGGCTGCACTTTTACAAGCCGTGACGGGTGTGATCGGCCCCAAAGAGTCCTTTCAGCGAGACACGGAACTTCAAGGGTTAGGGTCCCTGGGTAGAATGGGTTATAATGCGGAGGTCAAATGTCATGAGTCTCCTCGTCTAAGGATTTTGAGGTTCCCCGATAACAATGACAAAGGTGCAATCTGACAGGATGACACGAAGCAACAGGAGGCTCAGGAGAATGGATTGCTCTCGACTTCTTCGATGGAATATGTTGGGGTGAAACCAGAACACCTGAAAGCACCAGAGTAAGTGTTCAGAGGCTTTGAGATTGTTGAAACACCAGTATTTACTACTCATTTTTTTTAATTACATTTACGCTTTAGCCAAAGTGACTTGTTACATTCATAGACACAGCGACAAGGAGCAATTCAGGGTTAAGTTACTTGCTCAAGGACACATCGACTAGGGCGGGGATTGAACCGCCAGCCTCCTGATTGAAAGACAGAATTACTAAACAGGGCAGCACGGTGGCTCAGTGGTTAGTACTGTCGCCTCGCAGCAAGAAGGCCCTGGGTTTGAATTCCCAGTCATCCCGGTAGTTCCAGGTCCTTTCTGTGTGGAGTTTGCATGTTCTCCAAGTGCCTGCGTGAGTTTACTCCGGGTCCTCCGGTTTCCTCTACATCATAAAGACATGCACTGCATCATGATTGGCTGCCACGCATCAGTCAGTCTGCCCCAGGGCAGCTGTGGCTACTGATGTAGCTTACCACCACCGGTATGACTGTGTGTGTATGACTACTGGACTCTGGACTGTAAAGTGACTTTGGGTGTCTTAAAGAAGCGCTAAATAAAATAAATCATTAATATTATTATAAACAGTCGCCACAGTCAATTTTATTATATATACACTTGTTTGAACCTACTATTATCCATTTGTTGTTTACCCTATTATCTTTTATGCACAATGTTTGTCTTTATTATATTTATATTGTTTTAATATATGTATGTTTATTGCTATGCATCTTTCGTTCAAATTCCCTGTATGTGCAATATACTTAAATAAATAAATAAATGATTCTGGTGCAGATACTGGTAATATATATATATATATATATATATATATATATATATATATATATATATATATATATATATATATATATATATGCTTTTCCAACAGATTAAGCTGGGATTCTTTTAGGACATGGCTGTAGTTTAAGTGCTGGCTTTTACTGAGGATTCCGTATTGGATTGTGTGGCGGTACACACACACACATAGGGCTAGCAGGAACATTGTGTACATTTTGTAGCTCAGTGAACAGCACACAATGCTACCCTCTGAGCCAGTATCCAGGGTTGAGCTCAAACAGATGTGTTGTCGAGTTAAATCGACTCAATTATGTATGTGCAAATAAGAAATAAATACACAGCACACACGGCGTCTTCCTAAATACACAGATGAGGATGTGCCTGCAATGAAGGAAAAACACCCAAAACAAATGCATTCAAATCTAGCGCTAATCTGTGAGTGGAGTTAATACTCGTATGATGTATGTGTTGAATGTGCAAAAAAAAAGGAAATTAGTGCGATGTTCTGTGAACTTCTTGGTCCACATTTGTCTATTTCTGTCACACGCCCCCTCATGGCCATGTGAGAAAATGCAAATCCAAGGTATCTGTGCAGTCGGTCCAAACATCACAATATCAGTTAACATATAACAACAATGCTGCTCAGAGATAGTTCGGTTTTAATGAGCATCAGGGATTCGTTGCAGTTTAATAGAACATAATGCAGGACATCTTTAAATGTCTTGGAAGAATTCTTTTTTTCCTAATTCACTTCCCCCCTGACATCTGGAGGCTGTTTGAAGAGAGCAGGGCTTCCTGCAGTCACGCCGGAAGATACAAAGGTTTCATCGGGGGAGTAGGCGAGAAGCAACATGTCAGGAACCGAGCCTGAATACAGCTCCGTATCACCTCAACAGCCCTGCAGAGCATTTATGGTATTCATCCTCTGAGTCCAAAGGTGTTTTTTTCAGTCACATTTGTCTTTCGTGCGAAAACATTTCAATCCTAACAAATAATAACTAGCATCTGTGTTAACGCGATAATGAGAGAAGATGGAATGAGTTCAGTACCTAATGTGGAGTTGAATTTAATCTCCATTCAGACTGAGGGAGAGAGTGAAAGAGGAAAGCAGTTTCTCTTTCCCCTCGGCATGAATCTCTCCACGAAGCACATCAGCCATGAAGGGGTCGCTACCTTACTCAGTATTCCTGGTGTTCAGCCAGTCCCTCCACACTACCAGCAGTCTCCCCAAAATAAAAGAAACAGCAATGTAGATGTGAAAGCAATGTTACTCGTCAGTACAGAAAAGCTGTGTGGTTAGATACCAATAGATATAAGGGAAGACACTGTTTTGTAGTGTGGGTCAACTAATCCTCTTACATTTTGTAGAGTTGTAATGTTTTTTTTTAAAATAAATAATTGCACATGTAAATAAGAAAGTATGTTTTACATGAATACATAAGAAATATATGATAATTAATAAAGGATATTATGAAGAATGTATTTGGGAAAACAGTCACTGTATAATTATGATCATTAGATGAGTATTATTTGTGTAACTGTAATACTGATTATAAGATGTTTTATTGCTATATATATATATATATATATATATATATATATATATATATATATATATATATATATATATATATAACTATAGGATGAATGAAATTCATTGATTATGGGACGTAGAAGGCTTCCCTTGGTGGCCGAGTCTACAACTAGCTCACAGTTGGTCCGGGGCAGTGTGTCTCGAGTCGCAACAAATATCCGTAAAATGTCCTGTTTTTCGGAAATAAGTTTCTAATTGCCCCATTGTTCACTTTCATTTTCACCCCCTCATTATTACCCCTCGTGCCAAAATTCAACACGTTGGGTTAAAACACATTCAATGAATATGACAGAGTGTATGAATAGTTGGTAGTAGTCATGGACCACGATGGAGACCTCCACGATCCATCAGGCAGATGGAGGTAGAGAGGAGTGGGCCGAGCATCAAAAGGGCCATGGCCTAGTTGGTAGTAGGCATGTTATCGCGTCCTGCTGTGTGCGGCATTGTGTATGTCGGATTACGTCTGTTTGGCCACACAAAGCTTTCGGGTTCTGTTCGGGGATTTGTAAATACGTCCATGTCAACATGCTAATGTCAACATGCTAATACGCGATGCTAGCCAATAGCAATGTTAATCATGATAAATGGTGTAAGTAGCATGCTAACATATGCTAATTAGCACTCAATACAAAGTACAGCTGAGAGTGAGATGTCTACATGTTTACATGCATTCAAATAACTGGCCTAGTCGGACTGAGATCGAATTATTCGTTTCATGTAAACACCTTTGTTCGACTGTGCGGTCCGACTACGATCCGATTAACACCCCTGGATAACTCGATCCTATCTGGTTGATAATTCGACTATCGCGGCATATAACGGTGAATTGGATTAGGAACTGGACTTTGCGTCTTTGCGCATGGACAGAGCTGCCAACTTTTCAAAAAACCTTGGAGTGAGATTTTGTCAGGGGTGACCAAAATGTTGCCGCGCACGCAGCCACACACGATGGTGACTCAAATATCAGGACATTCAAATTAGTTTGGCGTTGTACCCATGTTGTACCTGCATTCTGGCCTGGCAAATGTCTTTTACGAGGCATCTTTGCTACCTTAAAGAATTAAAATGTTTTTAATAACTCTACTTTCATTTACAAAAACATGTCTAATTCTATTGCACAAATGTCCTGTCTTTATGTTAAATTCTTTAGAATACATCTTACTTGTTCAAAGTATTGTTTGGAAAAAAATTGAGCAACAGCTCTCAAGTTCTAAAGACAGGTAAGAGTGACTGATGCTCTATTTTCATTGGTTGCTGGATTAAATCTTAAACAGATAGGTTTTTTTCTGATTGGCTATTGTGTAGCCCAGCCCTTCTTTTTGATTGGCTGATAAGTGGCCCCTCACAGCAGACCTCTAGGAGAGCGTTTGATTTCTCCACCGTGAGGTCAGCGCGGCTCATGTTGGCACGCTGCGGCTCATTTAAACATTAAATAGCTGAGAGGTTTTTCAGCGTGATAAATACGATGTGTGGTGGGAGTGCGTGACTTAAGACCGAAATGCGTGACTGTCACTCTCAATGTGACACTTGAGAGCCCTGCCCTACCGTAGTCTAAGCTTGTTGTGTCTGTCTGAACATCTTCTTCTGCTGCTAACTTCAAGACCCTTTAGAGTCAATAGGTGTGTATGCAGCGAACAGGTTTACAGATGCGAGAACACGAGAGCCACCACACATTTCTGGACCGAAGAGCAGACAGAATTTATGCTTAATGTATTGAAGGAGTTGAACATACTTAAGTTCATGGATGGGAGGAAGAACCGAAACGGTGAACTGAAGGTGGCACTGAAGACAGGTAGAGGCTGACTTTCCCAGGACCCCTGAACAGATCAGGATTCGATGGAAGAAGGCGTTCTTCCAGGCCAAACGGGACAATGGAGGTGGCCGTGGTCGCACTACGTGCCCGTTCTATTATATCTTAGATGACCTTCTTGGGAACCGGCCTCTGTCCCTTGTAGAGCACAACGGCGTAGATTTGGGTGTTCAGTTACCAACTACCATGGGTAAGTTCATTTCAGTTGCATCACACTAAAACAAGTGGTAGGACGTGTTAGCAGTGCTAAATATGTGTTGAAACATGTGTACCTTCCCATAACTTGCGAGGAATTAAACCGACGATGAAAACAATGTACAATCATAAAACATAAGGCTAACCTGGGTCCCACTTGATAACCGTAATCTTTCGAAGCATGTGCCATTTGCTAGCTAGCCCTTTGTCTTTGAGAAACATGTAGACCTTCCCAATAACTTGCAAGGAATTCAATTTAGGTTGAAGGCTAGTTACAAACGTAATAAAGTGTACATTACATAAAGTGTACTTTCTACATTTGTTTTTGCACTAGATCTGAGTTTTTATGTTTCTTTGACATCTATTTTTATGTGCATGTAATTTCTTTGTGCACGTAATTGCGCACATATTTGCTATAAAGCACTTTGAGCTGCATTCTTTTGCATAAAAGGTGATATATAAATAACGTTTTGGCCGGCGTGTATTTATTACCTTCGCATTGAAAATGCAGAAGGTAATGTTTTGTGAATATGTCCGTGTGTTTGTCCGTCCGTTATTCGTCTAAATCAGACATAACTGAGCCGATTCTTATGGAACTTGGTCATGATTGGTCATGACCCAAGGAACAATCTATTACTTTTTGGGAGTGATTGGGTCAAAGGTCAAGGTCAAGGTCACGAAAAGGTGAAAACCGTAAATTTGCGATATCTCGGTTAATTGGCATCCGATTTGCGTGAGACTAGTGCCAAATTGTTCATAATTCAATCTTATGATATGCGAAGGTATGCGCTCTACCGAGTGCCCATTCTAGTTATTATTTGTGCTGTACCTTCTTATAGATGCTACAATGGACCCGGAAGAGACGCTGCTCGGAGGCTCACCTGGATCCTCCTCACCTAGGTCAACCCCACCACCTTCAAGCACTACTCCACTGCGTGCTACTTCCTCAGTTAGGTCGACTCTAGCTTGCACTCCACCTTCAAGTACTCCACTGCGTCCTACAATTACCGATGATCTACCTGGTAAGTTCTGCTATATTATAACTGCATCAACATATGGGCATCACAAAGAATCTTCATGTGATGCATCCACTCATCCTGTGTAGTCTAATAAACAGCTGATGTCAACATGGTTACTACCACATGCCTAATCGGTAGGGATACAACTGACTTTATACCTGCCATTTCTTAAAGGAACAAGGACCCAGCAATCGAGGAGAATGAGAGACGTTAATGTGCTCGTGAACCACATACAAGTCATGTCTCGAGAATGGAAGGAGGACATGGCAAGAAGTGAGGCCCGGCAGGAGCAGTTGATCGCAAGCATCCGCCACACTGACAGTATGGTGGAGAAGCTGATGCAGAGAATGGATAACATTCAACCAAACACATTCTCACCACCACCTCAACCTCAACCACCGCAAGATGCATATTATGGTTATGGATTCCCATCCACCTCCCACTACCATCAGCTGAACTAGGCTCATTCAGCACATGTCATTTTGCACCCTGAACTCAACCTGCACGGACCTCACTTTAAACTATATTTATTGTTCTTTCCAATCTCCACCTTACTTATTTGCACTACTGCCTGAAAAGCGCCTTGCTGGTCATCCAGCACAATTGCTAGACTACCTCAGTGTGTGTGTGTATATATATATATATATATATATATATATATATATATATATATATATATATATATTTTTTTTTTTTTTTTTTTGTGTGTGTGTGACACTCAAGATTTTACCCTTTATACTTGTGTGCTTTTATACCTTGTTTTTATTGTGTGCTCTTATACCTTGTTTTACTTCTTTTAATATATCTTATAAATAAAACACTTAACTAAAACTTCTGTGAGTTTCTTTATTTGTGGAATGAATTTACAAACGGAAAAAAAAAACTGGCAATTGTGTAATGAGCGATTAACATCTCTCTTATTCTGCCTGTTTTGTGACATACATGCCTAAAAGGGGGATACTTTTTGTGCATCTGGCAACACTGAGACTAGTCGACCAATGACTGTTTAGGTGGACTGTAAGGGAGATACCATTTACAAAACTTGTAAGGGGTAAAAACTAGTTTGTGAAAACCCAGAGAAACGCAAATATCCGACGAAGCAAAATCCCGGACGTTTTTGGCAACCCTGCCTGACGCTTTTTTTTTTTTGGGTCTCAAAAACCGTCTGGGGAAAACCGGACGTATGGTAGGTCAACACATCTCTCTCCCAGAAGACTTTATTTCTCCTCTTCATCCAGACTGCTCGCCGAGAACTTTGCAGTACAATGGCAAAGTGCAACAACATATTGGTTGTCAGAATTAAATTCTCGATGTACCTTCGGCGACGGCATCTTCTCTCTTTTATCAAATCAGCCAAAAGCATCATTTGCATTCGCTGTACTCCTATTAACATCATGCAAGAATAGTAGAGGGATGTAGCTTCGCCTTGCTCTCTGTTCGCCATCTTTCTTAGTGGTGAAGAGGTCAAGCGGAAATGGCTGTATCAACACGAGGTCTAATGAAAACAGCGCCACCTATCGTATCGGATATGACGTGCTTTCGGCCAATGATTCGAATTACTCACTGCCATGTATATTGGGATAATAGCAGATCCCCCAAAAGATAGCAAAGTCTGACTAAAGCAAGATTCGATTTATACCATCATGTAAACGCACTGATTGGTGCAGCAGGTCACAAATCAAAGGGGATGAATTGAAATGTTGACCCGATGATGCGCTAGAGGAAAAGTTAGCGGTTCACCAGAGTTAATGGAATATATCCTAGGTGGAACAGGAATATCTAAATCCCATTTCATGACACCATCCTCAATAGGTTTCATCCCATCCGTCTCCAGCCTACTTTCTGATGTGTCATTCTCACATTGTCCTCTGGTGACTATGAATCTAGAACACTTCACGGCAGTCAGATCTGGATGAAAATGGTGGATAGGCCAACCGACAGACCCCAGAGCCATGACTTCACAAAATGAGCACATTTTATTCCGATTTCAATTACTCAAAAATTTTGAAAAATAAGTTCATGAATAATCTATACATTTTGCTACTATGGTCCAAAGATATATTGGCTTATATTGTTATCTAGTTTTGTACTTTAAGAGGCCTATAAGAGTGGTTAGAGGTCTAGAGGTCAATGTAATAATAACACCTACATTCAACAGAAGTAGAAGTTTCCTTCTTACCTCAACTTTTCCCTTTCATTCTATTTCCTTTGTTTTCTTCCTGTAGGTCTGGACTTTTTTATTCCTTTGGCTCTGCTGAGATTCATAATAAAATCTCCCCTGCTCACTGGAAGCACTCCAATCTATTCTCTCCTTGTGCCTTACCCGGGGAGGGAGGAAAAAAAACTTTATTAGTCTCAGGGTTATTTCTTTAACCCTTGCTTCTTTTTCATTTTTCTGTTGCCACAGCTATTCAATTTTATTTCACCCTGTCCTCAGTAAAGTTGAGCTGATGAGCTTAAGGTCCCTCCTATTGATCTTTTAATGGATGATGAAAAAGGCCACTGCCTGTTGGTCAATTGGCCAGCTTCGGCTCTATTGGCAGTGTCCCCTCTGATTACAGTCCACGGTCTAGAAATGTAATCCACTTCTGGTGCCACTTGTCAGCAGGAGTCGTGGAGGCAGGCCTGGATTTGAATTGAGTTTTGTCATTTTCAGAGCATCTTATTACGGACACACTTGTTCATGCACAGAAACCTCACCCAAACTGTTCTTAATATTAAAAAGTCAACGTTTGGAGTGACTCATTCTACATTGTTTCAAACCTAGAGTTTTGCATAATGATTAAAAGGAGACTTCATGTTGAGGCTTGGTTGTTAATTTGCATCTTTGGTTATATTAGTTTTAGTTATACTCTCTCATTTCATAAATCTTCTATACCTGAGCTGCATGAGTGCTTCAGTGCTTTTTTTTGTTTTGAAATGTGTGTTTTGACATTTTTTAGAAGTGGTATTATTGTGGGTCTCTTCAGCCGTCACAGCCACTAAGATGTATGCAGCGTGTGTGCAATGACATCACTATTGTGCAAATTAGCATCTGGGTTTATGCAACGACTTTCCGTTCTTGCGTTAGCTCCTTTTACTGGAAAACTGCTGGATAAGCCCTCTTCCTGTTTGGGTTGTAAAATGGTTGATGCTCTTTTGTGCTGGAAATTGAAACTAGCGGCTTATCGGGAACCAATCGAATTGCAGATGGTGTCTTTATTGTACAACCATTACAATCTGCACTTAACATTTATTTCAACATGTCATTTTAAAGCAAACAAACATGTATATTGTCATTTTAATGTGCTGTTAATATTGCATTCTTAATATTTTAATAGGTTTTAGTACTTTTTTAGTACAAAAAAAAAAAAAAACATGCTCACATTATTGACACTACATACACATTTCCATCAGAGGGTAGCAACTCTTAAAATAATCAAGTCCGGGAGAGTAACTGTATCTTAATACAAAGCTCAAGATGAGGCTGGTTTTTATAAATAAATAAAAAATGCCTCCAACTCTCACTGAATGTAAATCAAAAACAATTGACATAGTTTCTTTGGAGCTTTTATTTTGAAAGAGTATATTAACAGGAAACTCAGGATATATATATATATATATATATATATATATATATATATATATATATATATATATATATTTATTTTTTTACATCAACAAACTAAGAAATATTCCATCTTTTCTAACATTGTTGGTTGTTATTCAACCTTCAAAGCCAGCATTACACAGGTCACTTCAGCTTTCAACATTCAAACTGCAATTTCTTAAAAACTTGCCTCCTCTAGTTAGCAGTGTGCTGGCACAGAGAGTTTATACTGTCAGATAATTTGGTATTTTTATTTTGGGAATGTTCACTAATGGGCTTTTGGTCCAAACGCCATGGCACATAGTGGAGTGGTCTGTTGGTTCTGAATGCAAACTGAAGGCTGCCTTGGAATTTTTTTCTTTGATGCGTTTGTCTCTCAAAGCACTTCCATCAGAACGAGGGCGAGTGCTTCAGGGTGGTAGTACTTTAGATCAAATGTTGCAGAAATTTAAAAAGGCACAGGGACTGATTGAATTTGATTTTTGTTACATAACTCTATTTTCTTGAGCTGACAACATCAGACTTTATTAAATATGTCCTGAGGTATAGTCATCTTCTGCTCGTAGGAATGCATGCTTGCAGTTTCTCCAAACCAATAGTAAAAGTAGAGGAAAAACATTTAGTTCCAATGCATGCCAGGTATAATAACTTCATGTGATCCATATGAACTGTAGTTTGGCTCATCTGTAGTTTTAGTGGACAGAATTGTTAGGGAGAGGCGAAAATCGGTGGCTATTAGGGTAAATTAGAGGCTCAGTACATTTCCCACAGAGACTACAGTTTTCTGAAACCATTTGTTAAAAATCTCTTTAATAATCGAGTCTGCACTGCACATTCTGAAATCGATTTGTTTTTTGCTAAACAATTTATTGACGCAATGTATGTGTACTCATTGTATCCCAAAGCAGTGTTTCTCATCTCAGAGGAAGCATACAGTAAATGCACGTTTGTCAAATATATCTTGTTTAATCTAGACAGCCATTTGAAATGGTGGACAATGCAGGGTGTGGAAAATAGTGAAACAGATGGTTATTTTTGGGGCCAAAACTAATTTAGCAAAAATGGTAATACACAATAAAAAAAAACTAAAAAGTCAGACCAAAGTTAGAACTTTGCTCATTAGCAGCTAATTACTTACTCCCCTGTTGGAGTGCACTCCTCCATAAACCTTGACATGCTGCCATGTTCATTAGCAAATAATATGCTGGGCAGTTATTATTTCCGAGTATTTAACCTGGCAGTGCATAATGTGCTATACAACCTTATGCTTCGACTCCTCTGGGGCGGACTTTTGCAGCGTTCAGTAATTGTACTGACATGAACAAAAGGTTCAAAGTTCAATCAGTGCAGTCCCTCAAGTTGATTTTGCTATGTGGTTATTAGCAATCACAATAACACGGCCAATCCACAAAATCTCTCTCTCTCTCTCTCTCTCTCTCTCTCTCTCTCTCTCTCTCTCTCTCTCTCTCTCTCTCTCTCTCTCTCTCTCTCTCTCTCTCTCTCTCTCTCTCTCTCTCTCCTGGAGACAACGTTTAACAAATCAGCTTGAGTGAACGGAAATAGCCCACTGACTAGCTCTGGAGTCCTTCCCAACTCTCGCTGGAGCTTTCATTCTCAGGTCTCCGCTACTTTGTTTCACAATCTACCTCCCGCTGTGCAAATCAATAGCACAGCATTGAAATAAGAAAAGGTGTGTGGACTGCCCACGGTCCTTTTTAAAAAGCTCCCTGTAGCTCAGGGGAGAGTGTTCACATGACTGTGCTTGAACCTAAGCAAAATATAACCATTGTGATGACATTTAATGGCACATTATAACCTCTGCAATTACCAGCCGCTTCCGATTGGCAGCGAGCGCTATCGTATCACCCCTCTTGCTTATAGTTGGCCTGCTTCCAGATTTGAGAGTCTCTGCCTTCATGTCCAACATGTTCAATGATTTAAATGAGTCCAGTGTTGCACTCATTGACAGTCTGGAGAAACAACTGTCCCAATCAGAGCTTTCCAAGCTGTATCTAGAATGGCAACATTATTTTCATATGCCAGTGCTAGTATAAAATAGAGGATGATGGAAGCTAAATTGATAGGATTGACAACAACATACATGTTATGGTAAATTTGCTTAACTACAAAGCAAAAAAGTGAAAATTCGATTGATAAAGAGTACTTTAAAAAGTCTAAAAGCACATCCCAATATATCCCACTGAAATGTTACTTGTTCGTTGAATATCTTTTACCTTAAGGGTAAAGAGAAACGTGGTTTCCACTGTCAGTCTGACAGTGGCTAAACTCTTAACATATTTCCATGGGGTATATAGATAACTGTAGACACATTTATGTCATCACTGATGCGTGTGCCGACATACTGGTTCTGCTGAGGTTTCAAGAGAGCGAAGTGTAAAAAAATAGCTCAATAGCAACATTTGTCCTGCCAGTGACACTGGCGAGTGGTTAGCCCCCTCCCAACGCCCATTAGAGGGACAAACTGCTTGCTATTAATATGGTGAGGGCCAAACAACAATCACTGCTGAAGGAGCATAGGTAATTGCGATGCAGTACCGTCTTTCAGAAGGTCACATGTGCATCCTTTTAGGCCGGATAAAACTAGCACAAAATCATTTCAGTGCCCCTAGTGGTCACAACCTCTGCATGGTGCCTTTTAAAGAATAACAGCACCCAGGTTCCTTGCATTGCCAATAAGTAGACGACTTTTTCCTTCTTTGCCTCCTTCCCTGAGCCTCGAGAGCAGTGAAGTAGCGTTGCACCACTGCATGACGTCAGATCACAGCTGTTTGTGGCAATCAGTAAGGCAACATCCCCAACCTAATCACACCCAGCTGTGAGGAGAGTGTAGTCAGATCTTCAACATGCTAGCGTCGAGTTATTTTTAACTGGAGGCTGATGTGCGCTTCAAAACCAAAGTAGCTCATTAATATCCGTTAGTAGCCAGGCTAGAATGTAGGCCACTTATTATCCAGATTTTTATCAAGTTGAAAAATGATGGCAGACTTGAGATGAACTTCTTTAAATGGCGGTATCTCTTTTAAAGAGATGCTTAACGGTTTTCTTCAGAGAGGTGGACTACCGTCCTTATCTTACTTCAGATTACGTGGGAACCAAGACAGAAAACTAAAACATGGGACATGTGAATATGTTTTCAGCTGTCACATTCCTCTGCACCACCTGAAAAAAGACCATGAACCTTGATGTTCAAGTGCTGATGTCTTTGGCTCACTGGCATTATGAACACTTGCATAGTTCAGATTTGTGGTGTCTCTGCAAGCCAAGGAACACAACCAAGTGAGATGCAGCTAATGGAAAAACGACAGAAGGCTCTGTCCGTGAAATTAAATAGTATTTCAGACCGTTGGTCGGCTGAACGGTCGAGAACATCCAGACGTCTGGCAAAGAGATGAATTAGACGCAACCACATACTTGTAATTAGTGTTTGAGGACATCAATTTTGGCTTTGCAAGTATTGTTCGCCGTCACAAACGTCTTCTGAACAACCTTTGCCATCGTCTTTTAGCAACATTAATTGTCAACCCCAATTGTCTGGGTTGTAGATTAACTTTGAGTAAACAAATGCTCACGGTGAACTCTCTCTCTTTTTCTTTCTCCCAATGGAAAAACTTTAGATTTTTACTGTGTTCTCTAAGAATTTAAACCTGGCATCAGCGAAGGATACCATTTCCTACCTCTTGGCATGTCAGAAGTATGTTCAGGTGTATCACCAAGTATGTGTACTTACAAGATATTGTAATAGGTGTTATGGTCTATAAAAAAGACATTCACTATACATTTACCTGGAAATGAAAGGATATGCAAAAACATACGTATGCTGTGGGTGAGGCCGACTGCTCTGATCATTTGTCCACTCCAGTACTAACGGGTGCTTGCAATTAGGACAAAATAATTCAAGGGTCATTTATTGTCATTATGCAACACAGATGTGCACAACAATGCTGATGTGGCCTTTTTGCAAAACACTTTCCTTTTTTTGCATCAATGTAAGCAGCAGAAACAATAATTCTCTGGCCAGACAATATAGCCGATGTATGAACACACTTCATGTTTAAGCACCATTGAAAGAGTCCACCTGCTCTTTCGTCCCACCGGAGTCCTGTGGCCCGCCAAGTGCAGCTTGATTCCAGGATTGAGCCAGGTCTCAGACCTCTCGTTTCTGGGTTCACCTAAAGTCTCATTTCATCCATGTTTTTTTCTGCGACAGGACATCAAACAGCCAGGAATAGTGCACTAGCCTCAGAACCTACAGTAGTTGGGTAAGCATCTCTTTTCCCTGGAGCACTTTTGTGTGGTTTGGTCCTGCAGGTCTGGCTGGTTGGTCGGCCAGTGGGCATCGATCGCCTTAAAGTGCGCTTCACCGAACCCAATCCTCATGCTTTCTTTTCCAATGTGGATGAATGTATTTTGTCATACGTTACTAGTAATTGTGCTGAAGCCGGACCGGAGTGGCCTGAAGGGCGGTAGCAGGCACATACTTCCAGAAACCTGAAAGGTGTTTATTTCCATTAGTAGCTACACGGGTAACCAAACATATAAACAATGTAAAGAACCCAAACAAACAAACGTCTAACGGAACTGAATAAATTGCTGCTCTATATTAAGGTAACTTCAATTAATTTAACATAACCTCACATACAGAACAACACAGTAAGTTTCTTCACCCTTACTTAACCAAATTTGTAATTTGTGAAATTGGGCTAAACAAACTATACACTGAATTGAATTAACCCCATTGGAGTCAATTATCTTAATGATATTGTTTTTGTAGATGGCATTGCCCTGGCATCCAACAATACCGTAAAGAAACTCAACGTTATATTTGATCAGGACTTGTCCTTTAACTCCCACGTGAAGCATATCTCAAGAATTGCATGTATTCACCTACTTGACGTTTAAAAAAATGTAAGACATCTTGTCTCAATGCGATGTAGAAAAACTGGTTGATGCGTTTGTTACTTCTAGACTAGATTACTGCAACTCCTTATTATCATGCAGTATTGTATTGAACAGTTGTCAAAAAATAAGATTTCTTTTGGGTTTTTTATAGAGTTGTTTTTTTTCATTGGCTTTAGAACTTCAAATATTAACCACTTTCAGTCATGTTTGTAAAAGAGGTCTGTTTGGTATGTCCCATCGTTGAATTATAGTCAAGCCTTGAAGACAGCATGATTGCATTCACCCTTGTAACTCTTTTCTAAGCCTGTCAGATCCACTAAGCCCTATTACAGTTGTTTTAACTTATGCAACATAACTCAAATAGCAACTAGTTTTCTTTAAAGTTGAGATTATTGAAGAGTATTTCCCGTCACTTTCTTTGTGTCCTACTGACGGATCTTTCCTGCTGCAACTTCTTCGTAGCGTCTCTCTTTTGACATCTTTTAACCTGTTATATGTGATCAAGTACATATCTACAAGAAGACTCTTTTGATCCTCTTGGACACAGCCAGGTAGTGCCAGTCCTACAATTATTTATGACAAACTGCTGACCACCTGTGGCATCGAAGGCCTCTTCACCATTTTATCCACACTATATCAAAGCCATGTCCCCTTCCTAAGCACACCAACTGCGGCATTGTCCCGACCCAACCGCTATGCCCTTCAACACATCTACATTCTGGAACGCTATCTTTCATCCTCCAAAGTGAACACGATGGAACAATCCAACAGGGCTGACATGACCTCTCTAACAAATGTGTTTATTGGGTCTTATGCCTCCATCCAGACCATTCTTAAGAACATAATCTCAGGAACTGAGAGGGAATTTCTTCAAATATGCAACAAACCCCCCACCTGGGCCGAAGGATGGTGGTCAAAGGTCAAGGCCACCATTTCATTTCCTACATAAAACTGTTGACTTGGACTCAAGGATAAACCGATTTGATTTTGCTGGTCAAGATCACCGTGGCCATAACTCAAGAATACAAATGTTTAATAAGATGTGATGACATTTAAAAACAGAAATGGATGTAAACTGAAACGTGACCGGTTGCCCGAGAGATACAACTGCGAGGCGGTAATTCTTGTTGAAATGGAAGGTGAATCTAACAGTCTCCTAAATTTCCGTTACTCTTGTTGGACATTTACAAAAAAAACAAAATCAAGAAAAAAGGCATTTTCTTCAGATATTGTCAACCTTTTATGGCCAATAAACTACGGTTAGTGTATGTTTAGGCTGGGTAACATTAGGAGGTTAATGTTAGGGTATGGTTAAGAAAATCTAATTAATATACTTGATTAGGGTTAAGGAAAGGGGCAATGGCTTTAGTAATGTGCCAACGCATCCCTTCCACTCAGTAAAATGGAGATCATCATTAAATGAAGTTTTTACAATGACATCACTAACCCCCTAAATATGAATGTCACAATGTGCAACGTGTAACATTTATGTATGCACTCTGAATTAAGTTCCCTAATTGAAATACATTGACCATAATACATGTTCAATGTGAAGATTCTGCTTATGCCAAGGACAGTATACGTGGTTCCTTATTTGTACTATTGATGGAAATGTAAAACAGCAATTTACTTCCTACAAAACACATACCTCCTCAAACGTTGGTTGTATACAACCAACGTTTGAGGAGAGGTTGACTACATCATTAATACAAAACTCTCAAAGACAACACTACTCATGTCAAACAACGGAATGGATTTCACAAGATGCAAAACAATAAAAATACAGCTTCACAAAACAAGATTCCACAACCATGTCCACTGGACCGTGACATCCCTGCTGGGACCTAAGAAAAGTGTGAATCTGACAGGCTGGATTCTGTCCAGACCAAACCTCACCGCCATCATGCATTATATTGACCTATTGCTATGCTCATGAGAATGCTCCAGGCATTTCACACATTTGTCTATGTATGTTGAAACTCTCTAGGGTATAGTATGTTCCATATGTACTTTGCTATATCTGGCTGGCTTTATTGCTGTTTGTGTATGGATGTTCGTGAAAACGCCCCTTGGCACAGCACATCTCTTGAATAACTTGACTTCCTGTGAATATTTTATAAATGTGTCAGTGTGAGACCCCAATGCATTCCCCTTTTATGCACACTGGCATCTCCGAAGTGTTGGTTGAGCGTGCCGGAGCGTTCCCCGTGGATAAACATGGACCGGGCGAAATGCGGTCTCTCTGAGAAGAGTGTGTTCTTCGGGCTTGTGTCAAGCGTCACATTCACGTTCTGATTTTTTTTTAACCCTCATTTCTTTTTGTTCAGCTCCTTGAAGTCAAGAGGCCTTCTTCCTATTTGACAACTTTTAGAATTGCAAATGCTCCCCGCAAGGTTACTTTTTGTGGAGTTTTCGCACTGGGGACTTTGTTACAGCAGAATTAAAGTTCAAGTTCTTTCGGATCAAATTCAGTCAAGCTTCTTGATTTTTTTTATTTTATTGGGAGCAACAAAGTGAAACTTGAAAATATGCAGACATACAGCAAAGTGTCAAACAATACATAGACAAATTGAAGATTTTGGTTGAAAGTTGGTACAAATGTGTACTGTTTTTGATGGGAGTGGAAATGCTTCTGTGCACAAGTGTGGTATATACGTGTGTGCATCGACGATATCTCACACCAAAGGACAGGTACTTATGTATGAATGTAGATTTGTGTCTTTAATATGAAGTGCTTCTTAGTCCTCAACCAGCAATCCTCTAGGCATGTAATTGATAGAGCTAAGATCACCTTTGTTATGGATTCACTTACTGGGAGAGTGTTAGTCTGGCTACTATATGCATATATGCACAGACATTTTGGGGGGCAGGTGCTCAAACCCCAAACAAGGGCACCCATTGGCAAAATATTTTTTTATATTGATCAATATTAAAGTAATTGAAACGCATTGTGTCGTGAGAGACATGAGACCTAAACAAAATTAAATTGTTTTCTATTAACAATTACAATTAGTTTTTATTTACAAAATGATGGGAGTGAAAAATGCCATATAATAAACAACTTACTAACCTCGACCGCTCGGTCATGCCGGGAAATATCAAACCTTTGTAAAAAAGTTATAAAGCTTCAGTCTGATATTTCCCGGCATGACCTCACTCTGGGTTAGTAATTAGTTATTACATGTGTTGTTTTTTCTTGTGTTTACTCTTTTCACCCTCTGCAATGCTCACACAAGATTGGTCTTTGTAAAACTGGAACAGACAAAGCAAAGAGATACATACCACATAGAACAATGTGGTACAAGCATAGCAATCAAAGTTTACCTGCAATTTTATAGCTGTGAATTCTTGTGACATGTATAAGATGAGTTAATTTCAACATACTTTCAAAATTGTCTCAATAGCATTTATACAACACAAAGAAGATTCCTGCCTGGATATCTCTCCCTCTCTCTGTTCATTAAACATGACGTCAGTAAATAGCTGGGCAAGACTGTAAAACCCCGGATTTCGTGAGTTTTTTTGTTTATTTTCTTAGGAAACGTCAGACGACGTCATGTTTTCAGCAGCGCTAATGTTGACGTGGTTAATGTATCACCAAACAACGTCAGTCTTTACCTGTGTCTCTGATGCTGCGAGTCAGAGGAGAAGTAGGATGACCCGTTTAGCGTGCCGCGAGGAGCACTGCGCGAGCACTAAGTGGAGGAGGAGGGAGAGGCGCGGCGGGGGGAGGAGGGGGGGCTTGTGAGCGGCGCGGAGCATGTCGGGGTGAAATTCTCACAAGAACTCAAATAAATGCCCCTTTAGATATCAAAACACATTTTGGGGGGACTTGATGACAGAGTCAATTTTTATTCTTAAATGCTGATGAATGAAAAGAAAGGGGGGCTCCAGCAAATAGGGCAAATTTTCTCATCCAGGGCAAAAGGCCTGGTGCTTGAGCACCACTAGGGCTCTATCTGTGCACGTGCCTGCATATGGGACAGTCAGTCTTCCACCAGCTCCTCATTCCAGCTTTTCTCTGAGATAAGTACAGGTTTTTTTCACCCTGTTAGCAGTAAGGACATTCCTCACGTCTACTATCTCTATGGCAGGGACCCCGCAGCGTAGCGTAGTATTGCGTCGACTTCAGAACTATAGCGCAGGGGTCTGGGTGGTCTGACGCATCTCTCCAGGGTATTTTTCTCGGGGGACTAAATATCACTTGACGGTAAAGGAAATGTAATGTCTGACATCCTCGTCAATGTATACAAAACTTCTTTTGTATATGATTTATTTTAGAATTTACAAAACAAGACTTATAGTACAATGTATACCTCACAAATAAGGATTGACAACATATCACAGTCAAATGGTGAGGATACACATTATGTAAAGACTATAACTAAGGAAACAAAACAAAACAACAACAAACAAACAACAACAACAAAAAAACTATACATAACAATAAGTAAAACAACAACAACATAAAAGGAAAAAAAAAAAAAAAATGCTGCATGCTGCGAATATGTGCTACCAATAAAACTAGTTAAAACAGGATACTGGTGCGTTGTTCGGGCGAATTAAACAATGGTAGCGATATCTAGTTGGGTAGATCTGACGTGCTCTAAAAATGGTTCCCAGACCTTACAGAACTTAGTAGAGGTGCCTCGTAAAGAGTACTTAATTTTTTCCAGTGACATAAAATGAAGGGCATCTCTTAGCCACTGAGAGTGGGAGGGGGGGGGCGGGAGTTCTTCCAGTGAAGCAGTATAAGACGCCTCGCTAAGAGTGACAGAAAGGCCACAAGTTCACAGAAGTATAATGGTAATGGGTTCCCAGAAGGTAGGACACCAAACAGGGCAACTAATGGGAAGTGACGGCTGAGAGAGTGTCAAAGACACCCTTCCAGAACGGCACAAGTAAAGGACAATCCCAGAACATGTGTCCAAGACTGGCCGGTCCTAAATGGCACCGGTCGCAGCCAGAGTCTGTACCTGGGAAAATACGAGCCAGTTTACTCTTGGACCAATGAACCCTGTGCACCACTTTGCATTGTAAGATTCCATGCCGGGCACAGACGGAGGATGAGTGGACCCATTTCAAAGCCTTCTCCCACACCTCAGGGTCTATCTGTATATTAAGATCAGCCGACCATGCAGTACACAAGGCGTCAGAGGTTGAGGATTGGTGCGCAAGAAGAGTGTAGTATATCCTTGATATGGTACCTTTCCGGTAAGGGTTGATTTTGAGGATGGTGTCTATAAGCGTGGGAGACGGTACGGTAGGAAATTTGGGAAAGTGGTTGCGGACAAAATCTCTTATCTGCAAATACCTGAAAAAGTGGGTTGAAGGCAAATTATATGCCTGTGATAACTGACCAAAAGAAGCAAATTTACCATCAATGTAAAGATGGTTAAAGGATAATATTCCTTTGTCTCTCCAGGTTGAGAAAGTATTATCCATAATGGATGGAGTGAACAGGGGGTTAGAGTAAACAGGGGCCATACCAGGTGTAGATTGCAATGTAAATTGTCGTTTAAATTGTGTCCAAATTTTAAGACAGTTTTTCACAACAATACTGTCTGAATGCACATATGATGAAATAGATGTGGGTCAGCATAGGAGGGACATCAGAGATGATGAGCCACATGAGGCCTCCTCAACCTGTAGCCATGGTGGGGGTTGGTCATTAGTGCAACAGCAGTGTAACAAAGCTCTAATATTTGTTGCCCAGTAATAGAGTGAGAAGTTGGGGAGGGCTAGACCACCCAGCTCCTTAGATTTTTGTAAAGTGTCTTTTTTTAATTCTAGGGGGCTTCTTGTTCCATAGGAATTGGGAAATGATGTGGTCAAGTGAGCGAAAGAAACGTTTAGTAAGGAAAATGGGTATACATTGGAAGAGATATAGAAATTTCAGGAGCACATTCACTTTAACACAATTTATCCGACCTGCAAGAGAGAGGGGCAGGAGGGACCACCGCTGGAGATCCTGAGTCAGCTTCGCCAGAAGAGGGGAAAAATTAAATTCATATAAGTCAGAGTATTTTTTGGTTATACAGACACCTAAGTATTTAAAATGTTCAAGAGAAGTTTTGAAAGGTAAGTCAGATAATGGATATGCCATGGCTGCAGCATTGATCGGCATTAATTCACTCTTTTGGAAATTTAGTTTGTAGCCTGAAATTTGATCAAACTCCTCCAGTAAGTTTAAGACGAGAGGGAGAGCTCTGTCTAAGTCAGAGACAAAGAGTAAGAGGTCATCCGCATACAGAGATACTTTATGTTCAACGCCACCCCTTAAAATACCTGGTATCTGGCCTGACCTTAGGGCCACCGCCAGTGGTTCAATGGCAATGGCGAACAAGAGTGGAGAGAGTGGACACCCCTGACGGGTCCCACGTTTGAGAGGGAAGTAATCAGAGTGATCATTGTTTGTGCGAACACAAGCTTGGGGGGACGTATACAAAAGCCTAATCCATGATATGAAGGTATTACCAAAGCCAAAACGTTTTAACAAAGAGAAAAGATAGGACCATTCCACACGGTAAAATGCCTTCTCTGCATCCATGGAGATGACCACCTCAGGGGTGTCGGAGGGTAGACAATATCAAATAAACGTCTAACATTATGAAAAGAGTGTCGGTCTTTAACAAACCCTGTACCTATAATGGTTGGTAGTACAGTCTCCAAACGCCTCGCAAGCACTTTGGCCAAGAGTTTGACATCTGCACATAGCAGAGAGATGGGGCGGTAGTTACCACAAGAAAGTGGATCTTTGTCTTTTTTTAAAAGGAGAGAAATAGTGGCTTGTCTTAACGTGGGGGGAAGATTGCCATTTTGCATAGATTCATTGAACATGTTAAGTAAAATTGGAGCTAATTGATCTGAGAATGTTTTATAAGCTTCAGCCGGGAGACCATCTGGGCCTGGGCATTTACCACTCTGCATCAGCATCAAAGCACTACTGAGTTCCCCAATCGAAAAGGGTTCATCCAGTCTAGATGATGTTGCACCGTCAATAGAGGGAATATCTAAAGAATTAAAAATAAAATCATATTTTTTCTCATCAGCCAGGCATTCAGAGGTGTATAATTCGGCATAGAAGTCTCTGAAATGGTTGTTGATTACCTGTGGGTCAATAGTTGTCCCATTGATAGAACTGATCTGAGTTATATGTTGTGATGAAGATGCTTGTCGGAGTTGGTGTGCAAGCAGTTTACTAGGTTTGTCTCCAAACTCATAATATTTATGACGTGATTTTAACAGTGACTCAGCAGCTTTGCTGGAAGCCAGGAGATCAAATTCAGCCTTTTTCACAAGTAATTCTTTTAAAAGATCTGCATTGGTTGAATCCGCACATTTAGACTGCAGTTCTGATATATCTCTAGCAGGGCTAGCACTTTTCTCTAAGGTGATCTTTCTCTGATAAGCTGAGTAAGATATTATCTCTCCTCTCAGGTAAGCTTTGCATGTCTCCCAGATGACTGCTGCCGATGTATCTTGGTTAACATTGGTAGAGATAAAGAGATCAATGCGGTTCTTCATGGTCGAAACAAAGTTTGGGTCAGAAAGCAATATAGAATTAAAGCGCCAAGGGGAGCGTTTCACGTGTCTACCAGGAAGAGAGATGTCGATAACCACTGTTGCATGGTCAGATATCACAATGGGATTGTAGGAGCATGAACTAACAGATGGTAGAAGTTTGCTATCAATGAGAAAATAATCAATACGGGAGAATGTGCCATGGACAGGAGAAAAAAAAGAAAACTGTTTAGTACTAGGGTTAAGAAAGCGCCAAGCATCTGCGACTGCATATTGCTCCATAAACGTCTGAATAACTTTTGCTGATTTAGACAGACCAAAGGGCTTATTGGATGATCGATCAAGTGAAGGGTCAAGACAGCAATTGAAATCACCAGCAAGAATGAGTTGGGAGTCCAAGTCAGAGAGAGAAGAAAACGTTTTTGAAAAAAATATCGTTGTCCCAGTTTGGGCCATACACATTTGCTAAAATCAAGTAATGACCTCCTATTTTGCCTGTGATTATGACATAACGCCCATTTGTGTCAGACACCACTTTGGTCACGGAGAGTGGCACTGATTTGTGAATTAGAATTGCAACCCCTCTAGCTTTACTTGAAAAAGAGGAGTGAAATACTTGGCCCACCCAACCCCTCCGGAGTTTAAGGTGATCTGAAGGCAGAAGGTGAGTTTCTTGTAAAAAGGCTATTTTAGTGTTTAAACCTGTAAGGTGGTTAAACACTTTGTTACGTTTGACAGGAGAGTTCATAGCCCTAACATTCCAACTAACAAATCTTAAAGCGCCACCCGGTGTACGCAGGGTATTTATATTCGCCATCATTTTATAGGATGTTTCTGGTGTGTGCAAATAACAATCATTGATTCATCTGCCAGAGACAACGCCTTTTCCCATCCCTGCACCCGAGATGACAGGTAAAACACTTGACTAAGTTGGACACAAAGTTTTAACAGCAGCATGCACGCAGGATACAAGAAAATACACATAAAACACGCACACAAAAATAAATAAAAAATTAACCCGAAGCCCAATCCCCCCCACCCCATACTTCCAGCTGCTGCCCTAACTTGCAGCAACATGGAACCCTCTGATTCCCTGATCAGCATGTTTTCCACACTTCCTAACGCCGTGTTAGGATTCTACCTGTGCCCAAGTGGGTGTGAACCACTCCTAGAGCGTCAAAACAAAGCTTCCGTCTGGACTTTATATAGTAAATGTTGTAAACTTGTGACAGTGTGTGTGATTTGATCACATATCATTAAATGTTTTTCAATTTCTTAAGCACATTTGTTAAGCTACCTTGATACTTGTAGTTGGTCAGTGTTCTCCTTGAAGAAGGTCTTTGAGGTCTGATGCCGGCAGCACTGTGTCTCTGTTTCTTCTTGCTCCTCCACCCGTCATAGATCTGCTCCTCGATGCGCTCCCTTTCTCCACAGCTCACCTGGACCCCGAGCTCCGCTAGCAGCGTCAGCTAGTGTAGTGAACGTCTTCTCTCCTGTACTCAGCTTGAGTTTCAGTTGGGCCGGGTACAGGCACTTCGCTTGTATGTCCTTCTTTTTAAGCTGCTTGACGACTTCGGAGACTTTCACCCGTCTCTTGTGTAGATCTGGTGAGTAGTCTTGGTCAAAGAAGATCCGGGTGTCTTGGAAAAACACCTGTCGCTGGCTCCATGCTTGACGAATGATGGTTTCTTTCACCGCTGCGTCGACAAATCTTACGATTATTGGTCTTGGGGGAGCCGTTTCCTCCTTTGGTTTGAAGACAGGTGAGCGATGCGCTCTTTCAATCTTAATGTCTATTTCTGGTGGTAGCCTCAGTTTATTCTGGAGGTCGTCGCATTTGGCTGTGAGGTCCACGTCGCGGTGGAGCAGGTACCGGAGCGCTCTGCGGTGTTGCATCACTGTATCTTCGGCCGTACTGATTCTTTCTTCTGTCTGTCCAATTCTTTCTTTGTGCTCTTTCACTTTGTCTTTAATGTCATTAACAGCTTGTTCTAGTCGTTCAAGAGACAATTTAGTGTTATTATGTCCATCTAGATTTTCTTTACGAAGTTTCTTCAGTTCTTCCAGTACGTCCATTTCCGACTCGGCTTCTCTAGCTGCGCTCAAGCTGGCGTTAGTCTGTTTTGGAGGCTTTTCCTTCACGGTGTCTTGCCTGTTGTAGTTCTTTTGTCTCGTACTCAAACTCATTATATATAGGCACTCTGTTCTTCACCATTTAACGTATCATTTAGATTCAGTTGTCACATTTCTTGTTTTGTCCGACGGAGCTCAGTTTCTATGCTACGACTCGTATCATGACGTCACCGGAAGTCCCAATGTATACACAACTTAACTATGGTATTGATAGCTCAGCCGACATAGCCAGTAAGACTAACCATTTAAGCTACAGAAATTAACATCTCATTTGATATTAACCAATCGCATTGATTGCCATCATCAGCCATTTTCTCATGGCATTAATATGATTGGCAGAGACGTTTTTTTTTATTTACTATGAGCTACTTCAGATAGTCTACAACTTCAGATGACACTATTGTTGCAGTAAATACCAACGTTGTGTAATGCCCAGACCTTCTGGATAGTTTTTGTTGTCACTGTCGGTTTTCTGTTGCGTTTCCTATCACTCCCCTTGTCTCTCGTTTCAGGCCACATTTACACATAGCTGGGTATTTACAGAAACAAATATTTCTGCCCCTTTGTTTTCAAAAATAACGTTGTACACACAAGGTTGTTTTCAAAAAAGTTTCCGCTTATATGAACCCGCATAAATACGCCCCAAGGCGCCATCATAACTATCGCGCACGCTCACGTTCTACCTCCCCGACAGTGCGGGCGAGACGGGTCGGTGGGATCCCACCTCGGCCGGCGAGTTGCCAGCGCTCACTTTCATTGGGCCATTGGGTTTCGATTCACCCTCTGACTCGCGCGTGCGTTAGACCCCTTGGTCCGCATTTCAAGACAGGTCGGGTGGGTTGCCGACATCGCCGCAGACGCCTCTTACGAGAGCCGATCCCCGCCCTGGTGACACAACACGGTTGGAGCGCACTTTGAAGCATTTTTAGGGACGTTTGACAACCTAAAACTCCGTTTGACCTAGTTCACACGCAAACACAAAAACAGAGTTTTCAGAAATGATTGTTTTTCGTGATAAAAGCCAAAATGTGTTTTCCTTTTGTGTAAACGGGCTCTCATTGTTTCCACCTGTGCCTCTTTCCCTGTGTAGTCTGTGTCAACCCCATGTTCTGGGCCAATTTGTCTAAATGTTTTGTGAGCAGACCAGCGTCTTTCCTCGTGTATACTGTTTTCCATCATCTGCGAAGTGCCTGGTTTCAGAAAATACCTTACAATTTATTGAGCATTTTTCATTCCTGTTATTTGTGTCTTGCAACTGTGACAAACAAATCCCCCCCTTGGTGTGAATAAAGTATCTATCTATCTAGTGATATCATGTATTGAAGGTGAGGCACAAGTTATTAAAAATTTGCTTGATGTTTTTGATCAATTAAACTCAAACTTGATACGGTCATGGTAATACTTACTTTTTTCTTTTAATTTCAGAATGGAAATCAACAAAAAACACCTCAGGTAATTTATTAATGTGTTATTGGATGTGTGGTAGTAATACATTACACTAACTTCCTTTTACAGTACAATTACTGTCATAACATTAATAATGCCTTTTATTCATAATAGTATTCTTCTAAAAGCATACAGGTCCTTCACTGGATTCTTCATGGGCAAGAAATGACAGCTAACCAGAGGTGACATGCTTGCAAAGGTTTTGAAAATGTGGAAGTCTTTTGAGCTGACTTTTTTTTACTGGCATCAAAACTCGAAATGACTCCATCCTAAAGCGAACCTCCATCAGCCAAATCCTGCTCACGATGCTTGGAGCCGTGAGCATAGTCCTCCCAATGCTGGTCCTGGACAAAGCCCTCAGTTGAGCCTCAGGCAATGTCCAAAGCAGAAATCCGCTCTCGATGCTTTGAGTGTATCTTTTTACTGTCCCGTTGCTATTCTGCAGCTGTTCTAGGATCTCAACTACTTGGTATGGACATGTGCCAAGGAGGGATGGTGATCATTAACTGAGAAAAGCGTGGACGACCCAAGACGACATGGAAGAGACAGGTGGAGGAGGAGATTCGGAAGGTTGGTTTGAGGAGCAAGGATGCCCCAAATCGAGCGAGATTGAGAGACAGGTTTAGAGAGATTGCTGCGGGAGTAAGGTGAAACTGACCACCCCGATTTTTTGGGGATGAACCGGGTTTAAAACTGGACGAAGGGAGAAGGGTCTGTCCATCTGTCTCCGGTGAGTGGTAGTTTCATTAAATATGTATGCTTTCTCCAACAATACTCAAAATAACATAATTGATATTATATACAGATATGGCAGCTATGTTTGTTTATACACATATGTACCTATATACTATATAACGTATTTTATAAACTGATCAGCAATTCTGTTTATTTTTAATGCAGAGCATCTTTAAACCATATAAAAACTACTATTATTAACGCCTATATTATCTTTAATACCACTCAGTTAAATGTAATGTTTTCTGTGCTGCAGATATCTCACTAGTGGGGACTTATTTAAGATCATTGCCAACAGCTTCCGTGTCGGAGTCTCCACCGTTTCCAATATAGTTCCAGATGTTGCCATAGCTGTTTGGGACTGCCATGTAGAGGAGTTCATGGCTGTGCCTACCACATAGGACTGGAGGTCAATTGCTGTGGGCTTTGAGGAGCATTGAAATGTTCCTCTCTGCTGTGGAGCATTGGATGGATGTAGTACTCAAAGCCCCCGCTAATTCAGGATCACAGTTTTTCAACTACAAGGGAACCTTCTCTATGGTTCTCCTGGAAGTAGTTATTTCACAATATGGTTTCCGGTTGATTGATGTTGGGGGCTACGGCAGAACCAGTGATCGAGGGAGTCCGGCCACCTCGGCTTTTGTCAAGCACTAAAATCTGGCAACATCCAACTGCCTGTGACCTCTCACTACCAGAAGCCGTTCACCGAAGACCTCAGCCGCACTTTGTTGCTGACGAAGCCTTTCCATTGAGGAAAAACCTCATGAGGCCATTCCCCGGCCGAAACCTTACCATGGAGCACTGCATCTTCAATTAACCTCTCTCCCGAGCACGGCTGGTTGTGGAGCATCACTTTGGGATCCTTCCTTCTCAGTGGAGGATGTATAGGCGTGCCATTGGGCTCCGACCAGAAGTTGCAGAGCAGTGTGTGAAGGCTACATGCGTACTCCGCTTAACTTCATGCGGAGAACCCAAACTGCAGTGAGCGTACCGTTTGGAGAGGTGGAGCCACTGCCACATTTCGAGAGAATTGCTGCCAATAACTCAGCGAAAGATGCCATGAGGTTGAGGGAGGCCTTCACATCCTTCTTCTCAAGATGGCACCGTGGATGGCTGCCGCTCTCGTATTTTTTTATATTTTTGTTTTGTTTATTTGTACGGTCTTCAGCACTCCCGCTACGATTACTTTTTCTAGAGAAGAACTCATGAAGGTTTGACTTTCCATTCCTCAAACCCTTTCACCGGACTTTACAGACTCAGAAACCTTTATGGAGATATTGGTTGGAGGCGCAGCAGCTCTCTTGGAGCCTGGAGGAGTCGCAGGCGTTGGAAGCTCGCTGGAGCGCTGGACTGCGAGAGCGGGGTTCCGAACTCCGCTCCCCTCGTTACATCTGGCAAACGTCCGCTCTCTGCCCAACAAAATGGACAAACTGCTGCTCCTCAACAAAACGGATTTATCAGGATATTCTGCCTGTGTTTCACTGAAACATGGCTAGGTGAGTACACCCCAGACAGCAAACTGAACACTGGTGTCCCATAGAGCTGCGTGCTGAGCCCTCTCCTCTACTCCCTCTTCTTCATGACTGCACAGCTGTACATGGTTCTAATACCATTGTATAGTTTGCAGACGACACAACAGTGATTGGCCTCATCAGCAACAATGATGAGTCGGCCTACAGAGAAGAGGTCCAGCATCTGGCAGAGTGGTGCAGCAACAACAACCTGGCTCTCAACACCATGAAAACCAAAGAGCTCATTGTGGACTTCAGGAGGACCAAAGGTGGCACACACCCCGATCTGTATCAACGGGACGGAGGTGAAGCGTGTCGACATCTTTAAATTCCTGGGTGTCCACATCTCCGAGGACCTCTCCTGGACCCTCAACACTGCAACCGTAGTCAAGAAGGCTCACCAGTGTCTCTTCTTCCTGAGGAGATGGAAGAAGGCCCATCTGTCTCAGATTCTGGTGAACTTCTATCGCTGCACCATTGAGAGCATCCTCACCAACTGCATCTCAGTCTGGTATAGCAGCTGCTCTGTTGCGGAAATCACTGCAGAGTGTAGCGAAGACTGCTCACAGCATCACCGGTTCCCCACTCCCCACAATCGAGGCTGTCAAACACAAAAGATGTCTGCGTAAGACGCGCAGCATCGAGAAGGACAGCTCCCATCCCAACCACAAACTGTTTGCCCTCCTCACCTCAGGGAGGTGCTATAGAGCCCTCCGCTCCCAGACCAGCAGGTTCAGGAACAGCTTCTTCCCTGCAGCTTTCTTCCTGAAGCTTTCTTCCTGATGAACTCTGCACCACAGTGTTAGCCCCCCAGTGACTGTATTCCCCCTCTACCCTGGCCTGACTGCCACGCACCCCCCTCCAGCCACTGAACATTTGCACTAAATTGTTCATTTAATATCGTTGTCCATATTCATGTCTTATCATGTCTCCTACCTCATCTATAACTGCATAACCTCTACTGCCACCTGTACTTCGCCTGCATTTTACACATATCACAGATCTATGTCACATCTGCACTTTTATCTGTATTTATATTACCATTTGCACATACTCTGCCCTCTTCTGATTATATGCTAACTGCATTTTGTTGCACTACTACTTGTACTTTGTGTAATGACAATAAAGTTGAATCTAATCTAACGCAGGATATTTTTTAGGACAATTCCGGTAATCATAAGAGGCCATGTCATAAAGTTCCGGGTGCACGCAAACCGCAACGATGAGTGTGTCCTCCGTCTTGTTCTGATTCAACGACAGCGATGATGCGCGGAGCTACTCAAAGGTTGATTGGCCCGAGTTACGAAATTATCGGGTCAGTTACCCGAAACGCGCCACTCAAATCCCATCGCCCCAAACACGCTGCCCGAAAAAAAGTCATGTCTATTTGTCCTTGCTACTGAGAGTTTGCTCACCCGTGTGCGTTAGCGGAGCTCTGTCGCGCGCGCGAGCCGAGGAGTTTAAGACTCCTGAACGTACACACAGGTTTATCCGGTCCTTTTTCAAAATAAAATATATTCGACTGATATAAAAATAAAACAATTCAGTTTTTGTCCCGCAGCCCGGTACCAACTGAACCCGGTGTTTGGGGACCCCTGGTCTAAAGAGTCTGGATGGAGCTAGGTGTTTGTGGAAGAAGTCTCAACACTAAGGATGCATTTTAAGAGTATTTATTTAAGATTAACATTTCTGGTTGCTTTAAAGCCCCACTATGTAACTTTTCCACCTTAAAATAACAGCTTGAAAAAAAATTGTGCCGCTACAATGACTTTTTTTTGCGCCTCCGCCACTGCCATCGGGGGTCTGTGGCCAGAAAACTGCTGAATGTAAGATGTTAGGAGCCGCCTGGTACTTCCGGCGGAAGTACGTCAACTTGCTGTCTGGCAGTGATTACGCAACGTCATAGTGCCAGTCCACGCTCGCAGTTGACTTTTTTTATTTGCTCCGCTATGCGACTCGTAGAGACGGAATGACATGCCACGGCTGAACGGCTCGCTGCGGCTGCGGAGATGCACTGCCTGTAGCGCGCATTGATCAGCTGTCAGATCAGCTGTGCGCTCACAACCGGAAGAGCCATATATGGCTCGAGAGCCAGATGTTAAATAACAAAAGATTTCTTGGAATCTTCATCAACATGAAAATGGCCAGGACACAAGATGGGATCACTGCCCCCTTTTCAGATCCAGTCTACCTCAAAGCAGCTGCCTTGGATCCAGCCTTTTCTCTGTTGTGGGTGGAGCCCCATGTCCTGGTCAGTCGTGACGCCAAGAGAGAGGTGGTACAACGTGTTAAAGGTAAATGTTACTGAGTCTAGTGTACCTTTTTCCCCACATCGTCTGATATAATTGACTGCAACAATAATTAAGTATTTCAGTCTAAACACACTGCACCACCAACACTAATGGTAATAAGGGCTCTTTTGTTTATGCTATTGTTTTTACATGTTTTGCCAGAATTGATGCTGCAGAGACTGCACAACCTGTGCCTCTTGTTGCTGAAGAAGATCAAGAGGACCTTAGAGAAGGAGAAGGGCTGTTTGCTGCATACCATAAGAGGCAGAAGAAGGATGTTGGGACCACTCTAGCACTACAGCTAAGTCACTACCTTGACATAGCCGAAGGACAGAACACACGTTTGTTCTGGGCATTGAACATGAAGACTCTTCCTTCACTGTTCCGAGTGGCCATCAGAGTCCTGGCAGTGCCTGCCTCCAGTGCTCCAGTGGAGCGAGTTTTCAGCCATGGTGGAATTATACTACGTCCCCATCGTGCACAAATGACTGACAGACTTTTGGCCAATTTGGTCTTTTGCAAATGCAATGCAGCATGAGGCCCTGACATATACAACTGGTTAATAGTGCAATGTTAGCACAATTTTGTTCCTGCAATTTCATTTGCACTTATACAAGCTGTACTTGTAATAAATAAATACTGATTTTAAAAGCATACATGGTCTGTGTAAATATATTATTACTCTGTGATCAAAAGGACTCGAAACTCAAACTGCAGGACTTGGACTCGACTTGAGACTTGTCAGTCTTGACTTTGGACTCGACTGGGGATTTGCCTGTCTTGACTTGGGACTTGAGGGCAAAGACTTGAGACTTACTTGGGACTTGCAAAAAAATGACTTGGTCACACCTCTGCAATCCACTACAAACTAACAATTTCTAGGTATCCAGGGATTAACCCAAAACTATTTATGTTACTTGGAAATATAACAGTACAAAAGTACGGTGTAGTTGCATTCTAGAAAAAAAATTATACTGATTCATAGTTGAGGTGACAGGTTTGATGGCATCACCAGTAGGTATCTCCCCCAAGCTCTAAAGGATGATAATCCAAAGAGGTTGCATTTGGTAAAATACTGTATTACAGCAGCTCATGCCTCTGCTCCCCACTCCCTACTGCTTTTTTATGTGGACAGAATACACATACCGATTGACTTCAGCTTCTGGCTGATTACCAATTAGCTAGCAGCTGAGGCCAACTAGACACCGTTCCCTAAACCACCCCCCTGCTCCACCCACTCTTCAGCCGAGCATAAACACACCCCGCTACCACAATAGTAAATATATTTTACTACAGGTATACATAATTTGATACTTTGTGGATTCTGACCTTTTTTGTTTTTCATTGCAAAAGCAAAACCACATTTTCATCAGGACAAAAGTTTATGTCGGTTTAGCGGAGTGCAGCCGTAGTGCTACGTGCGTCCATCAGTTCTGACCTGTGGAGCCAACTGAAAGCAAACATGTCACACCCTTTCAGAGTGCATACACATATATTGCTCCTCTCCATCAAGTGGTGCAATTCATTGTGTTGGAATGGCAGTGGCTGCACTTTATAATGTCTACCTATGAAAGGAGATAAGAGAGGAAAGGAGAGATGACACGCAGCCTTTAACGTCTGGGACGAGTCTCTTCCACCTGCTTCTCGTACTCTTTACCACCTATTGTTACTTATTAGGATTTGGAGGTTGCTTCGCTAGTTAGATGTCAGAATGAAAATAAAAAGTCAGTCTCTTCTTTTTCTTGCAGTTTGGGTTCATTGTCGTAGTTTTAGTCAATATATTCTCCACGGCTCTGTGCTCATAGCGCACTCAATTACTCTGGTGTGAATTTCCTCCGAGACATGTGCGGGAATGGGGAGCGTAAATCTAGCAGTCTCTGAGAATTGAGCAAAAAGCGAAGGTGGACAACAGGTCGAGTTGAAGGAAAACAAGACCAGATGCCGGGGGTGCGGCGGGGTTAACTAGCTCCTCGGCGAGGAGGCACATCGAAGGCCCCGCCGTCCTCCGAACGGAGAGAATCCCCGGGAGCAAATAGCCGAAGCAATCTGGGAGCACCGGGAGCAAAGTGAACAGCGACAATGTAATACACACTGCTGGCAGGGGGAGTGGATGAAAGTATTAGGGGAGAGGGGGGGAATTGGAAAGAGAGAATGGATGTAGTTCAAATAAAGGTTAGAGGATGAGGCTCAAACAATGGCGGTGCTTGGAATTCCTTGTGTTGTGCAATTTAGACGTAATAAAAAAATATCTATACATATATTAAGAAAATATGATATACATATTTAAAAAAAATATAAATATACATACAAAAGATATATATATATATATATATATATATTTTTATTTTTTAATAAAAAATGTTATTAGGGTCCGAGCGACAGCGAAGCTGTCCGAGAGGACCCTATTGAAATTGTTAGGGGTATAATTACACTGGATTTTTATTTTTGAACATTGGGGGCATATTGGGGGTACTTATCATATCCCCAAACTCACCAAATTTGGCAAGCGTGTCAGGATTGGTGAAAATAGCCAGATGACAGACCTCGAAATGCGGCTTTCAAAAATTGCTCTCTAGCGCCACCTAGAAGTTTGACCGGTGACGCCCCTCACTCAGAATATCCGATTAACTTAAAAAAAGTTTTTCTACACCTCTAGGACCTGCTCTACAAAAAAGCCTCTCAGGACCCTAAGCTTCGTCTACTTAAATTTTCGGCCATTTTGACTTTTGTGAAAAACACAAAAGTGACCACCGAACCTAGACGATAGGTCCAATATTAACAAACCCATTGGAGATAATGATAAGTGAAGCTATATCATCTGGTTTCTATCATCTTTTTTCGAAAAAAGAAATTATGTTAAGTATCTATGGCCCGACAAACATTTTAGGGGCGTGTCCCGTTTTGTAATGCTTATAACTTCAACACTATTGGTCAAAAAAAATAACAAACCAGTAGGATATGTGCAGAATGGCGTATGGAACATTCGATGCAAATTTTGTGCAATTTTAATTGGTGCCAGAAATATTCACGAAAGTTGTCCGGTTTGCCCGTTTTTTAGCGTTTTTGGCCATTTTCCACTTTTTTCAAACGGCCATTAGACCCACAAAACGCTAACGGAATTCGTTAAAAATAGGTTTGTTAGAATCTCAAGACTTGAATATACAACAGAGGGAAAACTGAAAAAAAAAAACTGGCTTTTCGTCCGTAGGAAATGCTTGTTTTTTGACCGCCAATATTTGTAATTTATTCATCTTAAAAACTATACTTTACACTCATCAGATATGTATTACACAAATCAGCTGTAACGCCAGTCAAGGCCTGAACACATTAACCAATTTTGAGCCAATTCCATTAGCGTTTTCTGGTAGAACTCGACAGTTGGAAAAAAGTGGAAAATGGCCAAATTGGCCAAAAACACTAAAAAAAGTCCAAAAACGCCCAAATTTGGTAGGAACACCTATTTATGAAGTAAAATAACCATAAATTATTCACTTTCACGATAGGCCTGAACACATTTACCAGAAAAAAACTCTAATTTGTCCCATCCCAAATAGTTGCGCCGCCTCCGGATGTCTCCTACCAGCAAAGCCTCTAGCTCAGCATGATAAGTGACTCTAATCCTGGAGATGCGGGTCTGATTCCAAGACAAGACACCTTTTTTTAATCCATTTTATTTTTTACATTTAATTTACACGCCGTGGTCTACACTTCACGTAGGGACACGCGACGTGTGAATATATTCACGCGGTTAAAGCGCAAGCTAGCGGCTAAACTGAACTTGGTCGAATCCGCCCCAAACTCCTCGCGCTCGTTACGAGTCGCAGCCCGAGTCGAGTCCAACCGGCGCGCCCTCGGCCGAGCGGGCCGGCGACTCGCCAGCGCCCCCGACCGCCGTGGGCGAGCGAGGACCAGTTCTGTCATGACTTTGGGTTTCTGTTTGCACCACTAGGGTCGTTGGCGACCTCTGGTGGCCTAAAGACAATACTGCTGATCCGCACCTGTGCTGCATTTTTTAAAGTGAACAGTATATTAGCTAGGAAGATAAACAGGGGTGCACATAACTGGTACGCAGGTACGCATGCGCTGAAATAATCCACAATGCGTACTGCCACTTGTGTTCCTCCACGCCTTTGCGTACCTGAGCGATCTGATGCTGATCGTCTCTACAGCAGCACGTCATTAAAACATGTCAGTCTGTCTCTACGTGTCGCGTGAGCACGTCTAGCGCACCATGGATCTCGGCGTGTGCGCGCACATCGGGACCAAAAAAAGTCACTTGTACCCCCCCCCTCCTCCAGTCAACAACTCCGCGCACAGAGCTCCGGTGGTGGATACTCATGATATGTCTTATATATGTGTATGTACATGTATGTGTAGATTACCGTAAAGAACTAGAAGTTTGAAGATGCGAGTGGTGGATTAGTATGTTATGTATTAAAATAACCCCAACATAATTATGAGTGCTTTCAACCCCCATGTAGTTGCAATCCAGCCATTAATAGGACTTGGGAAGACAAAGCATTGAAATACAATTCTGAATTAAATCAGTTTATTTTGTGTAGCCCATTATCACAAATTACAAATTTGAATTAGAAGGCTTTACAATCTGTACACATACGACGAGTAAGTGAGACGAATGAATATTTATTTTCATTTTAAAATTTAAAACCTGTAGAGCCCGGTACACCCGGAAGGTCTGATTACAGGGTTCTTACACATGTTGACCAATGGATTTCCAGGACTTTTTCATGACTTTAAACCAAATTTCCATAACCAAACTGAAATCTCGATATAAACATGAAAAATGTAGAACATTTGGCGTATTGAGAGAGTACGCCAGCTTATATTACAAGATTGCCTTCGTTATGGTTTACTTACTGGGAGAGCGTTAGTATGGGCTACTATATGCTTATGGAACAGTCAGTCTTCCACCAGCTCCTTATTCCAGCTCTTCTCTAATGAGATGCGTACGTTTTTTGATCACCCCGTTAGCTGTAAGGACATTGTCTCACGTCTGCTTTAACTACGACAGGGACCTCGCAGCGTAGTATTCCATTGACTTCATAATTATAGAGCAGGGGTCTGGGTGGTTTGATGCATCTCTACAGGGGGGGTTTCTCAGGGGACTAAATAACCCAGTGATGGAGGAACTAGTCGTGAGGGATGACTGAGTCTCGACGCCTTAATCACTCTTGTTGTAAGGCTGAAGAGCTGTCTAGGAGAGCTAAGGAGAGAGAGACCTAGTCGCTCCTTTAGCTTTCCAGTCCCTTACTTTGCCCCTCCTCTCCCCAGGAGATCCGGTCCAAGCCTTGACCGGAGCCCATTTACCAGCAACCCCTCTACCGGCCCAGCCCCTAGGTTCCCTGCTCCTTTTGGCTCCTACGCTCCCCACCTCTCCGCTGAGGAACCCATGCATATCGGGAGGACTACCTTGACTCACGAGAAACGGCAGCCTGGCCTTCGGGAGGGCAGGTGTATCTATTGCGGCCAGAAGGGACAAATTATTGCCTCCTGTACAGTAAAAGACTGATTCTGACGCTGACCTAATGGACAGTGAATTGGCTCGCAAACTAGGGTTGGAGGTCCAGTTCCTCTCCAAACTCTTGGAAGCTAGTGTGCTCGATGGCCGTCTACTCTGCCGGGTAACTCACCCCTCGTCTCCTGTACAGCTAACCTTCTCAGACCATCACGCAGAGACTGTTTTCACTTGTTCCAGTCTCTGCAACATCTCATTTTGGGCCACCCCTGGCTGACTCAACACAACCCTCACATGGACTGGGCTTCAGGGATAGTGATAGCATAGGGGAGAGATGCTTCCCCACAAGAACATCCACCTACGTCTCAGTCAGTGCTTATGCTGGATCCCGACTACCTGGACCGACCCAAGGTACCGGCATGCTACCTTAACCTTAAGGAGGTATTTAATAAGGTCCAAGCCACCTCTGTGCTTCCGTAACGGGAGGATGATTGCGCCATTGATCTGCTCCCGGGATCTTCTATTCCCAGGGGAAGGCTCTATTCTTTGTCTGTGCCTGAGACGCAGGCAATGAAGAATGATGTGACATCCGCGTTGGCTGCAGGTCTTATCCGACCTTCTTCATCTCAAAGGTTAAGACCCGTCGCCCCTGTATTGATTACAGGGGTCTAAACATCCAGAACAAGTACCCCCTCCTTATTTCATCGTCAAGGTGCTATAGTCTTTACTAAGCTTGACTTAAGAAATGCCTATCATCTGGTCAGAATTAGGGAGGGGGACGAGTGGAAAACTGCTTTCAACACCCCTAGTGGGTATTACAAATATCTCGTAATGCCCTTTGGACTAACCAATGCTCCAGCTGTTTTCTAGGCCATGGCGAATGATGTTCTGTTGAGCCTCTCTGCTTTCTTTTATTTGGACGATAGTCTTATATTCTCCCCCAATGAAGAGTCGGGTTAACGTCAGACAGGTCCTCCGACGTCTCCTGGACTAACTTTTTTTTATCTTATCGCCCAGGCTCTAAGAATTTGAAACCTGACTGTCGCGGCTGTTTGATCCTGTTGCTCCTCCAAACCGTCCCTCATGCTTTCTGCCCCCTTCCTACACTCTTCGAGTTTCCTGTCATCCCAGGGTTCGGAGGACTATGTTCGTCATTAAGCAGTGGTTCTGGTGGCCCATTATGGCGAGGGAGGTAGTGGAGTATGTGTCAGCCTGCCAGGTGTGCTCACGGAACAAGGTTCCCCGACTTCCCCCGTCCGGCCTCCTACGTCCGCTACCTGTTCCACATCGCTCCTAGTCGGACATCTCTCTGGACTTTGTCACTTGGTTTCCCCTGTCCGAGGGGAACCCCACCGTTCTCACTGTGGTAGACAGATTCTTCAACACTTCATTTCCCTGTCCAAGTTGCCCTCCACCAAGGAAACAGCGGAGGCGGTGCTATCTCATGTTTTCCGTCTTCATGGTTTCCCTGCCGAGGTGGTTTCGGACCGGGGCCCCCAGTTTATTTTTAAGTTCTGGAGGGAGTTCTGTAGTCTCCTAGGTGCCACGGTCAGTCTGTCTTCTGGATACCACCCCCAATCCAATGGTCTGACGGAGCGATTGAATCAGGAGCTGTAGACGGGCCTTCGCTGTCTGATGTCCCAGAACCCCACTACCTGCTGCAGACACCTTATTTGGGTTTAGTATACACAGAATACTCTTCCATCCTCATCCACTGGTCTCTCCCCCGTCAAGTGTGCCTATGGCTACCAGCCACCCCTGTTTCCAGCTCCTGTGTGATTGCAGACCCCGTCCTCATTCTTCCCAACTGTGCCTCATTCCCCTGTCTATTTAGTCTGTCGGTTTGTAAATATTTGCCAGTAAAGACCTTTTTTTATCCGACTACCTTGTCTCTGCTGTTTGCTTCTGAGTTCTACTTCCCGTGAATACCAGCCTCTCGCATAACACTACTTCAAGCTGCCTGATGGATCACGGAGGTCTGGATCGTGGAATATGCCTACTATCAACTATTCATACACCGTCATATTCATTGAATGTTTAGTTACTCTATAATGATCTATTCTGTAAATTTGGAAGTTGTTCCTGATCCGATGTGAGGTCTTGGGACAGGGATGTCTGTGTACAGATTGTAAAGCCCCTGAGGCAAATTTGTGATATTAGGCAATACAAAATAAACTGAATTGAATAACTGGCAAGCAGCCATATTGGGCAAAGTGAACTTCCCTACCAGCTGGAGGATGGACACACGATTGAGGTGAAGAAACACAATGAGGTGGTAGATAAAAACAGGCTCATTTGAACCCAACAAAGATCATAGGGACATATCCAAACACATCATGCAAGACTTGAATATGAACAGGTTTCTGGGATACGTGCAAATATCACAACGCCATCCTTTTCAGGAAAGAAAGTGTTAAAGGAATGACCGCAGATGGCTGGATTTGCACGAGTCCACCACCGAACGTTCGACACAAATAAGAAAAATGCCTCCACTTACAAAGTTTTAAGCGATAAGAGACATTTTAGGGCTTCTCCCGCTGTCAAACAGAGCGGAGAATGCCTTCAAGGTGGGATTCTGCGGGCCACGGCGATGATACAGCATTGGGTTGTCAAACGTGAAGACATGGGTGGATGACGACATATACTTGTACACCAGGCGAACAGCTTTTCTAAGTAACTCTCTCCCTTTTTATAAAACCACTGAGAGAATGTCTTGGCAAACTTAATACAATATACCTTGATTCCAGTTGTTTTTCCCTTTCTGTCATGTCACCCAGACAGTACAGTAGTTGTATTGCTTTTCCTTTTTCCCTGTCCTTTTGTCTCCTGTGTGAGTCTGGTCTGTCGGCAAGGAGTTGTGATTGCAGTATTTCAACCGTGGTCTTCCTGACATTCATCGCCAGTTGGTTTAAAACTTTAACCGGTGTTTATGATTGCTGCTTTTGGGTCCACATTTTGTTTTCCAGAACATAACACTATTATAATGCAAACCCCCACGAAATTATAATACAATAGATTAGATTACCATTATTGCTTTTATTTAACTTTAGTCTTATCTAGGCCATATTCCCTACAGCTATATATAATTAAAGACATTTCATACGTTTTATTTTGACTCGTGCAGCACAAATTGATCGCACAGTTATTTCTAGATTTAGAGTAGGTGAACCCTCATAATTTTTAAAGCGGAGATGTCTTGAGTGAATATATGGTTAATGTTTCATCTCTCTTTGAAAAAAACAGGATTTGTGGTAAGTCTGCCTCCCAGTAATGCCTCTTACTCAATACCTATAGCCGTCCTCCGAGTTACTTCACTACAATTAAAAGGTTTTACAAGACTTTGGACGTTTTTTCATCAAAATAGCCGGTGCTGTAAAAGGTTCTATCTGGCCCCAAAGGGCATTTAAAAGCCCAGAAATGACTAGACCGGAGTTCATTTTTTCCGTCTTATCGGCTGATAATGTTATCTGTGCAAAATCACACATGAGTTGTCCTTTCCAAAATAAACGTGCCAATAGTAGGAAAGGTTTCACACCCATAAGGGAGAAAGCAACAGGTATTTTTGTTGTAACGCTGCAGACTATGCAAATCATACTCTCTTTTTTTGACTCACTTGTATGTAGATTTGTCAGTGTCCAGTCACATATATATTAATCTGACAATAATTTGATGTCACTGCTCTAGTATTTAAAGTATATAAACATACAGCATCTTAAGTAGAAATATTTGTCTTATACTCATGTGTTCCTATATATTAGCGATTTTCTTATCCCCCCCCCAAAAAAAGGAAGTAAGTTATTCTGCACCGCCATGTTGAAGGCCGTCTCAAAGCTCTTGTCGATTTCGAGGGAAGTACGTCTTATTTTCTGAAAACACATTTCCTTGCATTGTTTTCTTGGAAAAAAATACAAGCGAGGGCAAACGGGGATGCACTCGCGATGTCGTCCCATTTTGTTTGCGTCCCTGCTCGGTGACCATCCTGTTCTATTAAGCCCTTGCTGACCTTACAGATATTGACGCCTTGTTAAGACATCCGTGTCAATTGCCCAGCGCTCACCACTAATTGCAATCGCCTGGCAGCCAAGGTTTATCTGATGAGTCACTTGTTTTCACATGCCTTGAAAAATAAAACTCTCCTTGTTAAGTCCATTTCCTGAAGGCCATTTTTTATTCCTGCAAAATACTGCCTTGTTTTTTTTATTTTGTATTATTGATCACATTCATGTGGGGGCTCTCATTACCATGCGAGCCATTGGTAATTTTTCGCCCCTTCTGTATTATTTTTCCTCCAACATTGTGGTCTTTATTCGCTTGACAGTAAAGTTAGTTTAACTTTGTGTGCCGGCAGCCTGAAGAAACAAACTAAGGTCACAATAACACAATGGGCCTCCTGTTAGAATATTTCCATATTCTAATCTCAACGTCCTACTTTTTTTTCTTACAATAAGGCTCGTATGAGTCAACTCCCTTTCAGATAACAGTGTGAATGCGGCAGAGTACAACATGATGAATGCACCTTCATGAGAATTGCAAAATAGCATAAAGAATCCCCCAATAATATATGTTGAGTCTTTTGCACATGCTGTGATTATGTCGCTTTCTGGCCCCTGTGTCGATCCAACCACCGCATGCTTAGCTTTAGGAGTGCTGTTAAAGCCGTGTCACCTGAGGGTTCTACCGCCACAGACGTTAGGAGGAAAATAGTTCCATATTAAAATACTACCAAGACGCCTCACAGAAATACAGGACTCAAATGTTACGACCCAGACAGCAAGATTGTTCTTTTTTAACCTAACAGGCTTTACTTAACGGATCAGGTTTGGTACACGGATAGGCACACAGTAAAGCAACCAAGTCCCGTAGGGATGAGGCAGGGGGGGGAATGCAGCAATATCATAACCAAGTTTAAGAGCACTAGGAAAACCACTGGAGTGAGGGAGAGGAACACGTCAATCGGGGTCAGACAATCACAGTGGAGGGGGTAAAACACAGAAAGACAGAAGTGAAATGATCTGAAACGAGAGGAGAGGCGAGTGACACCAATTAAGAAAAAGAATACCACAAAGACAAACAGACCAAGTAAAGCACTGTGAATTTGTGAAAATGGACTATACAAATAAACTCAAAGTGAAGGGAAAAAGAGAACCAAGAACAAGCTATGAGTCATTTAGATTTATTTTAGCCTAAAAGTCAAATGGAACAAAAACATGATTTTTGTCACGACTTCATAGTTATATTCATCCTTCCTGCCTACTTAATTAACTCTCCTGTCATTCCAGATCCTGTCCTCCTCCTAATCGTCTCTCGTTCCCGTCACCTGGTCCTCACGCCCTTCTCACCTGCAGCCCATCCCCTCATAAGCCTCTCACTATTTAGCTCCCTCACTTCCACTCGTCCTCTGCCAGATTGTCATGTGTGTCATTGCCAAGCTCTCCATCATATTAAAAATATTATTCCTGACCCTGCATGCCCCGACCTCCGATTCTTTGCCTGCCCCCTAATGGATTTGTTGCAGTATTGGACTGACCTCCCATGGGTTTTGAGTAAAGCTCCTCCTCTTGCATTCCTGTTTCCGGGTTTTGCTTTTGGGTTCAAGTACCTGTAACCCTTACTATTATGGTTACATTTTCATTCATTTTATTTTGTATAGCCCAATATCACAAATTTGCCTCAAACGCTTTTACAGTCTGTACACATACAACATCCCTGACTTTTGACCTCACATCAGATCAGGAAAAACTACCAAGAAATAGAAAAGACTCTTTCACTGGGAAAAAAGGGAAGAAACCTTCAGGAGAGCAACAGAGTAGGATCCCTCCCCAGGATGGACGGGTGCAATATATGTCATGTGACCAGAAGGACATAAGGTCTTCCAACTCAAAATTGCTTCAAAGTAACAAAATGTCCAATTAATTTGTGAAAAACTTGGATATTACGGTTTGGATAACAGCCGCTGAACTTCACAAGGCTGGACCCACTTGTAAAAAGGTATTTTTAATCCAAGAGAAAATTGAAGAATGCGGCAGGATCTATTAAATCCCTCACACAAGCCACTCGAGGAGGAATCTGTGGCTCGAGTGGTTTTTATTTGTCCCTTCACAGAAGCGCTTATTGTGATTGTGATCCGCCCTCAATGCCTATCTAACCTTCTTTCTATTTTGTGTCAATCGGAGCAAAAAAAAGAAAAAGAAACCTGAAATTGAAATGAACAAGTGCGCCAGCATCTATCACTCAGGATCGTGTGCTCCGACTGATTGATGCAGAAATGCACCAGGCGACGAAGGAAGAAGAAATCACGCTCGCTCTCGTCGAGCTGTCAGTAAAGGAGGGTTTAGGAAGGAAGAGGATAAAGGCGACTCTAAGCTTATTAAAACACGAAGGTGTTGAATAGCCAGATATAAGAACTCCTCCCTAATTTCACACGCAAAGCCGAAACGGTGCCGTCAGTGTCCACCAGATATGCCGTAAACCGGGTTTAAGCTTCTATCATCATTCAGCAGGCCAGTTTTTCCAATTCTATTATCTTTATTTTTTACGCCAGTTGGAGGAGAGAGAAAAGACTCGAAGCATCTTGGTTTCGTCCGTTTCTATCTCTCTTCCTCTTTCCACCCTCACCATGCATCTCCTCTGTCTCAACATCTAAATCAGGCTCAGCATTGGTCGGCGCTTCAGTTAGAATATAACTGGAGGCGGAGATGAGAGCCGCCGCTATGACAGGAACAAATAATTGCTGGAAACTTTTCCTTCAATTTCTTTGTTAAAGTCAAGGCAGCGATTGCTGTGACTTCAGGGCCGCCAGTGCCATCCATCATGGCTAGTCTGGGCCCATGAGATAATAAAAAAAAAGAAATGTCAAGTGAGCACTCAACACTTATAAAAACGTATCAATATGCACTTTTATTTCATTACACCGGGCCGTGATATTTCAGAATTGATGAATATGCAAGAGGATTGTAAAGTGTCTCGTTATACGATAGCCTATGGGCCTTTTTAAATGTTTTTCTGTGCCAGCATTTATATTTATTCATGTTTCTGTTGGCGCCCCATAATCCATGTAGAACCTTTCAATCTATTTAGCAGAAACTTTGGTCCAACAATAAACCGTAGTACATGACGTAAGATATTTTGATCAAAGTGTCAAACTCGGCAGCCAAGACAAAATATTAAATCCAGATTCTGTTAAAGCATTGTCTATCAGAAATGTATAGTTTAGTTTATTGGTTAAAGAACAAATAAGAAAGTTGTGATCTTACCACCCAGTTGAAAACAGTAGAGCCCAAACCATCTGACTCTTAGGCTCAGATCGGTTGTTTTTGAGGGTAGTAATTTTTAATAGTGCAAAGTAATTGTTTAAAGTTAACAACTGTAGATGTAATTCACATGGAACCAAATGATATCCGCCGAGGCAGGTACCGGTGTGTTCAGCTTTATAGACTGTGCACTCCTACTTGGTTAAAATCGCTTTTGCTACTTCTGTCAATCCTACGGTGTGGTGGCTAGCTAACGTTAAGTTAGCCAATAGTACTGCAATGATTAAAGCTAAGATGACAAAACAAAATCTCACCAACCTTTCCTCAGCTAACTAACGATCTGTCTACTACACTAATGTTTCATTTGACTCACGGTAACTAGCAAACTATGGACTAACATACACCATGTGTAGATAAATTAGAAGATCAGACACCTACCAACTAATCCAATAGACTGAAGGAGAGTCTGGCCCTACTGGATCTGGAATTCACTGAATTCAAAGAGATCACCCAGGCCAGACTGAATGACTCTGCAGCAGCTTAAAGAGGAGCTCCAGCAACTTAAAAGGGACAACCAGCTCATGGCATCAGACCCAAGAGGGAGTCTAAAAGAGCTGAAACAGAAGAAGAGTGCTCTACGTGCCCAGTAGGCCAGAGTGAAGGAGGATGCTGAAGAGAAAGACCTGGAAACTCCAACAGGTGAAAGACCAACTGTCGGCAGGCCCCACCCTTCTGCCCTGCACCCAGCCAACCAACACACAGCTCTGAAACACTCTGGCACCTCCAGATCCATCCACACAGCCAGCAGCCTACCTGACCTGGGCACCCTACATAAGGACACTGCTGAGGCGGTGAGGAAGATGGCAGAACTGGCCAGTGAGGGGTTCCCCAACACTCGCATCATCATCATCTCCACCCTGCTGCCCAGAACGGACATGCCGCCTCATGTCGTTCATGAAATGAATATGGAGATCAGAAGATGTGCTGCCCGTCCTAATGTCCCACCACCCAACCATCGGCACCTGGCTCCAGGATGGACTCTATCTACACAAAGAAGCAGTGACAGTATTTGCAAAAACCCTAAAAGACACGGCCCTGGGAAACAGTCCTTTCATCCCCTCCTCGACTAGAAATATTAGAGACTGGCCCAGACCTCCTACCAACCACCGACACAGGTTCAGCCCTCAACCAGAGAGAAGACACAGCTGCACAGCCGGGGCCCTCACTGCTCAGCGCCGCTCTGTGCACAACCAGCACCCCACCACTGTAAAGGAGTGGCAGTGGAGGACCTCCACCACAGCCTCTGGCCACAGACCCACTCCACAGGATCAGCAGAGCAGCTATGGAGCAGCCCCATGCCACAACCACAGGATCAGCAGGGCAGCTATGGAGCAGCCCCTGGCCCCAGACCACCTCAGCAGCAGAGTTATGCTGCAGCTGTTGCCACAGTCCCTCACTCTGTTCCCTCAGAGCTGGGAGACATCAGAGATGCTACAGATCCTGTGTAATCGCCTCCTTTTGAACTGTTAAGTACACATAAGCAATAGATGATACTTTTGATGAAATCGTATTATTATGAATGTTCCACTCTACTGTAGCTGCACACACTTGATTTGATGACATTGTTGAGGATGGACCGGAACACACCTGGACGGTTCTCACTGAAAGAAAATAGCGGTAGACTTTTTTACTTTAAATTTATCAAGCGTTTTATTCAAAGATCAGGATACAAGTAGACAATCATGCAGCCTGATACCAACGGCGTTTCTCAATTCAAAGGAATTCAGCGTGTGGACACATTTTTTAACAATACTGCTGTGAAAAGCCTAAATGTGGCAATTTGACATATAAATGAACGATACAATCTCTGTATTGCTTCAGGTGTGTCCAGTGCTGACAATCCAGAGGTTCCTGCAGGCCATGCACAGGGGGATAGTGGTGTGGCAGCCCCATTTGGCGGGATCGGACCTATTGGTATGTCTTAACAATTAATTTTTCATATGAAGTATCATATGCTTAATATTTTAGGCACATTTTATTATCATTCTGATGACAACCTATGTGTTATTGCAGAATCAAATGAAGATTCTTGTGATTAAGGCCCCTTACCGTCACATACACAGCACAGTATGTATGCTTTACCTTACCAATCCAGAGGTTCCTACAGGCCATCCACAAGGGGATAGTGGTGTGACAGCCCCTTTTAGCCGGCCCGGACCTATTGGTATGTATTAACAATTCATTTAAGTCAAATCAGTGACTTAAATGACACTTAAATGTTCTGATTCCCATACATATGTCACTTACAGATATTTCACAGTCAAGAGCAGCAGGACCCACTCAACCCTGGTTAAAGATGTATCCAAAAACCATGCAAGAGGAGGTCGTTCAATCCATCTTGGTACAACACGTTTTCATGGCTTGAGTACTCACTAATGAAAGACTGTGCTTACTGCTATGCATGCAGACAGTTCTCTTTGCCTAGCACGTCAGAATCCGTCTTTTTACATTTGGAAAAAAGCAATGTAAAAAGATGCTGGCTTTAAGGTGCATGAAAAATCAGATTCTCACATTACTGCCATGTTAGCTTGGAGTGAACACAAGAGGGTTGCACTTACAGATCCTTCTGTATTAAACATGATCAACAAAGAGTACAAAAAGAAGGTTGAAGAGTATCGCAGTTACATTAAAACTGTTGCAGATGTACTGCTTTTGACAGCCACACAAAATATGACACAAAGAGGGCACTGTGAGTCTGAGCAATCCGACAACAATTTCTTGGAAATTCTTGAAATGATTGCTCAACACAATCCCATGGTAGCCAAAAAGATTAAAGCAAAAGGCAATGCAAAATACACAAGCAATACCATACAAAATTAAATTATGCAGTGCTTAGCCAGTATGGTGCATGATTCCATTGTGAAAGAAATGAAAGAGAGTGAGGTATTCTCCATTATGACAGCGCCTCAGTAATGAGTGGTAAACATTCGGGTGTGGCAGCCAGAATTAAGACAGAGGCTAAAACTGTGTTTTATGTCCACTGTAATGTGCACTGTCTAAACCTGGTCTTGGTTGACACTGTAAAGTCAGTTCCAGAGGCAGATTGTTTCTTTTCGCTGCTTGAACAGATCTATGTATACATGTCGGGCTCTTATGTGCACCAGAAATGGCTTACTGTCCAGAAAGAGATGTATGGTGGCACACCTAGAGAGTTACACAAATTAAATGACACAAGATAGGCATGTAGAGCAGTAGTTTGCAGGAATTTGATGGATAGATTACCAGCTGTGTTGTGTATTCTTCAAAATATAAGTGCAGAAAATCACAGAGACTGGTCCATTGATGCTAGAGGTCTGCTTGCACAGATCAACCTCACATTCATAGGCCTCCTTGCAACATTCCGAAAAGTTTTCGGTGACACAAATCTGCTTTCTGACCTGTTGCAGTCACCCTCAGATGATTTAGCTATGGCAGCAGACATGGTGGAGTCACTTCTTGATACTTTTTAAGAGTATAGGACAGACATTTAGTGATAAACTGTGGCATGACATAGTAAAGACAGCCAAACAGTGCAACATAGCTATTGGGAATGTTAAGAAGAAAAGAGCACACAAAGTCAGCACCAAACTTGGTGGGTTGTATGTGCCATGTACTATAGGCCTGCGCAAGGGTAATGCAGACAAAGTTACATTCAGGCAGGGACTACTCTACCCCACCCTTGACACCATAGTTTCTGAAATGGAAAGATGGTTCTCAAAAATTAACTGTTCAGTAATGAGAGGTATACAGGCCTTAAATCCTAAAAGCAGTACATTCCTCCAGGATGACCAGGTCTTTGACTTTGGAAAAATATATGGGGGTGATAAGGAAAATCTTACTCATGAGCTCACTGAGACCTGGATCACACCTGACAACACGTCTACCCCGGCTGCTCTCTCCTCTGCCTTCTCCTTCAATCACACACCCAGACCCTCTGGTCGGGGTGGTGGTACAGGTTTACTCATCTCCCCCAAATGGTGTTTCTCTCTCTCCCCGCTTCCACTTTTTACCCCACTGACTTTTGAGTTTCATGCTGTGCTGCATGTGAGCGGGGTTTTTCAGCTCTAAAGCTCATTAAAACTCATTTGAGTTAAACTCATTTGGGTTAAACCTGACAAGGAAAGCCCACTTCCCCCTGACCCCAGACCCCCACCACCCCCCCCGGCTCCTTGACGGGGATCCCATCTACACGGTCCGTCGCCTGCTCAAATCTCGGCAGCGGGGTAGGGGACTCCAACACCTCGTCGATTGGGAGGGCTATGGGCCGGAGAAGCGACAATGGGTCCCCACCCGCGACATTCTGGACCCCTCCCTGGACCCCTCCCTCACTGCCTTCCACCGTGCTCATCCGGACCAGCCCAGTGGGACGTCAAGGGCCGTCCCTAGAAGGGGAGGTTCTGTCACGAATTCCCCACCTTCTTAGTTAAATTCATCCTCCTAACATGTTTAATTAACTCTCCTGTCATTCCAGATCCTGTCATCCTCACCTGATTGTCTCACCTGCAGCCCATCCCCTCATTAGTTCCTCACTATTTAGCTCTCTCACTTCCACTTGTCCTCTGCCAGATTGTCTTGTGTTTCACCGCCAAACTTTCCAGCGTTTTCCTACTTCTGATCTGCCTGTTACGACCCTGTTTGCCTGTGAACCCGACTTGAGATTTTTGCCTACCCCTTTTCGGATTTGTCGCCCTGTCTGACGGACCACCTGGTTTTGACCCTGCCTGAAAGATACAATAAACTGCCTCCTCCTAAAATCCTGTGTGTCGTGCTTTTGGGTTCCAGTACGTGTAACCATTACACACAATAAATTGTTCTAATATCCACATTCCAATTAAAACCTGGTGAAAGATTTTTGATGTGATCAAGCCCATTGCGCTGTATGGTAGTGAAGTTTGGGGTCCTGTCAGTCACCATAGCTAAACTCGATGGGACAAACACCCCACATGCAGAGTTCTGAAGAATCATCCTCAACGTCCAAAGAAAGACACCAACGAATGCATGTAGGGCAGAATTAGGCAGATATCCCCTCAGAATAAACATCCACAATCAAGCATTACATTTTTGGAATCATCATCTTCAAACAAAGTCACAAGTGTGAATGTTAAAGCCCTCCCAAGGCAAGAGCTGGACCCAGAAAAAAGTCTCCTGAGTCAGTTGGTGCTGAGACTAAGTTCTACACAGCAGAACCCGTCTCACACCAACAATGGTTAGAGGCAATGCAATTATAAAGGAACATTGGAAAAAAGAAACTGAAAGTCTTGAGTAGATTTAAACTGTTATCTGACCCTAAAAAGAGAATACGAATTGACATATCTCTTCTGCCGGGGATCAGAAACAGACTCTGACCCGGTATAGGCTCAGTGACCACCAATTTGCAATTGAAAGAAAACCAAATATGTGATCGTGTAACGGAGTTCAAAGTGCACTTTGTGATTTCTTATTTTTAATGTATTGTATTTCATTAATGTTTGTTGTTCAACAATCCTGTGGAGTGTGTGTGAATTTTATTAGAATTTGTTGTTATATAATTATATTTTCTAAAATGTGTTTCCTCGCTCTGTACATTTGGATAGGTTGTTTCCCTTGATTCCAGTCTCCATGGCTCCCTGATGGATATCATGGTCTCTTTCTCAAATAGAGTAATGTTGTTGTATGATGTTCTGAATAAGTCTTCCTCTCAACATGCTGCTGCCTCATTGGTTAATGAGGACTTCCTCTCAACATGCTGTTGTCTCATTGGCCTAGAGGAGAAACTGGTTTTAATGTTTATAGCCGGTTGACTCAAAGCTGTAAGTCCAGGTTTGAAGTGCTACTTTAGTTAGACCATGTATATCAAGTAGTCCATTATGAATTGATGGTCACACACACATACTTTCTTTCCGTATGGTTGTTTCTGTTTTATTGTAAATTGTTTTTCTTGTTATCCATATAAATTGTATATTTTTATGTATCTTGAAACTTGAATTTGAAAGTTATCAAATAAAGTGTTCATGCTCGCTGTAATAAGGTATATGTCACACAATGTAACAGTATATGGTTCTTTTATGTAATACATTTCTTTTAGATACTGGGGACCAGTTTTCTTGTATCGCCTGAAAGATAAAGTCTATTTGAGTTGCTCGTCAATGTCATGTTGATAACGATAATTGACTCTACCGGCAGCCAAAGTAAAGTGGACGGTAGCGTGTAACCCTGGAAACAGAACCTAGACATGGAGCTATAGCGCAAGTTTAGACAGGAAGACCACGCCCCTCATGCCAGCCATCTATGCCTCATATGTCTGCTAATCATTCCCCACACATGCTCACTCATTGTTTACTCGCAATCATCGACTGGCGCGGTCAATCATGGTCCACTCTATCCAACAAGCTCGGGGAAACAATGACATGTCGAGCCAATGATCTCGCTGCTATCTCATTCAAATATGACGGCCTCTCTACCTTCAGTTCATTCAGGTTGCTGTTACGCAGCCCTCCACTGCCCATCAGCCACCACCAGGTCTGGACTCCATAGGGGGGATCTATCTCATTGCTGATCGGGGCAAGCGCCAAAGACTCAGACTTCATTGTATATCATCTATTAACAATGAACATCCTTTTTAATCTAACTGGTCGCTCCCTGATTGAAATAGTGTCTAAGGCTAAAAGCAACTACGCTTTACTGAACTTACATGAACACCGTTGATGCTACAACTGACACAATTATGCTCCCACTCAGAAACACACTATTCTGTCACCTGCAATTACTGCTGTATAGTGGCCTTGTAATGAATGCATGGTTCTGTCTGGGTGTACGGCACCTGTAAAGGGTAAACCTTTTTGATTTATTTTCCTTTATGCATCTAAAATACCGTACCAGTAGTTTTTATCAGTGGCCTGAAGCGTGAGCTTGCAGGCTTTTGGGGGAAGTTATTTACTTTGTTTTGGGGACTTCAGGGATTATATTGTACTTTGTATTGTACTGGTGGTTAATGTTCGGGTAAGAGGCTAAGTGTGTGTGTGCGTGTGTGTGTGTGTGTGTCAGATTGCCCATGCAGATGTTTAAGGGTGTACCCAGATGCGTCTTTCTCTACATGGAAGGAAAAAAACAATCAGCTCCGCCAGCATTGGGTGTTTTTTTGGCTTCAGAAAATGTGACCGAGGCGCAGATAATGTGAGGGAAGATGTTTTTTACTTTCAGTAACTCACCTGTAATGTATTTTCTCCTTTAGTTCCCCTCATGGGGATTACTATATGGAAATACACATCTAGAAAGGCATATTCTTAAAATATTTAAATAAATGTTGACTGTTTTTAACAATCTCACCTCCATTATAATGCTGTTTTTATGTTTCCATGATGCGTAACACAACCTTACTGATCCATACCTGCATAGATCTGATGTCACACAGTTTGTGATAAGACGACAATTAAGCCTGTGCCCAATTTTCTGAAGTGCAGGAGCATTACCAGGAGCCAATAGCCTACTAAATATATGTATATTACAAGTCACGGTTGTGTCATCAACAAGGTATCCCAATTAAACGCTTACACCAGACTGTATATTAGAATACTAGAATCAGGTGATTTTGGCCATGTTGGTTCCAGTGAACAGAAGTGACCACATTTGGAATGACGTAGAGATGAAATATTCTGTAGGGGACTAAGGACAAATACAATGGTGCCCTTTAAGAGAAGGGCCGTAACCCTGGTGACGAGGGATGTTAAAGGACACCAGGAAGTGAATGTCACGACAGGTGTTGAAAAGGTAAATAAACGGGAATACCTGACTCTTCATTTCTTTCCACACAGCTTAAATACTGTCAATCACAGTAGCCCTGCCCTAAAGCATAGACCCCTGTATGGACTGTTTGACTCTAAATGGACCATAATGTACAAAATGAACATCATGCTGTATTGAAGAAGACAAAACTAGGGATTGAGAACATAAACTGATGTTTACAATGTTTACTGAGGGAATAACATCAGGAGGAAACTTAGAGTCGAGCCGCTACGTCTTCCTGTCGATAGGAGTCAGCTGAGGTGGTCCGGGCATATAATTCGTATTTCTCCTAGACCTTTAGATGTTTTCTAGGCATGTCCAACCGGGAGGAGACCCCTGGGCACTGATAAACCAGGATGAATTATATCTCCCAGCTGGCCTGGGAACGCCTCGGGATCCCCCAGAATGAGCTGGAAAATGGTGTTGGTGACAGGGAAGTCTGGGCCGGCCCACATCGAAAAATTGTTTGACATCAGCAACTGTCCTTCAGGACCGCTGGACTATTTATTTCAATAAGTAAAAGGTTATCTAATTATTGCAGGGATGTGTAAAAATATTGATCGTGTTCAATATTAAACCAAATATGCTTTTGGCAAAAGAGTTGTGTAACCACACATCTTAACTGTTGTGTTTTCTGTCTTTGTTTTGGTTTCGTGAGAGAGAGAGTCTAGAAAACTCACCAGAGCGCAAAGTTGAATCACCATCAATCGAGTGGAATATTTGCTGTCCGACTGTACCGTGAGCCTCTTTACTGAGGAATTTCTCAAATTCAGCAGGGGGTGGGAATCAAAAAGGCCTCAGAACATGCTGACTCTTGCAGACTTTTTTCCTCTGTGGAAATATACACTTTGAAGATCCAGCTCATATCAAACGTTGCTTGACTGGGATCCACATCTGGGAACTGACGAGAGTCACCCCCTATGAATTGAGGAGGTTTTCTTTGGCGTTTTATTTTGTTGGGGGGAGACGGGTACTTGCCTCTTCAGCTGGACTCTCAATTCATCAACCGTAGAGTGGAGTCGACCTAGCGGGTTCTCTCACACCATCCTATCAAATCACGAAAGGTCCTAAATTTTGATGCCAGGCTTGTTAACTACTGGGTGTTCATGAGACACGTGGAACTACGCTGCTGAAATCAATGATTTAGCTTGTTCTCCTTTTTCATTAGCTCTTTTAAACCAATTCAAACAAGTTGTCCATTGACTTTTGAGTTGTTCTTGCCTGCACCAGGTTATTACAGAAGCATCTAACTTTAACTAGCCGGCAGGCACAACACTGGAGAGTGGGACGAAAAGACACGGTGTGTGTTTGTGTGAGCGCACACGTCTATTTATCTCTTTTACTGTTTGGCTTCTTTGGACTTCCTCTCCTTCTTTGCAGCTACCCCCGCGCTTCCGTCAAGAAAGCACAGCTGGAATCTTCCCGCTTCCTCTCCTTTTTTTCTCTTTCTTCCTCAAAGCCTGGGAAAGATCGATAAGCCACCACACACACACACATACATACACACAACCAAACACACACAGCTTGATGAAGCAACCAAAGAAGTGTCTTTCAAGAAAACCGCCAGGGGTAGCTGGCTCACCGCCACGTACCTGCCAACCCAATCATTCCTGGAGGGAATTAAGGGGAACACGGTGGGTCTAACATACTAGGCTAAGACATTTCTTTGAACTTCACGTCTATTTTCAGCTCCAGGAGGTAGTGGGAGCCAGGTGAGAATGAGTGATTGATCATTACCAGATAGATTAGAGTGGTTGCATCCACCAGAACCCTGTACTGTTGCACACTGCCAAACACACTGAACCCTTACTGAATCAATAATGTACATGCATTAAACAGCAGCTGGTCCACAGGTGAGGCAATTTATTCGGGCCAGAGCACCCACAACGTCGGGCCATCGAAGGCCCCATTGAAACTGTCATGTTTATTTTTATTCTGCTAATTGAATTGCATTTTTGGGGGCTTTATCATATCCTAAGAACTTGACATGCATATTAGGACTAGTGAGAAATCTGTCATTTTTGGGGTCTCGCATTTGGGTATCAAGACATGGCTCTATATCGCCATATAGAGTGTTATTTGCCCCCAATGACCGATAGGTTTTGTGTGTTAAATGAACGTATGAGATAGTGTATCAAGACTTAAAACATGAAAGCAAAACATTCCCCTTCACCTTTTACAGCAAACAGCAAGTGTTGCGTCTCCGGGGAAATCGTTCCCTGACCACGATGCCTGAACCTGATGTAAACAACCATCCAGATCAATATTCATGCTGGCTGGGTAAATATCTACAGAGCTTAATTTTCCATTGGGGAAAACACTTTTTCGTAAGCTTTTTCCCAAACAGGGATGCGGTTTGTCTCCAATCGCCCTGCCAATTGATCCGGTCTTTAGTTTGAATTGTGTCCACCACAGGTAGCCTGAGTTGGAACACACACACACACCATGTTTCACTGTCATTCTTGAGGACATTACATTGAAATTTCCAGGGTATTTTGTACTCTAACAGCTACTAGCCCAATTTCTAACCCTAATCCTGCCTTAACCCCCACAATTATGGAGAGACCCCACAATGTGTAATCATTTATGTCCCCACTACATTGGTAATACAGGCACACACACACACACGCACCAGTCATAGAAGACGAGTTGGGTGCATTTATACATGTTTTGCTTTAGTGTGTGCACAGCAGGGGGCTGTAGCTCGTGCAAGAGAATAAAGTGGTGCCCAGCAGGAGGTTGTTAAACGGCTTGTTGTCCATCACTTCTTCTTGGTTTCAAAAAATTGCCCCGTGGTTTCTGTAGTTCCCTTTTAAATATGTAAATAAGGATCCCTGTACAGCCCTGTACTCAATGTTATTTGTTACAACAGGACCATTTCCTGTTTGCGTTGTGCAGGGATGAAATAAATATACTGTAAACTGTATACATATAATACAGATAATCACGATACATGGTTATCATTGCACAGCATTTGGTATTGTTGCGACGTGAAATGAAATGCAAAAGGCAAATAACATGAATTACACACAAAGTGACATAAGAAAACGCCACGTTACCCATTTGTTGAAAACGTTGACAGTGTAGATTTTTGGTACACTGCTTTGAAATGTGCATTCATTAGCCGATTGTTTGCCCTAAAAATATGCACCAGATTTGGATGCGATGTAAATATATAAATATTCTGCGTATGTTTGGTAGCTTGGTGTTAGCGAACGCAGCAAAAATATATTTTAAAATTGCTGGCACATTAGTTATTTCGAGCTCCTTCACCTTCCTACCTTTTGGAGGTAAAGATGGGAGTGTGGGCGAGTCAGATTGTTGAAAGCTCACAACTGTAGATTTAATTTATTAACTGATAATGATAGACAATACGGTAGGAGGAAGGACACAAGGGAAATATTGAGGACCAGTAATATAGGCATATTTACATCCTGATAACAGCTTAGCTGATGGGAAGCCTAAAGGATATCGAGCGTCCTGGGCCAATCCAAAGGATCAAAAGGGCTAATAAGCGCCTTTTTTGATTGGTCGGCATTGGTCATATAATAAATCATATCGCCACATTGATGCATTTCTAATCGGAGTACGCTTAGTTGAATTAATTAAACTCCAGGGATTCCAGCTTTTAAAGATTACCATTTGTAGTCGAACTGTTTCCTTACCCTCCTAATGCCGACGCATGCTGAGAGCAAAGCCGCTTTGTGTGAAGAAAAAAAAGGGACCCTATTTCAGACCCATAAATCAGAAAGTATGAGTGCTTCAAGTGAGTTTTCTTCACCGGTCTAACTTTCCCTGAATACAGAACCACACGTATCTATCTCTGACACAAACACATACAATGTATCACACTTTTATTGATGGTATGCGGTCATTGCGCTCAAACTTGTTTTTGTGAGCTGAGGTTGTTTGCCATCTTTTCCAAAAAATAAAAATGCTTTAATGACAGGTTTCATTCAGAGCAGCTAATCAGTGAACCTGAATTGATCAGTGGGCTTTAATAACATGATTGGATGATTATGAATCTTAAAAGTAATCCTTACTGTTAGCGAATAGTGGGATGAATGTGTATCCCTGGAGATACTATTGCAGCTTAATGCTAATACTGTTCATTTGCATTTTTGTCTTAGTATGCCTTTATTCTTTTTTAAAAGACTAATCCTCTTAGAGATTTCCCTATAATGTATACCCAAATTGATACCCAAAATACTGTATTGAACATCTTGATGTAGTATTCCTGTAAATGGTGCCTGATTCTTGTCGGAGTGGCCTGATGTCATGTCTGTTATTTTCTTTCTATAAGATGTCGAGTCCTTGAATGATAACACAATGTTAAAAAATGTGTGTATTTCCTTTCAAAATGGTAATTCTGGCAATAATCCTAATTTTCACTAAACGTATCAGTAAACTGTGGCATTTTTTTCTGTTACGGAATAGTTATATGTATACTCATGTTAACATTAATATAAAAACATTGTTTCCTAAATCAACCAGGAATCATATGGTCATGGAAAACCTTGGAAATACATGGTATTTTAAAATTGTATTCCCAAAGTTTGGGAAAAATCATGGAAATTTCTTATATCCATTTACACGGTTTGATTAAAAGAATAAACATTAATATAAATATATATTTTAGCTGTCAACAGCATTTTCGAATAATCCAAGGTAACATTACAGCTCATAATACAGCCTCTTTTAAAAAAATAGGCTATTCATTCACATTCAGTTAGCTTCAGCATGAATTCTAATGTATTTTATTTGGTGAAAGCAACTAGTCTCTATTTAAGTACAGCTGCATGTGTGTGTCTCTACAAGTGCTGTCCATAACAATAAACACAATTTCTCGCCAGTCTTTTTTCATTGCGCAATGAGACACTTTCCACTGAGTGCTCAAACTAATTGATCAGAACTCTCAGAAAAAGCCAAGTGGCTGTTGACAGTTGGCCTACAGAAGAGAAAACAGGCATTTTTAATGTAAAACCACAAAAATGTTTTTGACATGTTCAGGTTGTTTAAATCTTACTATTTCTCAATGCATCTTAACACCTTTGTTACGGTTTCGAACCCGTCACCTCCGCATTCTGCTGTTGTGGTTCCTGCACGCTACCAACTGCGCTATAGACGCCCTGTCACCTAGCCACTCCGTGTGTTTTCCATCCCGGTAACAAGCTGGCTGGGTGTGGCTGCTGCACACCTGCATCCACTTCCCAATCAACTCCGGATTCCTCAAGAGACCCTGCTTTCCCACCACTCCTCGCCAGATCATCCCATATGATATCCTGGCAAGTACAGATCGCTACCTCGTTTGCTGTTCATACCTTACAGAACTTGTTTCAGCCTTTTTTTCCTCGAGTCATTTTTTGATCACTCGTTTTTTTTGTTTAACCTCTCTCCAGATCTGCCGCGCTGTCCCCGGACTGGATTATTCTTTGTTTAGCCACCAATCTGTCAACACTTGGACTACCACTCTGGACTATTTTCCGTGGGTACATTTATGGACAATATATGTGAATGTACCTCACGTTCCCTTTTACTTTTTGACAATTAAAACGCCTAACCCGGCGTTGGAGATTCCCCTCTCTCCTGGGTATTGCATTTGAGTCCAGAACACAACACAGTCCTAACAACCTTTCTGGTCCTCCACTCTCAAGGCCCATATTGATTATCTGTCATTTAAACAGGAACACATACACTGGGAATTAATGTGAAGAAATGTCCCTGGTGACAACGTAATGAATATTGCATACTATATTTTTATTACGAATACATGGTAGTTGGTTGACTGACTGAATTGAGAACAAATTGACGGGATAACGAGTGATCTCAAGAGCTGCTGGTCGTATATCTGTAAATCGAAGTTGAACCATTTATTTGCAGCCACGGAAGCAGCATTTTTATGGATGGTAGTGTGGACTTGACTGTTTTTCCAAGAGGATGAATCTGAAAGAGTTTGACGATTCCTTGACTCTTCCACCAATACCATCACAGGGCTGACATTTTGGGGATTTTAAAGCAAAATGTTTGAACATGTTTTTGACAGATTGCCTTTAAGAGTCACTTTTTGGTGAAGCATCCCCTATGGCACCTTTTATCAAGGTCCTTTTTGATTGGGTTTTTGGATCAATGTGTGAAATAAGGTCTGTGGAGGCTTTAACATTTTGTTCTATGGTATAAAATGTCACAAAATACCACTGTCATGAATTTTGAAGCTTTTACATGTCTTTTAAAAGGTGAATGCTGTCAAGTGGCTAAATGAGACTCTGAAACATAATCATCCGACTAGTCCGCCACAAGCCATAGTTTATTTTGTGCAATAATCCGAAAAGTGTTATTTTTTTCGAGGTAACCAGTGTGATGCTAAATTACAGATGTGGCCGACAACAATATTCATACGCTACAGATCCAATAGACAAGTCCTGGATAAAAAGAGGCCCCTGCCTTTTTAACATTTAAAAAGATTCCTTAAAATCGACCTGTTAGTATTAGCATTTGCCTCCAAAGTCTAGCCTCTCAACCTGCTAGCACGAGGCTCTCTTTGTTGTAAAGGTTTGGCCAATGTTCCATCGCAGGGCCCCAAAAAATGATGTACATTTGTTGTGGTTATAACAAATTCAACCCATCAAAGATAGTAAGTTTGACATGCTCATCCACTGAGTAATACTGTGCAAAACATGAGATTTTTGGCTTGATGTGGGGTTTCAATTGCTGCCACTTGTCACTGAATTACATCAGTATAAAGACAGGAGAGCAGGAGAAGTGTTTCCCCATTGTTTCCTCACAGGGATGAGTTGCCAGGAGTTCCATTTTGATGTGAGCCGTCTCTTCTCTCTGCTTTGAATCGGCTACTCAAACCACTCAGAACCCTGCAGGGATTCACTCCAGCACTCTGGGGAAGCAGCACTTGAGGGCTGTTCTCTGATTGGTCCAGACACAGCTGGGATTCTGAAGATTTTAATTTATAAATAGAGATCATTTCTTTTCACAATTGGCAAAGGTTGGTTAGGTGGTTGATTACCAGTGGGATGTTTAGTTTTCCAGGCGTTGATTTCAGAATTTAAAGAAATGCTTACATTTTAAGCTCTTTTTATTGAAGTCGAACGTTATCTTCTTTGTACAATTATGCAGTCAGGAGGCGAATTAGGTTGCATCATCACGGAATAAAGGAGAAGCATTATCTCTCTCTTTTTCGCCTTCCTATTGCGGTGTCAAAGTCAACCTTTAATGAGCAAATAAGGAATGCATGTCGTTAATTGAAAAAGTTTGCTTCGGACTTCTTATTAGGACTAGGCTGATTTGTAACCACAAACATATTGATCGCCATCCTTGATTGGACCATTAGCGCCATTATAAATAGACAATTATGAAAAATGTGGCCATAGGGAGATGAAAAATTACCATAAGCTACATCCAATTGTTTTGCTCACCTTTTCTTTCTATATTAAATTTTAAATTATTCAGCTTATAAATGTCTAACGTTCTTTTAGACTGCACCTTGTTCATCACAAATCTTGATGTATTTTAATTAAGTTGTGATTGACAACAAATACTGTATATTCATAAACGGTATATATATATATATATATATATATAGTTTAGGACTGGGCGCGTTAACGCATCACTAAATTAACGCTGACAATTATTTTATCTCGCGTTAACGCAGGTTTAATTATTTATTATTTATTCCCCCGTCAACACAACCTTGGCTCGCATGGGAGCGCGCTGAGCTCAGCTGTGTTGCTTGCACATATACCCCCCCACCCTGTCAACAACCTGGTCCGATGCAGACACATGCCTCGCTCAGCTGTGCCTCGATCAGCTGTTATGCTGCAGGTGAACTCTCTCGCTAGTCGCTAGGTTAAACAGAGAGAAAGGGCGCGAACATCCCCCTTATAAGGAAGTGGTGTCATTGTAAGTCATGCCATATGAGGCGCAACAACGCCTCCTGAACAAATATGACATGCATCCATACATTTATCAACACTCAACAGTGGCAATAAGCTGTAGTTCTGTTTGTTTTGATACCATTGTTTAAGTTGAGATTTACACAAAGTATTTGTGTTAAGTGTTTGTTTGCACAAAAGATTTTATGGCACTTTAGTTCATATGGCAGAACATTTAAAATAAGTGTCAAGTTCTAGGAGTTGACAAACTGCCCTGAAAGTGTTTTCTGGTGTCTCTCTCTAGCAGGACAACACATGTTACGGCTCTTTAATTCTTATGGCACAACATTTAAAATACAAGTGCGCTATACACTACTTTTGAATTAATTATTGGAGTTTGCGTATACAAATGTGATTAATGGGGAAAATCATGCGATTAATCGCGATTAAAATGTTTAATCGTTGCCCTAATATATATATATATATATATATATATATATATATATATATATATATATATATATATATATATAAATTCCACCACTTGTCTATGGAGCTACTCTACATGTATTCAGGCTGCTCTTGGATTTGTTGCTTTACCAACCAGAATGTATACTCTGTAATTTGTCTATAAAAAATAATTTCACGGAAGACGCATCGTTAACAAGAAAGCAGAAAGCTCACAGAAGCCCACACATGACCGGCGGGAGTAGGCGTGGATGGGTTCAATACACAGCGATCTTATTGGTCAGGAAACCGCTGTTCCTTCCTTGTGTTCAATGTGAATTGTGTTACATATTGATCTACATGTACATAGATCAATAGGTCAATTTCTAAATAGATATACAGTATATGCTCTCCCCATAATTGCATCTTGAAGTATGCTTGAGCAAGACTCTGAATCCCCGGGTGTTTCATTGCAGCCCACTGCTCCTTAAAGCGACCAGCTGATCGCGACCGGGCTGCGGCTGAACGCGACTCGCTGCCGCTGATCAGCGGCAGCCCGGTGTTCAACACAGCAGCATGTCACTCCGTCTCTACGAGTCGCGTAGCGGAGCAAATAAAAAGTCACCTGCGAGCGTGGACTGGCACTATAAGACGTTGCGTAAAGCTGCCAGACAGCAAGTTGAACTACTTCCGCCGGAAGTACCGGGTTGGTCCCCAACATCTTACATTCAGCAGTATTCTGGCCACAGACCCCCGATGTCAGTGGCGGAGGAGCAAATCAACATTAAAAGTCATTGTAGAGGCACAATTTTTTTCAAGCTGTTATTTTAAGGTGGAAAAGTTACATAGTAACTTAGTTAATAACTAAGGATGGATCAAATGCAGAGAAGAATTTGCCCACTGTGGGGTTAATTAAAATTGTAATTTATTATTATTATTTCATATGAATCGTTGTTTGATATGTTGAATTATCAAGTACTTTATCAAGTACCAGGGTTTTTCCTGGGTCAAAATGGGTCTTAGGTGCTTCGAATATGAGTTGTTGACGGGGGGCCTTAGGCGCTCGTGATTTGTCATAGGCGCTCGGCAAAAAGGCTTAGGAGGGCGCCCAAATTTTCTCTATGCAGGAAAAACCCTGAGTACAGCAGCTTTCCTACCTGGAGAAACGTAAAACAACCTTTTCAAGCCTTGAATAGACTCGGGTCTCACTGTATTCCCCCGGTTTCAGTCCTAATGTTAAGCTAAGCTAACCAGCTGCAGCCAGGTGGTATTTACCGAGTAGATATGAAAACAGTATTGCGCTTCTCATTTTCCTCTTTGACGAGGAAGAAAATCTGCTATGTTGAACTGTTGCTAATATAATGTGGTCATTTGCAATAAAGTAAAGGGAAGTTATTCCAGTGAGCGTCCGGCGTATTGTATTTACTTCCCTTTTAAAGTATTAATAAGCACCCAAGCATGTTATCAAGTGATTGATAATCCACCAGTTAACCTTTGCCGTCGTGGTCTGACCCTCAATTACACATGCGTTTAAAGCCAAACGGTGAAAGTGCACCGGTGTCACGGATACTGTAGGTTCTGTGCCTGGGAAGAGTTTTTTAAATTTCAAAGAACAGTGTGAGCGCACGTGTGATAAAAATGAGCGATGGGAGTGCCAGAGGTCGGTGAGGGCGCGCGGAAGCCGAGCGATGATTGAGCTGTGAACAGTGTTCATTCAGGTCCCTTCTCTCATTACTGGATCAAAAATGAAACCGCATCCCGAAATGAACGTCCCAGGTGACCTTGAGCCGCCCTCCGCTTCCCACCTCAATTTGTGTTTATCGGTGGTTGCGCCTAAATCCGTCCAGCAGTGCACTACATCAAGATGGCACACAGGGGCCCAACGCCTCATACCGCTGCTGTGGATTACAGGGGGGGGTAGGTAAACAGAGAAGATGAGAGAGAGAGAGGTGGAAGGTGAACTAGCGGAGTATGAATATTGAATGTTTAATGTAATTTCCTTCATGTGGATGTGCATACACACTGAAAAGAGAGACATCAGCAGCAGAAGAGATTCTCAAAGGGCACAGCTGCCTCCGCTACCCCAGCGTGGCCCCTGCCCCTCGCCGGATGAACTGATCCTGCTCTGAGTAATTACTTACACGTTTGCCATTAAAGATTCAATCTTTAATGCATGCGCCTTTCTAGTTGAACATTAGGATCGTTCGAGATGAGCACAATAAATTTTAGTCCGACTTTATCCCGATTTATTTACGAGAGGCGAGGGCGCAGTTTATCTCGAACAAGCTTATTCGCTTTTAGGATTTTGTTACCAGGTCTCCTGTGTAGGCGGCAGGTGGCAGGCGGCAACCTCCGGTTCCACCGAATAAGGGCTGATGCAGAAGTCTTATAACGTGCATTCTCTCTAATAGACAGCAGGGGGCGACTCCATCGGTTGCAAAAAGGGTTGATTGTATAGAAGTCTAAGATAAAATGACTACTTCTCCCTTGATTTATTCCCTCAGTCCAAATTGTAAACATGAGTTTATGGTCTCAAGTCTTCAATACAGCATGATGTTCATTTAATAAATAATGCTCCATTTGGAGCGTAAACTCTTAAGCCCCGGTTCTCCATCACCGACATGGTATGGATTGTTATACATTTTATATTTATCGATTGTATATCTTTTTAGGCCTATTTGTCTCTTGTTCCCTGTAAAGCGTCTTTGGGTACTTAGAAAAGCGCTATATAAATCTGAATTATTATTATTATTATTATTATTATTATTAAGGAACTGTACAAGCGGAGACAGGACCCCATCCAGACGAAGCCCTTCACCCACAAGGCCTTCACGGAGCAGTTGGCCAAAGATATGTTGGCGTTTGCTGGGTGCCCAGTAGGCACACTGGAGCCCGACCTATCAAATCCCTCCATGTGCCTGCCCGCTTTTTACGAGGGTGTAAGGATAATGGAATGCCAAAGGTCAAAACACCGGCTTACTGCCCAATATGTGCAGTTCTTCTCTGCTACTCTGCCAAAAAGGAACTGTTTCACGCTGTGGCACACTGGGTAGCATCAGCTCAGCTTCCCCCCCCTCTTCAAGCAGCATTTGCACAAGGTGATACCAGAGTGCATCGATGGCTCAGTATCCACCTCCCCTTCGAGAAGTGTGTAAATAGTTTCTAGTGTTGTACTGTGTTTTTACAGTTTGTTTGACTAATAACAGTTTTCCTGAAATTAAATCTGTTCCATTTGGTCAGTTTATTTGTGTCGTCTTGATTCGGAAAATATGTATTATTTTTGTATTTATATCTTCTTTTTTTCATAAAGCCAAAGATTGCTGTGATTGGATGTATTGAACACTGAGTAATATACAAGTGAAATATATGGTTTGGTCCATGAGAAAATTCAAATGGCACAGATGGTGCCCAAATGCACATTCTAAAGATCTCGCCAAAATTGTCTTTACTAAAAAACTCTCGAGCTGCTTTCTGTTTCACTTTTTCGAAGTCATACTTTGCAGAGACTGTTCACAAATTGTGTTATTATCTGGGTCATTTTCTGTACATCCATCCAAGAGATATTCATCCTGAAAGTTTTTGTTGGGGCGAACCTGAAACTTCTATTTTTTGCTGCGTTTCCTCTTTGTTTACTCTTAACCAGTAAAAAAATATAAACATTGTTACACATCTGAACAAAAGCTCACATGTGTTGCCTTTATTATAACACCAACATTATTCAAATAGTTTGTGTGGTTGCAGAGTTACACCCTTTTTAGTTTGGGTATATTATTTCGAGCAGAAACCTCAAAATCGGGTGGAGTTTAATAGACCATAAAGTAAGGAAGGCTTTAGGGCGGGCTTAAGGTACATTCACACCAAAAGTGCGCAAACAAATCCGTCTCAGCGCTTATGGCGAGAACACGGCAAATGGTTGAGCGAGTAAACTCACACGTTTTGGGCATTTGGTGTGTACATACCTGTACAGTGATTAACAAGTCGCTGCCGCTAACAGTCATATACATCGCTCCTCTACATTCAAAATAGGGTAACTTCAGTTTGTTGATTAGGTTGAACTTAAGAGACGGGACCCATTGGTTCCCCACTTTTAACACATTAGGGATCGAGGCCTCGTCATTTCTACTTAATATTTAACGGGAAGGGACAACAACTTTCTTTTTCTTTTGATTGTTTGGTTCAGCCATGACTTGCAAACTACCTCATGAACGAATAGTTTGGCTCTGTATTTTTTATATTTTAAGACTAAGGACAATACCAATAGACAGCAAAGTTAGGCATTGGATATGTCAGCGCCATGGTTGGAGTTCTAGGGACGTCTCAACACATATTGGAACAATTGCCTTGGCATTTTGCCTTATAGCCCAGCGGCATAGTACAAAATGTGAAACAAATTGTTCAAATTGTTCTAAAAGCACCAAAATTGGCACACATGTAGATTGATATATTCTAAACATTTGTGGATATGGAGGCATTCAAGATTAGCCCTGTGGAAGATATGGCGGCCATTGTTCAAAATGGCCGCCATTTACCATTAGCATCATTACATAGACTTCATTATGTGTCGTTAGTATGGTGCTAGATGGGCCAAAATTCATTTTTTTTACATCAGAATTAACATCAATAAGTGTTTAACATATATTTAGATGAATCTTTTCAAAATTGGCCCCCAAACTGGTCGCCATTTTGTGGAAAAAGTGGACATTTGATGAAGATTCCAATACTCAATGACATAATACCTCTAATAACCAGTACATGATTTCAGGAACACACTTTAATTGCTCACGTTGCTTTTTTATTTCAAATTGCTGGTAAAATTGCAATGGAATGGTAATCAAAATAATACAGAGTACGGGGAGTTTACAGTATGGTCAGATTGTAGTTATATAGTCGACCAAAAGCCCAGTCTCTAGGCACAGTACTTACAGTTATACATTTATGGATAGATTTAATATAAATGAACAAATCTAAGTGGCTTTAAGAAGAGGACACAATAAACAGTTGCCAATACAATAACTTTTAGTATTGTCTAGTCCTGCAGTACATACATGTAATACAATAACGTAGATTTTGCCACACTATGTTAATTATGATTCTGAACTTTTCAAATCTGGTCACCAGGATTATGAATGTCTACAGATCATAATGTTGGCTAGCAAGTTTTCTGTCCCAATCTACTGGCATTCGCCTTCACAGAAACACAGACCCGTGCATTGCAGTGAAGCGTTCTTGCACTTGCAGCGGTTTCTGCAGCCTTTCTTGCATCCGCAAGACACCAGCTCATAGCAGGTCTTGGATGCCTCAGGGAGTGTGGTCCAGAGTGGTGTGTAAGGCCCATCATCACTCCGATGCCAGCCCCAATCTGTTGCTGGAGGGAGCACGGGCTCTGGTACCAATGCCTGGCCCCAGACATGACCACCCTGAAGGGCAGATCTCTTCACATGCTGCTCCAGATCAGCGTAGGTTCTTCTTTGCAAAGAGCTTCTTTCTCGCCTTATTGACGTCCTTGCATTTGCTTGTGCGGTCATACAGGAGTATTACAAACCTCTCGATGACATGCATTGTATCCTCTTGGATGCTTGTGGGTGCATTTGCCAGACTCAGCAGGGCATCAGTGAGTTCTGGCAGCGTGTTCCATGTTGCCCAGGCAGATTTCTTCCCATGTCCGACGAAGGCTGACACAGTATCACACCCTGTGATGGCATGAAACATTGGAAGAGCACATGTCTTCTCTGGACCAAGGGAGGAAGCTATTTCATGGGCTGCAATGTAGCGGTAGTTCTTGCCTGTCCCAAAGGCTACCCAAAATTCATCTCCAGCTGGTAGTTTCTGGACTACCATCACTGCTAGGACCACAACGTCAGTGTCTACAGTTCGAACCTGTATCTGGTGGTGACCATGTTGTGCAGCATGTGCTACATGTAGCACCATGCAAGTGTCTGCCTCTTTGCACAATAGTAAAGAGCCAACAAACACTTTGAATGGTACTTGGCCTCCAGAGCCATCATATCACCCATGCTGAGCATGGCCATGAGTTCATTGTCCCCAACTTGCGCTGCATACTTCCGTACGCGTGTGTCCACTTGGAAGGTTGCTACTTCATGTAGGGTCTCTGTGCCAGACTTTCCACAGAAAAAGCAGGAGGTGCCGCTGGTAGTGGCTTCTGAAGAGTGTGTTCTGGCGCGCTTGCCTGGGACATTGTAAGTACCAAATGCTGAGCTGCTTGCGATGAGTCTCTTCTCTGCTCTTCGTAGCATTGTGTTATTGTATTGGAGCATACATGTTTTATGCCACTTGGCCTGGTGGGCAACCATTGTCGCCTCAACACCTTGTCCTTCATCTAGTCTCTGTAACTGAACAGTTCTTGGCAGTTTTCCTAGTTCATCAAACTTGACCAAGTTTGCAGCCATTGTCGTGTATCCACACCCAGGGTCTCGGCGTTTAGACAGTACTGGGCACACAAGTGACTCTGTTGTCTCCTCTTGACATACAAGACACAGCTTCCAGTTTGTCTCAGGAGGTGTTGTGGGAGTACGTTGCTCAAAAGTATCGACCAGTTGGAACTTCTTTGCCATGGCTGCAGTCTGGAACAACGCGTCTCTGATGTCAGGTGGTGCTGCTTCTGCTGCTGTAATCCACCACCAGTTGAATGGTTATCAAAGCCTCACCTGCAAATACACAAAACACCACCATGTTACCACAAGCTACTACTACAAGTACCATGACTATCAACACTATACTATTACTGCAGCCGCCGTCACTGCCACCACCGCTGCCGCTGCAAAGTAAAATTCATTTTTCTTGTAAAATGGTAGCCATTTTATTTGGTAAGCACACAAGTATGTGTAATTGTACACTACTTATCACCTCTAGCACAAAAAGACAAATTATGGTACATATTCAATGACGCTAATGGTAAATAGCGGCCATTTTCAAAAAATGACCGCCAAATGTGCTACGGGGAGAATCTTGAATGCCTCCATATCCAAAATTGTTCAGAATGTATTAATCTACATGTGTTCCAATTTTGGTGCTTTTAGAACAATTTGAACAATTGGTCTGCTATGCCGCTGGACTATTACGAAGAGTTGTAAGAATGTTGGTGAACTTTTCATTTAGAGCCATTATTAAGTCATCACTTTCATTTGTCCAATACTTACAAAACGATTCCCATCAACATGTACTTGGCACAAATTCTTGAAAGTTAACATGCTTAATGCTATTATAGCTCAACAACAGCTTTTTAAAATTTTGAGAGCTGGAAAATCATTTGGATTTAAGATGATTTAAGCAGAAAATACACACTTGCAGAGAATAATTCAATGGCCTTGTAATATCCTTGTCACTATGGTTTATAACATTAGGTTTAGTAGTTTTCTCATTGTTTCAGAGGAATGTTCATCCAACACTGTAGCAATGTTATGTATTAGAATGAGAAACTTCTGGTAATATTCTGCAATCCATAAACGTGAGAAAGACCCTCTGGAGATGCAGGAAGCGCATGAGTCAGTAGGTTTAGCTTCATCGCCGAGTCAGTTTGTTTTCAGGTCAACCAAAGAGGTGCAACTGCTCCATGGTGATGTTCTAATGATGATGATGATGAAATGATTTAGATACACTCGCTTTTTTTCATCTTAAATTACACCTCCGCCAGACAAATTGATTACTACCCTTCAAGCATTTCTCTGTGCGTTTATTGGCTTGACTTAAAAGATTAGGATAGAGCAGCGAGGTAGCAGCAACATTTTATTTTTGCTAAGCACAAAAACTAGATATTTAGCCCAAAGTACATCTTTGCCTACTGTTTCACATCTCAAATTGGATGGTAAAGAGAAACTGCTGCCTCTGAAGCAATCAGTTTTGAATAAACAATGAAACTTTGTGGTGTCGAACGCAGCACTAAGGTCTAACAAAACAAGTACAGAGATCAGTCTTTTATCCGATGCTATTAGTAAGGATTTCGAAAACAGCACAGACCTTCTAAGTCCTCAATAACTTATGATGTAGAAAGTCATACAACAGATTTGAGACTTTGTCAATGATCTTAGAGAGGAAGGGAAGGTTAGAGATTGGTCTATAGTTAGCAAATACCTCTGGATCAAGAGTGGGCTTCTCAAGGAGAGGTTTACAGCTATAGTTGGGAATGAACAGCCTTCCTCGGCTACGAGGTCTGTCAACAAAATTAAGCCAAATCGATGATTCCAGTTACAATCAAAATGATTTATATAGCAAGTATAGCCAACACGTAAAAATGCAATAACGCTTGGAAGTACGACAAAGTATGTTTCATAAAACCGGGCCTTAAATACATCCCATCTCAGCACATCATAGTCTGCTTGATGAATCACGAGAAAAGTCGATCTCCCACAAATCTCAAGTTGTCAAGTCAGGAAGTCCTGCTCTTCCTGCTCCATCTCAGATGGTTCTTACATCCCCAGTTTCATTCTGCATCCTTCTCTTTATTACCTCAAATTACTGAGTGTGTCCCTTCTTCACTGATCATTATCAGACTTTCTACTTCCAAATCACATCATACATTCAAATACTTATATTTGCTAGAAATCGCCTTGTACATTCATGGCTATTCACTTTTTATAGTTGCATGATACATTCTGTGCTTTTTACCTGATTTAATTGATTAATACATTCAATGGGTGAAGTAGATAATCTGATGGTATTGATTTAGGTTCAAACTGATGTGTTGGCACATGTGCAATGTAAATATGATTTAAGACTATTTAAAAAGGGATAGCTGTTGTGGCTAAGCATATTTAAAAGAAGGGAATGGGTTTTAAGTGCACTCATAGTGCAAAGATTAGATTACTCCTGCTGATTGGATGCTGTATTTAACGTGATGCGTTTGGCTGTTACGGGTGAAAGACGGGAAAATTACTGTGTAACTGTGTGCATGTGAGGTTATTTTAATCTAGTTTACCTTTATTCAGATTAGTTACATTTTTGGGGGGATTTGTTTGTATCGTTTGGTTCACCTCTTGTTTCCTACAAAACATCTCATAACTGCTTCCGACCACTTTTTCAAAGCCACTCCGGTCAGGCTTCACCACATTGTCTCTTATAGTAATCTTGTTATCAATACTACCAAGGTCGATAGGAATACACAACTTCAGAGCTGGCATTACGGACGTCCTTCTTATACGTTTAAAAAACATGTTGTCCAACTAAACAAGATTCTTCTAAATTGATGGAATGTCATATGCTTTCAAGCTTTTGCAATCTTTGCTTTAATTTGCAGATCTGAGAGTTTTATTAACTTCTTCTTTAGAGAGACTATCTAGTCTATTGTCATCATCAGTGAGCCTGAAGCACTATCGTCAAGATGATCAATCTGGGACAGACTAAAGTTGGGCGACACATTACATTACATGTCATTTAGCAAACGCTTTTATCCAAAGTGACTTACAATAAAGTAGCACTCAACAATCAGAAGAAAAGAGTTTTTGATTAGAATATTGTAAAAAAACAAAGCTTTACTTAAAGAACACACCGTGCTCAACACTGTCAAATAACAACTATCAACACACTGTAACTTTAGCATGAGAGGTTCAGAGCAGAAAGAAACATTGGGAGAAGACAAATTCCGAGAATGAGTCCGACTCAGATTGTGGGGAAACGGTCGTTGCGAAAAAAGGCAGGAAATTCAGCTTTCGCAATGAGTGGCTGCGCAAGTTCACCTGGCTGAGGTGTTTCAGGGAGACCAGTTCAATGAACTGTACATTCTGCTGTCGACTCCCACAACATGCGGGGAACACGACATTTGCTGATAAGACTGGCACTACACAATTAAAACACAACACGCTGATCAAACACAACGCCAGTCTGTAACATAAAATGTGCAATGAAAGTGCAGCTCCACTCCCAGTTGCATTTAGAAGACAAGAGGCTGCTGACCAGTGCGCCGAGGAGGCCGAAGTCTGGGCTCTCAAGTGTCACGCATTAAGCGTGAGACTCCCGCATTTCGGTCTTAAGTCACGCACTCCCGCCACACATCGTATTTCTCACGTTGAAAAAAACTCTCGGCTATTTTAAGTTTTAATGTGCCACAGCGCTAACAAGAGCCGCACTGCCCTCACCATGAAGGAATCAAGCGCTCCCCTGGAGTTCTGCTGTCAGGTGCCACTTATCAGCCAATTAAAAAAAATTAAATGGACTACACAATAACCCATCAGAAAACAAACGTATCTGTTGTATCTGGGTAGATTTAATCCGGAATTGCGCGCGACTAATATCCAAAATATATCCAACAAGTTTATAAGATTGTATATTGTCAAATTATTTATCAGTAATACAGTAAAAATGCTGGGAAAACTTTGCAAGTCGATTTATAGTGTGCGCCCCTACATTTTCTGCTTGCGCCCCTAAAATTTTAAGTTAGGGGCCACTTTGCTCCTAGTAAAAAAAGTTAGTCTGGAGCCCTGAGTATTTTTTAGGTATCCTGAAACAGGGCACTCCGCAGATAGTGGAAAACAGGCTTCCGAACGCGCATGAATTAAGTTATCAACATTTAATGGCAAGTAGTGTAAAACAAACAATCAAAGCTCACGATGGCGTTCTTCCTCGGCCTTTCGGCCTTGGGCGATACAGTCAAGGCTCACATCGTGATCGGTTTGCGGCGCCTCCGCCCTCCTTCAGCGTCGAGAGTCCCGTTGGACGAGTCTCGTGGAAAGAGAAAGGTTTCTCTTCTTCGCAGCTTTTGTAGTTGGCGGTCAATACATAATTTCCAAGTATTTTCACAACAAGATTTCCTGTCTATTATTTTCAGCATTAAAGTCACCTTCAAAATAAAAGTCCCTCATTATTGTAAGTCACATCACGGATTTCAACCGGTTTTGTCGATCTATAATACTAACAGTCAATCTCATGCAACATACATTAATTCTTGCCATTTTGCATTTGCATAGAGAAAACATTACCCCAATGCTTGATAATACATTAATAACGATATCAATATTCTCCCTAATATTTTCTATTATAATATCTTTCTATATGTATTCATTTAAACATAAGACCTCTGCAGATGTTATCAAAATAAACTATTACAACCTAACAGTATAGAAACTTGTATCTAACGGCTTGCACTCCAGTAGTATTAACTCAAAAGTTATAAGATAATGGTCTGATAAAAGAGAGTTATGTAGAATGACTATTAAATGTTCTATATTAATGCCATATGCAAGAACCAGGTCGAGGATGTCAGTGGGTTTCTGCACTCTGATATAAGCCAATTGAATCTAATAATGAGATTAATGCAACACTAAGGCAATCATTGTCGAAATTCACATAAAGGATAAGGATAAGGAAGTTTATTGTTATTGTAAAAAAATATACAACCAATTAATTTGGCGACTCATCATTCAGTACAACAGCAACAGTAAAGACATGTATAAAAACGTTTAAGGGCTCGATCACACCAGACGCGCCTCTCAAAAACGCAGCCGCACCAAAAATACCTAGTCAAAAACACGCCTGTGGAGCGGAGCTGCGTGCGCAACCGGGCGATACAACTACATTTCCAAAACGGATTCAAGCCGACGTCGCACTCTTGCCCTTGCTGTGTTGTTTGACGAGGAGGAGGAACAGGAGGTTTTGAGTTCACGATATAAAAAAAGAAAAGGAAACAGTACGGCGAATACCACCATCTATTTCGCGAATTGTGTCTCGACGACGAGTGCTTTCAATTGTACTTTCGGCTTAGCAGGAGTCAGTACGAGCGTCTCCTGAGCATTGTGGGGCCAAGCATTGTGAGGCAGGAGACCAACAGCCCATCAGAAAGACTGAGTATTTGCCTCAGGTGAGTTTCTTCCAATAAATACACATATACACACACTATATATATATATATATATATATATATATATATATATATATATATATATATATACACACAGAGAAAACAAAATGCAGTTATCATTTAACTAGCACAGTATTTACATATATATCGTGGTAATATATATATATAAATACATAAGATATATACAGTATATGAAATAATATATATGCAGTATGAACAGTATTGATAGTATAGCTTTCTGGACCACGACACTACTAGCATCAACGGAAACACTGAGCTACAAAACTGTATACATTTCATTAGGTATAACTGAGCATCGTTATGTGAATTGCAGATATCTTGCCTCTGGAGACTCCTTCAGAAGCCTGGGATTCAGCTATCGCATAGGCTTCTCTACAGTGGTTGGTATTGGTACAGGGTTCACTCTAATCTGGATAAGGGGAGAGGTGCTTTGAGAATCATTTTCTTTGATTTCTCCAGTGCCTTCAACACCATCCAGCCCCTCCAACTGAGTGACAAGCTCGTGCAGATGGGTGTGAACGCCCACCTGGTATCCTGGATCACAGACTGCCTGACGGAGAGACCGCAGTTTGTCAGGTTGAAAGACTGCGTGTCTGAGACTGTGTTGCTGTGCTTGCAAATGCAACTTCCACACTGGTGACCCCGACGCCTGTTTGCTGGACGTTTTCGCAAACACGACTCGACCATGGCCGTGAACGCTGTTACCCTCAAACTCCCCGAATTCTGGGAATCTTCAGCGTCGTCATGGTTCGCCCAGACGGAAGCGCAGTTCGCGCTACGGGACATAACCGCGGACACAACACGGTACTACTACGTTGTATCAGCTCTCGGTAACTCAACGGCGACCCGAGTGGTGAGTCTCCTGAAGCATCCTCCAGCTACGGAGAAATATGCGGCGCTGAAAGCCCACCTACTAAAGACTTTTGAACTGTCCGAAGCTGAGAGAGTTAGCAGGCTGTTCTCCCTCCAAGGGCTAGGCGATAGCAAACCGTCGGAGCTCATGGACCGTATGCTGGATCTCCTGGGTGAGCACAGACCGGAGTTTCTTTTCACTCAACTTTTCCTGCGACAGCTGCCTTCCCAAGTCAGAGCTGCTTTGGCCAACACCAGAATCACTGACTGTCGAGAACTGGCGGAAGAGGCTGATAAATTTTTCCTGGCAAGTCGAGAGCACTGCGTCATGGCCGCGGTTCTCCCCACGCACGGCGCTCCGGTGGCAATGGCGGAGTCGACACTCGTCGCAACAACCTCTTCTCGTCGGCAGCAGTCTTCAGGCCCGCAGCAGTCTTCTTCGGGCATGTGCTTCTATCACGAGAAGTTTGGACCGAAGGCTCTTAAATGCCGCTCGCCATGCAGCTTCGGCGGCTTGGGAAACGCCAGGGCTGGCGCTCAGTAGTGGCCATGAGCGTCGGCCGCGTAGGCAAGCTGCTTTTTATCCGCGACAGCATCTCCGGACGACGTTTCCTCTGCGACACGGGTGCACAGAGGAGCGTCCTGCCTGCATCCCGTTTGGACATGGTGACCGACAGCCATGGCCCCCCGATGGAAGCGGCTAATGGGACCCCCATCCGCACATTTGGAATAAGGTACATTGACCTGTGTTTCGAGGGGCGCCGATTTGGCTGGGATTTTGTGACGGCAAAAGTCGCCGTTCCCCTCCTTGGCGCTGATTTTTTGTGTGCGAACCGCCGTTTGATTGACGCTGTCACGTTCTGCTCGTATACGTGCACGCTCAGCGGCGCCGAATCCATAAGACTGTTGAGCATGCTATCACCATCGGATGACTTCCAGCGTTTACTGGCTAGTTTTCCAGCACTCACTCAGCCCACGTTCTCTGCGTCGGCCGTGAAACATGGTGTGGAGCACCATGTCATCACTACTGGTCCACCCGTCCACGCCCAAGCTCGGCGCCTCGACCCGACCAAGCTTGCCATTGCTAAGGCTGAGTTTTCCAACATGGAACGCCTCGGCATAGTCCGCCGATCCGACAGCCTGTGGGCGTCACCCCTTCACATCGTCCCCAAATCTGGTGGCGGCTGGCGCCCATGTGGCGACTATCGGAGGCTTAATGAGGCAACAACACCTGATCGATACCCAGTCCCGAACATACAGGATTTTTCAGCACACCTGGCCGGTACGTTGATTTTTTCTAAAGTGGACCTCGTCCGGGGATATCATCAGGTACCCATGCACTCACTGGACATTGCAAAAACAGCAGTGATTACGCCGTTCGGTCTTTTTGAGTTCTTAAGGATGCCTTTCGGCCTTAAAAACTCAGCCCAATCGTTCCAGCGCCTCATGGACTCTGTTTTACGTGACCTGCCTTTTCTTTTTGTGTATTTGGACGACATTCTGGTAGCAAGCACGTCCAAATCGCAGCACATGTCGCACCTCCGAACACTTTTCGAGCGGCTCAACCAACATGGCCTGATTGTAAACCCTGCCAAGTGCCAGTTTGGTCTCTCTACCATCGACTTCCTGGGACACAGAGTCACCAAGGACGGCGCAGTCCCTCTCCCATCAAAGGTGGAGGCGGTCACACAGTTTCCACGCCCGCTCACTGTGAAAGCCCTGCAGGAGTTCCTCGGCATGGTAAACTTTTACCACCGTTTCATCCCTCGAGCCGCTCAGCTAATGCAGCCCTTGCACGAGGCCTTGAAAGGTAAACCCACGCACGCTGTGGACTGGACTGAGGGCAGAGACAGGGCTTTTGCGGACACAAAGGCAGCCCTGGCGCAGGCCACCATGCTGGCACATCCTTTAGCCGCAGCCCCCATCGCCATCACCTCGGACGCCTCTGACTACGCTGTCGGGGCTGTCTATGAGCAGTGGGTAGGCGGGGCCTGGAAACCGCTTGCTTTCTTCAGCCGCCAGCTGCGCGCTAACGAACGGAAGTACAGCACCTTCGACCGGGAGCTGCTGGGTCTCTACCTCGCCATCAGACACTTTTGTTTCCTGCTGGAGGGTCGACACTTCACCGCCTTTGTCGACCACAAGCCGCTGGTTTTCGCCATGGCCAAAGTAGCCGAGCCGTGGTCCGCCCGCCAGCAGCGTCATCTGTCCTACATTTCCGAGTTCACCACAGATTTACAACACGTGGCCGTTAAGGACAACCAGGTGGCGGACTGTCTGTCACGGGCGGTGGCAGGGGCAGTCCATCTGGGTTTGGATTACAACCACATGGCAGCGGATCAGGCCACAGACCCAGACGTGCACATCCTGAAGACCTCGACTACAGGTCTGAAAATAGAGGATGTGGTTTTTGGAGAAACCAGCACCACGCTCACGTGTGACGTCTCCACGGGCAGTCCTCGGCCGATCGTTCCCACGCGGTGGAGACGACGCGTCTTTGATGCCATCCACGGCCTCTCCCACCCTGGTTCGAAAGCGTCACAGAGACTGGTGGCGGCGAAGTTCGTTTGGCGTGGCCTCAAAAAGGACGTAAGAGACTGGACTACCACTTGCCTCGAGTGCCAACGGGCCAAAATACACCGCCACACTAAAGCCCCGCTAGAGTTGTTCCCGGTGCCAGAGAGGCGTTTTGACCATGTGAACGTGGATCTGGTTGGCCCTCTGCCCTCTTCTCAGGGTTTCACCTACCTGTTGACCATGGTGGACAGGACCACCCGTTGGCCCGAGGTGGTGCCACTGACATCGTTGGCATCTGTCGAGATGACACGGGCGTTTATTGGCACCTGGGTTGCCCGTTTCGGCACCCCTTCGGACATATCCTCGGACCGGGGCGCGCAGTTCACATCTGAGCTGTGGAACGCGGTGGCCCAGAACCTCGGAGCGAAACTCCACCGCACGATTGCATACCACCCGCAGGCTAACGGACTCTGTGAGCGATTTCATAGGTCCATGAAAGCTTCTCTTCGTGCCAGCCTCAAAGACAGCAACTGGGTCGACAAGCTCCCATGGGTGATGCTGGGCATCAGGACGGCACCGAAGGAAGACCTACAGTCCTCATCCGCGGAGTTAGTCTATGGCCAGCCACTGCGGGTTCCAGGGGATTTCGTTCCCACCTCCACCGTTCCCTGGTCTGCCACTCTCCAGCGGGCCGCGCTACTGGACAATGCGAGGCTTTTCGCACCGGTCCCTACTTCCCATCACGGCCTCCCTCAGTCGCACATCCCCGCTGGGCTTCGAACGGCTGAATACGTTTTTATTCGCCACAACGCTCACAGGGGACGGCTACGCCCGCCCTACGACGGCCCATTCCGGGTTTTGGAGACGGGAGACAAACATTTTGTGGTGGACATGGGTGGAAAACCGGAGCGACTCTCCATCGACTGCCTCAAACCAGCTCATTTGGACGTCGCTAGGCCCATTGAATTGGCTCAGCCCCCACGACGCGAGCGTCCTCCAGCTCTTCACCCCCCCCCTGCTCCCCCCTCCTCCAAAACTCCCACACTCCATGCACCACACATGTCATGGTGGTACACCTGCCACAGTAGTGTCTCCCCGACCCCCGGTAAAGCGCAGCCGTGCTGGCCGATTACTGCGACCACCTCGCCGATGATGTTTTTCTTATTTGGTGAATTCTGGGGGGATGTGTGTAGCGAACCTGATTATCATAATTCACCCTTGCTATTATAAGTATTGAGTCACACACCTGTGTGACTGTTCCGGGATCTCGGTCCCTTTAAGTGTTATGATGTTGTTGTGACGTGGAAGCCCTATGCGGGTTTGGTGACTGGGCAGCGCCATCTTGTGTTTATTCTGTTTTGTGATACCAAATAAACGAGACGCACACTTGTGCGCTCAACTTGAGGAATTGTGTTCTGCTTGCAAATGCAACTTCCACACACACATAGATACACACATTTAATGTCATCGGAAAGATCTATCTATCTATCGCTAATCTCCTGAACACATCTTTCCCGTAGCACTGTCCCACAGCTAACTAGCCAGTTAAACTAGGTAGTCTATTATAAAAATATGTTTATTTTCAAAAACGCCATTATACCCACTAGAGAGATGCACCTGGCTGCTCACACAGGTCCATGCATGCGCCCGCCGAACTGAATTGCAGTAATTGTTGGATTTTGAATTATAAAGTTTGTCGTAATTAAAAACTGCTAATATGAGACTTTCGTCTTTCAAACCACACGAAAACCGGAAGGAAAGCCCCCACCTGATTGATTAAGTTGATTGGCTGCATTGACCGAGTGTGACATTGATGACCAGTGCGCCTCCGCGCCTCGCGCTTAAAGTTGAGAATATATCAACTTTTAAGCGTGCCTGAAAAACGCAAGAAACACGTGCCGCGCGGCATTTAAAGGCGAATCAATCAATGGTTTTGCAGGCGACGCGTTTTTGAGAGGCGCGTCTGGTGTGATCTAAGACAGGACATTCTGAAGGTGTGTGCACATTCCCTGTCTGAGGTACCCCTCTGTTTCGCTGGAAGGTCTGAAGGTGGAACAGTAGGCTGACTGGTCGTTGAGAAGTTTAGTAAAAAAGAAAAGACTTTGTTGTGTAGTAGTGTGGTTGGAACCTCTGTGCGATGATCGTGACTAAGAAATATTCTTACTCTGGTGAACAACCCGGCGTCTCCCTTTCTTTGTCACGGCCTGAGAGCCAGGTCTGTCATTGATTATCTGATATTAAATAATTTACTAATACAGCCTTATATGACATAATATATTTACAAATCTAACTCCTATTTTGTTGCAATAGTGGTGTTGCCTTTTATGAGGTTATCTTGTATAACTAATCTTCTGGTTCTATTTGATTTAATTAATTGAAGTGGTACAGACACAGTCTCTATAAAGTTGTGGGTGGGTAACTGCTCTAATGGAACTTATCTAGCTAACGTCTGAACTTCGATGCGGCGGAGCCGTGCATCTAACTCAGTGGTTCTCAACCTTTTTTCAGTGATGTACCCTCTGTGAAATACTTTTTTCAGCAAAGTACCCCCTAACCAGCGAGATTAGTGCCGGCGAGCATTGACGGAGGCGTGTGCCACGTTGGGTCAAACCATCCTGATATGGGGGGGGGACTCTGGGTTTTTAGGATAATTAAATAAAATTGCCTACTTAATATACATTTCAGTTTATGAACTTACACTTGTTTTTTATTGAATATTTATTAAATAACTATTTTTAAAAGGATTTTTTAATGGATGCTAATTTTAAACAGATTTTAAAAAAAAATCTCATGTACCCCCTGCAGTGCCTTCACGTACCCCCAGGGGTACGCGGACCCCCATTTGAGAACCACTGATCTAACTCACTGATCATGAAGGCCGGAGGGGAAAGGTGGTGGCTGGAGTCTACTTTCCAGAAGGCTCCACCCATTCCTTCAGGAGAGCATGGGGATCAGGTGTGGGAAGAGACACACCTGATCATGATCTCCTCGTCAAGGAGTCAAATAAAGGGCAAGGAGAGCGGAATAACATGACGGGAGGAGAAAAGTGACTTCTCCTTTGCCCGGAAAAGTTTAATTCGGTAAGTCGGCTAGCGGCCCGGCTAAGAGCGATTATATAAGTAGGGTGACCAGATTTAAGTTTTGTAAAAAAGAGGACACTTCGGCATAACCCCTTCATGATGCCCCCCCTGAAATAGGAAAGGGCTCCCATGAGCGGTGTCGACGGGGGGGCTGAGCGACTAACATCTCTTATTCTGCCCGTTTTGTGATATACATGCCTAAAAGGAGAATTTTGTGTATCTGGCAACACTGAGATCAGTCGACCAATGACTTCAGGTGGAACGAAAGGGAGATACCATTTAGAAAACTTGTAAGGGGTAAAAAATTGTTTGTGAAAGACTCAGAGAAACGCAAATATACAAAGAAGCAAACATTTTGGAATCCCTGCCGGGCGCTTTTTTTTATTATCTCAAAACATGACATGTCCGGGGAAAATAGAACATGTCCGGGAAAACCGGACGTCTGGTCACCCTAGTATAAGGAATAGATAAAGCCTGAGCTACGCATTCAGTTCTTTTTGGTTTATTTAATAAACACTCTTAAACTCTACCGACCTGACAGAAGTGAGGTACCGCTTCCCCAAAGTTTCTTTTCTCAATATCTGGCAGAACATTAAATGTCTTCACAAATGTAACCTGTACAGGAATGCACACTGCGCAGATGTATTTTTGATCATCTTAACAAGCTCTCAGAAATCTGTTACCACAAACATGCACATTTTTCTGAAAACCCTCCCGATGCCGCAGATGTTCTTCGCTGCAGGGCTAGAGCTGGTATTTGAGGATTGCGAGGTGATAATTACAATTTACACTCGGCGGGATGCTGCAGAGATGCAAAGACCAGTAGGAGGCGTGATAGCAAACAAAATGCAAGTTGAGATAACCACAGGGTTTGTACGGAGATCCAAAAAAAAACATGAATCGCTACAGACTTTAAAAAGACAAACGATTTAAATAAGATGTTTGCCACAGTTTGCTTTCGAGGTGAACTCAAACAGAAAGCTGTTCGGGCGATTTGCATTGTGTCGCCATTGTTTCATTAAAACGTAGCGAGGCTAAAGACCAATAAAGAATCGAATATCTATTTCATCCCATAAACATAACGGGATAGAATAGGAATAGTACTGGGGACTCATTAGTTTGTATGTTATATTTGGGACGCATGTTTATGCCAGTGTTTTCTCAAGTAACTTATCTGATTTTTATTCAGACAAACCAATTTGACTGTTTAAGTTTATTTGATTGTTTCCCTCCACCCCCATTGTATTCACAGAAGTCTGTTACTGTGATTTAGGTTATTTCTTCTTCAGGGTATTTCATTTAGACATGTCTTCAGCTTACATTTATTGCACCGTATTATAACATCTACACAGCTGTTGTACTACACGCATTCATATAATTAATAACTCACAATTTTCATTCTAAAATAAGCTTAAAGCAAGTACAACAAATTAATGTAAGATGGCAGCCAGAGCCTTTAGTTATCAAGCTTGTCTATTTTGGATGTAAGACTAAGTTTTTAGGATGTAAGACTAAATAAATTACGGTAAGATTATACATGTCTGTGGTAATGACTGGCGAGTTTGCCACTTGGAGGTCACTAAACTTACCCTGGAATCGCTGTGTGCATACGCCAAATAAATTCTGGAGTCTATCATTTTCTCTGGCCCTCTTCCTAATTTGAATTTGCTCAATGATGAGATGTATAGGTCATCATTCCGCCGCTGGTTGAGGTGGTGTCCAGCAATTAATGTGTGCTTTGTAGATAATTGGCAGACTTTGAGGAAAACGTGATCTAATGAGAAGAGACGGCATTTGTCCCACATTGGACGGAGCGTGTCTTGTTTCTGCCAATATGACCACATTAATTAATGGACAACCAAGGTTCAGATCGGGAAGCGGAAGCAGAGTTGTAGTCTTGCACCCATCTTTGCGTTTCCATTCAAGCATTTCCCCGATGGGAAAACGCATATATTTTCATGCGTTTTGGCCTTTTTAATTTACACAAAAACTGAGGTTTTATCACCGAAAACGATCATTTCTAAAAACTCTGGCCAAAGTGGAGATTTCTGCAAACTCTTTGTGTTTGAGTGTGAACTAGGTCAAACATGGTTTTAGGTTGTCAAACGTCACAGTATGCGACTAAAAATGCTTCACGTCATGTGAGCGTACTATGTTTACAATTAGTTTGCTTACTGATCATAGATGGTGTCAAGGTAGTGCTCATTTGTGCGTTAATGCAAACCCTTTGGGCTTGTTTGTATTTACAAACACAACATCGAGGAGCAGAGGCGAACTACTGCCTTTAATGTCTTTTTGAATCTTTTTTATATTTATCTAGTTTAATGTATATTGTGTATGTATGAGAGAGCAAAGTGGAACCGGAGACAAATTCCATGTATGTGAACACTTTCATGGCCATTAAAGCTGATTCTGATTCTGGGTTCTGAGAACTGCACGGAGGTTAGTAGTCCTTCAGCTTTCTATAGGCTACTCCCAAGACGTAGGTACATTGCCTGCGAACGTCGCCGACGGTTATCCCTATATTTAGTTTGGCATGATTCCCAATCCACATTAAGTGCTTTATTTACCTTATAATCTAAGGCGACTCGAAGCAGCAGCTCCACTTTGCTGTTTGTCCATATAAATGAACCTTGCACCATATTTACTCTCGAAAGAAAAAGGAAGTTGATCGTGTTTTTCGTAGTTGTTGCTTTTGTGAATTCTGATTCTCTTTATCCTTCTCTTTACACTGCCGACTACAGGTTTGGCATAGTTATGATGGCGTCAGGGGGTGTATTTATGCGGGTTCATATTAACAGAAACTTTTTTGAAAACAACCTTGTGTCTACAACTTTATTTTGAAAACGGAGGGGCAAAAATATTTGTTTCTGTAAATACCCAGCTATGTGTAAATGTGGCCTTTAAAAGACTCCTGAATCCAGTAGAAGAAGCTTCAAAGAAAGTAACAAAGGGAAACATGTCTCTCCTTTTCCCACACTTTTTCACAACATATGCACTCATTGGCGAGCTAACAAGGACCAATGAATGAGCGACAATGGTGGAGGGGAGACCAGAGGACCAGAAACGAGGTCCCATGGACTTCCCCTGTTAGCCACGGCTTCTGGTTAGCCCGAGTGGACATGGGTCACATCATCAATGCACTTGCTAATGTGAGAAGTAACAGTGTCTGTGTAATCACCAATGTCTGTGTGGTCGTTGTATGCCTGCTTAAACATTCCCCAGTCTATTGATTAAAGGGGCGGTGGCCCCGACTGTTGCATAGAGCTCGTTCAGGTACCAGTAGACCTGGTCCAGCTGCTGGTCATCTTCCAGGTAAATGTTCACAAACCGTCTCCGACTCGCACTCAGAAAGGAGCGAAGCCACCTGGACTGCTGCTGCCCACGGATCACAGCCTGTAAGGAGAATGAGGAAGGGTGTGTTTATTTTTCCTTGTCCACAATGTTCTTATGATCATCTTGTGATCAACCACATGAAAAATAAATAAAAATGTTGACGACGGCAGGAAAACAATCTCTCCCTCTCGAGTTCTCATAGACAAGCTGGCGTTCACTAACAATGACCACGCTGGTAGCGATACGAGTTTGAATGGTTTATTGCGAAAGAGAAAAAAGGAAAAGGGGTCGAGGGGGAGGGATGTAGGGATGAGGGTTAAGAGGTAAGGGAGGTAGAGGGGTGAGAGAGAGAAGGTCGGCGGGGTGAGACAGCGGGTTACCGGTGTCCCTGTAGCTGGCGGGAACGGGGAGTGGAGACTCGTAGGTGGGGGTTGTCTCTTCTTGGAGCTTCGGAGGGCTGAATCCCCCAAAAGGTAGCTTCAAGTAGACGAGCACCGGTGAGCGTTCCTGATGGTGTTCAGGTTGGAGACTAGCGCGGGGATGTTAATCAGTGTCCCAAGGTACTTACAAAGCCTGTGTTTTAGACTGTTATTGGGGCAGGTTGATTGTGTGTGGGCCCCGCCGCAGAAGGAGCAGGTGTGGAGGAAACAACAGCATCAAGTAGTTGTCCAGCTCGGGCCTGCGGTCGGGTAGGACGGAGGAGATGATGTCACGGTACGGGGGGAAAGGGTAAGCGAACTCCGTTGTCGTGAGTTCTTTTGACCGGGTGGGGAGAAGCTGGCTCAGCTCGACAGGGCCGAATATGGTGAGCAGTTCTCTTGGGGTCATAAATCGCTCCTCTTGCTAAATCCATGCAGACAAGAGCTGATGATGATTATATACTGTTTAGTAGTGAACAACAATCAAATTTGTCCCATTTTCATAATGTTTCTGTGGCATTTCCAATGAAATGGTTTAGCAGTTTTAATGAGCTGAATAAAGCCAGGTGTGTGTGTGTGGGGCACGTTGATGAGCTGATTGCAAGCAGGTGTGCTTGTTAGCCATTATTCAGGTGTGTTTCGCTAGTGATCAAGTTACATTGTGGTACGTTTTGGCGACTGACTCAGTGGTGAGCGGGGCCGTCCTCCAATTAGAGGATCCTCGGTTTGATTCCCCGGCTTTGCTAGTTCATGTTGATTTTTCCATGAGCAACACTTAACCCCAAAATGTCTCCCGTAGCTGTGCCTATGGCGTGTTAATGTTACTTACTCCTGATTGGCAGGTGGAGCCTTAGCCCCGCCCATCAGTGTATGAATGATGTCATGTAGTGTTAAAGTGCTTTGAGTAGTTGAAAGACTAGAAAAGCACTTTACAATTACAGGTCCATTTACTATTAGGCGGGCCTCATGTGAACATCATGACGGGTACACACACACACACAAACCCTGCTTTTAGTAGACAATACTGACCATATGACTTGACTCCCTTATGCTGAAGTAAATTAGCCTGTCTAATAAAAAACAATCGTACTCCGTACAGAAGGCTTGAGGCTCCAGTAAACAAGCAAGACAGGAACGTAGAAGTTGGATCCGCTGAATGTGTGTGTGTGTGTGTGTGTGGGTGTGTGTGTGTGTGTGTGTGTGTGTGTGTGTGTATATCATTGAGTTCATCAACCCGTTCCATAAAGTCCACAACTGATTTTCCCTTTTGTTCACTTGTATTCACAATTCACCAAATACGTGGCCAACCTGTATCAACCAAAGAAGGATCTCTCACGGTTTGGGCCAGAGGGTCGGTGGATTTAGAGACTCCTGTGGGTCGTGACCCGGAAGTCCAGTCCGGGTCTTTCCACCATCCGTGACTCCTCGTCTGTTTCCCTTTAGTCCGTGATCGTGTTGCCGGTAGATCGCGAAGGAACCTGGCCCGCTACTGTTGAGATTGCAGTGAAATGCGGAAAAAATGTGGAGTGTTGCTCTTCGCAATAAAACATCTTTGATGGGACGTGTCGCGTCTCGGCCAATCAGCGTTTAGATGTCTTCAGCGTTTGGTGGTTTAGGTTAGCTTGAATGTTAGCCCGCTACATCTGCTGCTGTCACGCTGCACGGTGTAGCGATACTAACAACGGACCAGGGTTTGCGTGTGAACTAGGTCAAACTGAGTTTTAGGTTGTCAAACGTGACAGTATGCAAAATATTTGTTTCTGTAAATATCCGGCTATGTGTACATGTGGCCTGAAACCAGTCATGAAGAATGTCAGCCTAAATTAATCAACTCCACCAAGTCATATTAATAATCACATTTCTCTTACTAAAATTATTTTGACACCTCTGCTATGGATATCTACATCAGAATAGTTAATTTGAAGAGTTTCAGTCAGGATTTAGAAAACACCACAGCACAGAGACGGCACTGGTGAAGATTACGAATGACCTCTTAATGGCAGCAGATAATGGACTCATCTCTGTACTGGTCTTGTTAGACCTTAATGCTGCATTCGACACCATTGACCATAACATCCTATTACAGAGACTGGAGCAGTCGATTGGTATTTCAGGCACCGCACTAAGTTGGTTTAAATCCTATTTATCAGATCGATCTCAGTTTGTATTTGTAAACGATGAAGCCTCGATGACCACCAATGTTAGTCACGAGTTCCACAAGGATCTGTGCTTGGACCAATTCTATTTACCTTATACATGCTTCCTTTGGGCAATATTATCAGGAAACACTCCATAAACTTTCATTGTTATGCAGATGATACTCAACTATATATATCGATAAACCCAGAGGAGACTAACCAACTCACTAAAATTCAAGCATGTCTTAGTGACACAAAAACATGGATGACCGGCAACTTCTTGATGTTAAATTCAGACAAAACCGAAGTAATTCTACTCGGCCCTGAGCACCTCAGAGATCAATTATCTGGTGATGTGATTTCTGTAGATGGCATTACTCTAGCAATCAACACCACTGTAAAGAATCTCAGCGTTATCTTTGATCGAGACATGTCCTTTAACTCCCACGTAAAGCAAATCTCATGGACTGCATTCTTCCATCTACGTAATATTTCAAAAATCAGGCACATCTAGTCTCAAAAAGATGCAGAAAAATTGGTTCACGCGTTCGTTACTTCGAGACTGGATTACTGCAACTCCTTATTATCAGGCTGCACTAATAAGTCTCTTAGGTCCCTCCAGTTGATCCAGAATGCTGCAGCTCGTATTCTCACTAAAACTAAGAAAAGAGATCACATTACTCCTGCACTAGCTGCTCTGCACTGGCTCCCTGTAAAATCAAGAATCACTTTTAAAATTCTTCTCTTAACATACAAAGCCTTAATTGGTGATGCACCATCATATCTTAAGGAGCTTGTAGTACCGTATCGCCCCACCAGAGAGCTGCTCTCACTAAATGTGGGGCTACTTGTAGTTCCTAGAGTCTTAAAATGTCAAATGGGAGCCAGAGCCTTTAGTTATCAAGCTCCTCTTTTATGGAACCAACTTCAAATTTTTGTCCGGGAGGCAGACACAGTCACCACATTCAAGAGTAGACTTAAGACTTTCCTTTTTGACAGAGCTTATAGTTAGGGCTGAATCAGTTTTGTCCTGGTCCAGACCCTGGATATGCTGGTATAGGCTTATAGCTGCTGGGGGACATTTTAGGATGCACTGAGCACCTCTCTCCTCTTTTCTTTCTCCTATGGATGAATCTTCATCTCTCAATCACACATGACTAACTCTGCTTCTCCCCGGAGTCCTTCTGACTTCACATCTCATGGGGTCATCGGACCCTATGAGACGACATCGATCCTATCTGCTGATGGACCATTGATGGTTGGACCATGAGTTCCTGACACCAGCTGTGCCGCTGCCCTGCTGGGACTCCGCCCACTCCTCCACTCGTGAGGTCTCCAAACTCTCCATCATGGAATATGCCTACATTTGAACTATTGATAAACTCTGTCAGATTCCTTGATTGTATTTTAACTCTAAATCTGTCCTTCTGTACACATTACATCTATTGCATCTGTCCATCCTGGAGAGGGATCCTCCTCTGTTGCTCTCCTGAAGGTTTCTTCCCTTTTTCCCCCCTGAAGGGTTATTTGGGAGTTTTTCATGGTCCGATGTGAGGTTTTGGGGCAGGGATGTCTGTGTACAGATTGTAAAGCACTCTGAGACAAATTTGTAATTTGTGAAACTGGGCTATACAAATAAACTGAATTGAATGAGGGGAAGAGGGAAAAATAGATACAGCATCTTGTCGCGATATTGTATCGATACACGGAAGCTAAGTTTCAATGTTTTATTAGATGAATTATAAATGTTTTGCCTTTCAGTCGAGTAGATGATGCTGTGTTTTATGTTGAGGTCAGCAGATATCCTGGGTCAGTGTGATTGGTCGGAAGTTGGTAAAAAACAAAATGGAGAGATCGGAGAAAGAAATTAGAAATGTGACATGGTAAGACGCATGCGATTTGCATGCAGTGTCCTATGAAAATAAAACATTCACACGCCCCCATCCAGACATAACTAGATACTAAATCGGTTCTACCGGGAAAAAAACTACAAATTTAGCTTGCTCAGAATTTGAAATCAGCTTTGTTTAGCTAACAAATCAACAAATCTATTACCTACTTAATGTGCAAAGACCTGTGTTCATGCAACATTGTGGAAAACAGGCATTTGTTAGATGCTCAAGATGTTTGGGAGTTTTTCCTGATCCGATGTGAGGTCTGTACACATTTTAAAGGCAAATTAGCTATTTTAGATTTTTGGCTTCACAAAATAAACTGAATTAATTGAACAACACTTTTTTCACCGATACAGTGTGCCTAAGCTCAACAGAGAAGTGAAGCTTAAAGTTTAGAAATCTTTGAGTACAGCAGAAATAGTTTCATTAACTTGCATTGTGCGGACGTGTAAGGTAAATGAAATTGGTCCAAGCACAGAACCTTGTGGAACTCCGTAACCAAAGTTGATGATCATTGAGGCTAAATCATTTACAAATACAACTTGTGATTAATCTGAATAGGATTTAAAGCAGCTTTGTGCGGTAACTTTTTAATGCAAATCGACTGATCCAGTCTGTAAGACTGTAGCACTAAGGTCTAACAAGATCAGTACAGAGATGAGTCTTTTATCTGATGCAATTAGGAGGTCATTTGTAAGAACACCTTCTCCACGTCAACCCTTGATCCGAAGTTTAAAACCTTGCCATTCCTGTCCCCAGAAGAAATAGAAATCATACAAAATTATCTTTTTCCTTTTTGGGGTAATTTGCAGTTAAAAAAAGGTAATAAAATGCAATATCACAATATTCAGCACATGGCAGTATTGCGAAAATATATAGTACATTATGTATGTTGCTAATATCAGATCATGAGACATCTGTTGATTCCTACCCTTAATAGATGTGTCATTGTTAAAAAGATGATTGAGTCACTTATTTTCAGAAAAAAAAAAACAATTATCTATATATTTGATAAAAGGTGCAAAAACTAAAACATTCAAGGGTAAATATAGGGACACACACACAAAGCCAATTAAAAGTTCACATTCAATGTGGCCTTAAAAAAAACATCTACACCTTCAAAATATGTTTATTCTTACCTTTCATCCGTTTGAATATGTCCTCACTGAGGAAGGGAAGCATAGGTTTGTCTGGTAGGCGGTGAGGAATGACGTGACTTCTCTTGCAACCCTATTGAAGATTGCCACTTTCACGGTGACTAGAGGATCTGCACAGCGGCCCTTCAGAGACTCAAATGGCTTTGTCTTTGGATTGGGTAGTCCACCTTTCTGTCCGTAGGCTTTAATGTGTGGCCAGAGCAGCATTCCTCGTTCTGACACGTTGCCATTTTTGATCCATCGCTGATTAATAAATCAAAGCATGTTGGCGTTGCAACCAGTTGCCGTCACAAAATCTTAGTGACAAGCAGGGTAGTCGTGGAACAGCCAGTAGATTGTTGTAGATTTGCATAAATCTTTGAATGCGTTGTCAGGGCGCTCAAGTCTCACACATTGAGAGTGAGACTCACACATTTCGGTCTTAACTCCCACACTCCCGCCACACATTGTATTTCTCACACTTAAAAAAAACTCTTGGCTATTTAATGTTTTAATGTGACGCAGTGTCAACATTAGCCGCTCTTACTGTGGAGGAATCAAGCGCCTGGAATTCTCCCGTGAGGTGCCACTTATCAGCCAATCAAAAAGAAGAAATGGGCTATACGACAGCCAATCAGAAAAAGCTCACTAGCACTAGCTCACTTGCTTTCCAGAAATCAGACTATTGGTGTTAAGGATCACGTTCATTATTTATTATACATACTCAAACAAACATCTTATATTAACTAATTGCTTCTTGTGAGAAGCATTTAACCCAGTGGTCATTACTTAAACTACGGTAATATCAGTGATGTAGTCAAATTAGTGCAATTGTAAACTTATTCTTCGTATATGTCTGTGATTTGACCAGCAGGTGACTTGATGATGTCACCACATCAGCTGTTCTTGCTCCTGAGTTTACTCTAATTATTCACTGTAAACATTTTTTTACAGTCAAATAAACAAAACATCCTAAAATGACATTCCGTGACTCAACAACAGTAGTATTTATAACAAGTCAACTTACAGTAGTTTATTTTCTCCTCCGCTACTGTTTCTGGTTGCTGGTGAAATGCATTCTGGGATATATGCTGGCCAGAGTACGCACAAGTCTCCTGTGACGCATCCTCCGGAAAGTGGGAGGATCAAGTCACATCCGGGCATTTTGACGGTGATTTGCGAGAAGCAAACGTTCAATTGGAACATGTACTCGGGCTGAGACTGACGTTTCACGAGGACACAAGTAGAGGAAAGGACGCACCAGTACGCTGATTGAGAAACGGCCCTTGTGTCATCTGTCTCCGTGATTGTCTGCCCTGGTCCTGATTGTTTCCTTCTGTGTGATTCCTGGCCCTGCCCACATTGTGTCCACCTGTGTCTTGTTCCCTGTTGTCCAATCACCTTCACCTTGCCTGTGTATTTAAACCCTGTTTGTCTCATTCCCAGCGTGGCGTTGTACTGTTTGGATAGTGTTTGTCGTCCTGTGTTACCTGTCCAGTTGTAATTTTGCGGACGGCGTATTTATGCGG